>MU867075.1:97369-349097 GCA_033725935.1 Cladorrhinum sp. PSN259
GGCCCCCCCCGCGGGGCCGCCCCCCCCCCCCCCCCCCCCCCCCCCCCCCCCCCCCCCCCCCCCCCCCCCCCCCCCCCCCCCCCCCCCCCCCCCCCCACCATCTACCGTGTAGTGATATGTCGTCTTTGTTATGCATGAGAGTCCAGAGTTTTCTTCCTGTCCACCTGCCTGACATATCTAGGTGCCTGACGTCGCAGGCCGAACCGCATAGGGTATCAGAGAGAGCTGTTCTTTGATTGAGATCCATCCCCCCTCCCCCTTGCGGGCATTTCTTTCCGTCATCCTTTCTTCTTCCTCTGCAGCAGCACGTTACGCAGTGCCTGGTCTGCCCGTAAGCGGCGTAAGGCTGCAGTAACCTTGGAACAACAAAAAAAGGCAAAAAAGAGTATCGCGCTGTTTCTTGACGTCCGTCCACCCAGCCCTGGAGCCTATGCAGCATTTCTTCGACTGAGGTATCCTCCTTGACGGAATGTGGGTGGTTGCAGTTGGGGGACGTAGATGACAGTTTCTTTGGGTATCATATGGGCAACGATTGCCCTCTTTTAACCCCTGTCTTGTCTATCGATCCATTCCTTCTTGCCTGCTTCCGACCCTACCAAATCTTGTAACCTCGCCTCACCTCACACCAGGCTCAACTCATTCATCATATTCAAATTTTGGGTGGGTGTTATGATCTTCATTCGATATATGCTTCTCACCAAAAATATTTGCTTTTGCAAGCTTCAATTTTACCTCTTTTCTTGTCTGTCCTCGTGATCGACGATGATGTCGAAAGGGCTTGGTTGGGGTAAGGTTGCGACCATCCCCGACGTCTTGGCAACGCCAATCCCAGCGCACGCCCTCCGCCCGGTCCGCGACATCGGTTGGCTCATTCAATAATCACTACAGCTCACACAACACACGCACGACATCTGTTTGTCAGACGTGGAATCTGTCGGATGACGATGGCTTCACTGACAACCATGAATGATAATGTCGAGTATTCAACGGACTATCTGGGTTTATATTCTTTTCCGAGCTCATGACCGGGTATATCCGAATGATATATGATGTAAGAAAAGCAAAATAAAACACCGAAAAAGGCGAGATTTCACCTTGGTTCTCACCAGGGGTCCAGAAGGCCGATTCGCTCCACATTTAATTCCATCACTGCCATGTGCTAAAATCTCGCCCGTAGGGGCCGAGCTTCGATTCCATGACCATTTGCGCCAGCTCGAATATTTGTATAAAACGCCAATATCGAGATAATCCAGCTTCCTTCACATGCTTCAAGGAACTTTACAGGTATATATAACACCCATGTGTTTATCATTGAGAAGAGAAACGCCGGGCTCTCGTTTCGAAACTCGAAACAAGGATGGAGAGGAGGATGGAGGCGGAGGGGGAGAAGGGTACACATCAGGTAAGTCGGCATGGCAATCAATTAGGATATGGGATAACGTGAGCAGCCCTTTTTCTATGTCATTCCGCTCAGACTTCGTTGGTTCGCTGGCTGTGCCGGAGTTGCCAGAGGTGTGCCGTGTGTGTGGGAAGGATGATGTGCCCAAGGTGTCACCGCGGATTTCCGGCCAGTTACCTCGTCACAGTCTACGACGACGCACCACGCCAACGACAAAAAACGATCCCGTTCTCCTTTGTCTTACTCCATATCATTGAACAAGATCATCGCTCTTTTCCCACGATTTTCGGCAGTGGGGTAAAATCAACCCTCGTCATGGCACATATCGGACAACCTGGAATGTGGCGTCCCTGTTCATGCCTTGGTGGAAATTTAAGCGTGGATTTCCTCGTCTGAGCTCGAGGTCGAAAACCAGTTGACCCAGACATGGATCCATCATATCGATAGTAACCGATCGGCTTTTCCGTGGCTCACTGATGCTGCACTTTTGCGGATGAAACGGAAGGTTGCCCCCCCTCGTACCTGGTCTTGTCAAACAATTGACTGAAAGAGACGCAGAGAGACGAGATGACGGGCCTGGTTCTGAGGAATGAGGCTTCCATTCAGGTTTCTCTTTGCCGGCGGGCTCAGTGCGAGATGCCAAAGTGATCGCACTGGGCTGTTTAGTTAGTGGCGACGGGTGCCCACATCTTGGCTTGCAGGGACTGCCGTGGTGTGTTTGAATCAACAGAACAGCTACTCGACACTGTCGCAACGAGCGCTTCAGCAGATGCTCACTATAGACAGTAACATTGTCGAGATAGCTCCTCCCACCCATCAGCAGCTACATTGAGACCCGACGGGCATTTGGTTTTTCTCTCATACACCTTCTTGAAGCATCAGGCTTGTAAAGATGCGTCTATTCGTCATCAGGTGCGCGCACAACAGACAAGGCGGCGGGGCCACATCTTGTGGAGAAACAAAATATTCTGGCCGCCCGACCACCCACGAGATTTTCGTGGACTTGAATGATAGGTTTCAACAGCATTGTTTGTCCTGGTCACTCCTGTAAATGGACCGGTTTTTTAGAGTTACCAAAAGTGGCCGACGCAATGCTTATAATCGACATCATCCAACAGGTAGAAACAGCCAGCGATCGCCTCGATTTTTGTGTCAGGTCGGTTTCCAAGGGGTTCCTGGTGGAGTCAGAACTTTGTCCCTTTTGTCACTCGTCCCATCCGCCTCGCCTTTTTCCCTCAATGATATTATAACATTTACCAAACCAGCGGTCAGGCCGGACATAAGATGCCGGAAGCACCTTTGTTGACTACTAGTAAGGCTTCTTCCTCGATCCATGAGGGGGAAAGTGTCGTTTATATATCAATCGCGTGCCTTGATACGATTGGCAAGCTCCAAAGCCGCCCTGCGCTCTGCTGTGCTCATTTCTGAAATAAGCCACTGACACGTCCAACTTGCCATTTCCGGTGAGCAGAGGTTATTGTGCGACGGACCAAGGAATCCCATCGGGGGTGTTTCAGATGGCCATCTATCTGCTTCTGGTAAGATGTTTCAATTCAGATTTCAAAATTGCGTGATACCTGCTTCGTAGTGTTCGCACGCCTATAGCGCGCTGAGCATCAGACAATCCCGTGCCGCTGTGGGGGTGAAAGTGAATGAGTCGGGGCATAAACCGGAGTTGAGCGACGTGCCGATTGGCTAGGAGGGAGGCTATCGCTGATGAAAGAGATGCGAACCGCTCATCAGGGAGAGAAATCTGGAGAATCGGCAGACAGGTGTGCAGTTGCGGGGGCCCCTCCTACCCTCAGTTCAGGTGAGGTGGTCGTTTCTGGCGGCTGTGAAAGTGACAGAGTGGTGGTGACAGTGGGTGGCTCTGCCGTCCAGTGGTGAAGAAAGGTCGAAGTCTCTCGTAAGTTCTAGATACCGCCAAGTGCGGCGTTCAAAGCCAAATTCTTTAGAGAGGAGGGGCTTACTCAGGTTCAGGGGACTGGTCGAGACTTACGCGGTGGAGACTGGGATCACGGAGAGCAGGGGCTGGAACGACCCGCCCTAAAATAAAAAGCGGGTTTGATCTATCCCTGCTTGTTCGGCTGGCTGGTGCATCTTTCGTCCAAACGGCCGGTACCTTTAACCCGCCAAAAGCCAACGTCGAAGCAACTTCATCAGCGAAGCCAGGCAGCCACCACCCCTGCCAGCACGCCGCAAAACCCCAAAACCCATGACCTCTTTTTGAAGTATCAAAGATGGATGAAGGGACTTGCTGGATTTTCAGAAATGGACTTTTTTGATCGACATTTGCACTAGCTGGGAGGGACAGAATCTGCGGGTTGCTTCACATCACTCTATCAATAATACGTCATGGCAAACCTGCCCGCCAAGTTCGCTGGAGTATGGCATAAGACATCAATCGAGGCTGCGAGAGAGCAGCAGACCTCGTACGAAACCACTCTTGTTGCGGGCCAAAAGAGATCATCATCCACGGATGATCCCCCGCCATCATCTCAGAAGCGGCGATTGCCGCAGCAGCAAGCCGCTCATGTGGTTCTCAATGAGCTTCCCCGACTCACAGCGAGCACCATTGAACAGGCAGATCAGAGCGATTTCGCGTCTGAATACTCTCAGAGACGGGCTTTTCCTTCGACTCCAACGCCCACTATCGACCCACTGCTTTCACTTTCACACCCTGCTTATTCGCTCCCCCCTGGGCTTGTCGCAAATTTTGCTTCCTCTGGTATAAAATCCATCTATCCATGGCAAAAACAATGCCTGCTTGGGCCAGGACTTTTGAAAGGCGAGAAGAATCTTGTCTACAGCGCCCCAACTGGCGGCGGCAAGAGCCTTGTTGCTGATATCTTGATGCTGAAACGAGTTCTTAGCGACCGGAAGGCCAAAGCAATACTTGTGCTACCGTATGTTGCCCTCGTCCAGGAGAAGTGCCGTTGGTTGCGTAACATTGTCCATGGAATATCCAGGGAATCGCTTGGCCAGAAGAAAGACGACGGGCAACAGCTTTGGGCACCAAGGGCGGACAAGGACACAATCAGGGTGGTTGGTTTCTATGGAGGCAACAAGGTCAGGGCAACATGGGCTGACTTTGACATTGCTGTTTGCACTATCGAAAAGGTGTGTAGCCTCTAGGCATAACAGCATGTTTTTAAGATGGGAGACTGATCTGAGTTGATCATTTCTAGGCAAATGCTTTAGTCAACGGGGCCATCAGTGACTGTACTGTGTCCAGATTGCAGTCGGTTGTTCTAGATGAGTGCCACATGATAGACGATGGTAATCGCGGATACCTCTTGGAACTTCTGACGACTAAGCTGCTGTGTCTTGGCCAACCCATTCAAATTGTCGCCATGAGTGCGACTTTGACGAACATCGACCTTCTGAAAAACTGGCTACAGGGTCATTCCTACGAAACTCATTACCGCCCAATTCCAATTGAGGAGCATCTTGTTTACGACGGAAAGATTTATGCGGCCGGAACTACAACCAGCCTTCTCAAGACAGTCACGACCCTTGACTCCCGATCACAAGCGGAGCTTACTCAATCGACGTTGCAGCCCCTTAGAGTTATCAGGTCATCGGAGCACAAAGCATTCAAGGATGCAGTTCTGAACGCAGTTGTGGCACTTGCTAATGAGACCGCTCGGGCTGGCTATGGTGTTTTGGTGTTCTGTAGCAGTCGTGCTGGCGCTGAAGCTGACGCTCTCCTCATAAGCCAGACCTTGCCCATACTCTCAGAGACACCTTCCACGATCCAGGAGAAGAGACTAGATTTGCTCAATGATTTGAGAAGTCTGGCCACAGGGCTCGATCCCAACCTGGAAAAAACTATCCCTTCCGGCGTAGCTTTTCATCATGCTGGCCTTACGACTGAGGAGCGGGAGCTGATTGCCAATTCCTATGACACTGGCGTGCTCAAGGTCTGCGTAGCAACATGCTCTCTCGCCGCAGGAATTAATCTTCCGGCAAGAAGAGTGATACTCCACAACGCAAGGATGGGGCGGGACCTGGTCGGCCCAGCCATGCTGCGTCAAATGCGCGGGAGAGCAGGTAGAAAGGGTAAGGATGAAGTGGGTGAAACATACCTATGTTGTCGGCAGAGTGATCTGGAGGCTGTTGTCGATCTAATGCATTCTGACCTGCCCGATATATCAAGTTGCCTAATCTCAGACCAGCGTCGCATCCAAAGGTAGGCTACTTTGCACCTATTCGAGAAAGTCGCTGATCAATATCTCAGAGCATTGTTAGAGGCTATTGCTATCAAACTAGCAACTAGCAGGGAAGCCCTGGATGACTACGTCAGCAAAACACTGCTTGCTTACTCGACAGAAGCAGAACCTGGATCAATTCAAAAGCATATTGAGTCGAGCCTTGAGAACCTCAAGACGTTGCAGCTCATCTCTGATGATGAAAATGGACCCTTTCAAGCAACCCTCCTCGGCACTGCAATAATCTCTTCGTCTCTTGACCCAGATGACGGCGTTTTTGTCCACAATGAGCTCCGGACCGCCTTGCAAGCATTTGTGATGGACGGAGAAATGCACGTTCTTTATAGCTTTACGCCAATCCCAGAGCCGGAAATGGCCATCATTAACTGGCGGGTGTTTTGGAACGAGTTTCAGCAAATGGATGAGAGCGGCATGCGAGTATTGAACTTGATAGGGCTGAAGCCTTTTGTGATCAACAAGATGCTCCACGGCGGCATGTTGAAGCAGTCAACACCAGAAGAAAAGGATACGGCCCGTCGGTATTACCGATTTTACCAGGCTCTACAACTACGAGATCTCTGCAATGAGATGCCAATACACCGTGTTGCTCAGAAATACGACACGCCTCGCGGTATGGTTCAGTCTCTAGCTCAGACCAGCCAAGGCTTTGCAACAGGCATGGTCAAATTTTGCGAGACGATGGGGTGGGGGTGAGTGGTCTGAGATTTTTGTCTGTACATTAATTACTTCTTAACTAACCATTTCAGCGCTATGGCCGCTGCACTTGATCACTTTTCAGATAGACTAAAAGCTGGAGCGAAATCGGATCTGCTGGCTCTCGCAAAGATTACATTTATCAAGAGCCGAACTGCGTAAGAAGACTTTTCTCAGTGCTTTGTTATCGGGCTAACGATTCTCAGCCGTGTATTTTGGGATAATGGATTCAAGACAGTTGCCTCGATCGCCAACGCAGATCCGAGCGAGCTGGTGCCGATCCTCATGCAGGCACAGCCGAACAGGGCGAGATTAGGAGGGGAGAAGGACGAAGAGAAGTATAACGAGAAGTTATTGGGCAAAGCGAAGGTCATTGCGGATTCAGCCAACAGACTCTGGCGTAAGTTGATGCCCTCAGGTCCTGGAAGATACTGGCGACTGATGACGAAGCGCACAGAAATCGAGATGCAGCAAGATCTGGATGAGGAATAATCATGACAATAATTATCATGACAGCTCGCATCAGACTCTTTGCGTATTGATGATCACTTTAGCGTTGTCATGTCATGCCAGCCCCGCAATTGTCTGAAGCTTGTGCTCCATGAGACGTCAGTTTGATATACTGCGAGGGCAGACAAAGACATTCCGTACATGGACAAGAATTATGGGAAACAAGACGACGGTAAGAGAACAAAGGGAAAGAAGAAGCGGGTGGTTAACGTGGTGTGGGAAAGTGATGCCGAGAAGCATGATTGATTATGACGGGGCCGCTGGCTGGTGAGGGGTAGTGAGTGGCGTTGTCTAGGTTGGATCTCAACACATTTAGCTCGACAGTGTCTGTCGGTTTGCATGCGCCTCTAGGAGACGCCATGCAGCAAGCCCGTCAAGCAGCAGAGGACGCCAACGGCGCATGGATGCATTCTTCCTTTTCGGCCTGTCGGCTTCCTCGCTCCCCTCACACAACGTAAAGCCAGCGATTTCCTTCTGCCGTCGGCTTTTCTTGCTGAAAACACATATACCTGTTCCATGCGTGTTTAAGTAGGTGGGTGGTGTCTAGCTCTACATCTGCTTCCGGCTGTCCCCCACCTTTTCAGGAGGAGAGAGAGAATTGTCTGAGACAAATAATATGCAGCTTACAGCCGGTTGGACAGGAGAGTGTTAGTGTGTGTCCGTAGAGACTGGTATCACCACCACACCACGTAGGAGGCCGACAAAGAAACAGAAAATGACCAGGAAGAAAAAAAGACGCGGGAAACGGAACCTAATTCAACCATACAGGCTCGCACACATTGGTACATATCGATACACAAGACATCCGACACAAGGCCATCCCAGCTCGTAGTCCCCGAAGCGCACACAACAGGACCCTTTCCTAACCATGGTGATTCGATAGACGAGCCGATGTGGCTTGCGTGAGGGAGTGTCGAACCATGCCATTTCCCATTGGCGTCGCACCCATTACCCATTCCGCCTCCGGCCTCAGATGTCGCAGCGTACCACCACCACCACCTACGTTACGCCTGCCTATCTGTGTGTCTTGTCATTTTCTCCCTTTCACTTTACCTGGTGCGTCCTTTCTTCACATGACCTGGGTCAGATCCCCATCATAATTCTGCCTCTTCCCGTCTCCCGTCTGCACATGCGAGAACCGGACTGCTGCTTAGCTCTTGTTTGACGGCTCCCCAATCCGTTGTACACGATTCGCCCCTTGGAAAATCAAGCTCAAGGTTCAAGCCTTACCGGAGAGGACAGCACTGTTTTTCTTCTGCTATTTAATACCTCGCTGCCGTTGCCCCCAAGTGATCCCCTGCCAATTACCGCAAATCTTCCTTTTGGTGCATCTCAGTGTTTGTGCTTCTCGTCGCATCCCGCGCCTTGCTTTCATCTGCAGATCATATCAGACAGAGAAAAAACAATAACAAAACAAGGTCATGGCTGAGGCGACTAGCGCCGCTAATACAGAATGCGCCATCACTGCCGCCGCCAGCAGTGAGAGTGGGAGTGGAAGCCGGACTGCCACTGCTGCGACTACTGCCAATGCGGGCGGCACCGGTACCGGCACTGGTGAGGGGAGCAGCTCCTCACTTCCGTCCTCGTCCTCAGCCTCGACCGGCCGGCGGCCATGGAATCCCGTACCGAGGACCCTGGGCGATGTTATGAGAGAACCTTCGATCACAACCCCTGATGTTGTTGTCCTGGATAACGAACCAGAAGACCGACCCGTCCGTCAGAGGGCACTGAACCCAAGAGAAGATCTTTGGTTGACAACTGCCGATGGGTAATTGAGCTGCCTCGATCTCGGTTCTCCGTAGTGGTGACATATTCTGACAACTATAAACAGACGATACAGTTCATCAATCATTCCCTTGCGGGTAGGCCCTCCACCGGACTCTCAAACATTTTATGTAAGCATGGCCGTGTGAGGCTTATTTCCCGTCTTTCGGCATGAACTAAGGAAAATATAACGATGGCCAGGTTCACAAGCATGTCTTACTCCGGTACACATACTTCGAAAAGGCCCTCTGCGGCGGGTTCCTCGAGACCGAGACGCAATCCATGGATTTTCCGGAGGAAGATCCAGCCATCTTTCACTTCCTTGTTGCCTACCTGGTATGGCCATATTACCATCAACGAGGTTAACTGATCTTTCCATTAACACCTATAATCTAGTACGAAGGTCGATATGAACCCATCAAGCCCATTGCCACAGTCTTACTCCCAGACGACAAAGGCAAAGGCAACGCGGACGGCGCGAACGACCCCGGCGCCGACTCGGACGTATCCTCAACTTCTTCCAATTCGGATGCCAGCGTCAACAACCAAGCCAATCAACATCCCGCCGCCCGCGAGAGACTCCGTCGGGAACGCCAGCGTCGCCGAGAGGAGCGGTACCTCGAACGCATGCGCCAAAAGCATCCCGGCCTCCACAGACCATCCTGCCATTGTCCACAGTGCCTCTCCGCCTCGGGACCTCCTTGCTGGTCATGCAGAGCCCCCCGGGCACCGCCGCCGCCTCCCCCTCATCACCCCGCTGCCGTTCCTGGCCATCATCAACATCCCGTGGTAGTTCTTTACGACCGCCAACACCAGGAACGTCGACGCAGAGGCCGATACCACGGTAATCATAACCGTGCTCCACCCCCTCTGCCTCCGGCTCCGGCTCCCCCTGCAGGCTTACCCATCCCTATCCCCCATGCTGTTCCTCCCCCTCCTGCCGCTGCAAGGCCTCAGTCCCCCCCGCCGCGTATAAGCGGGGAAGACCTCGCCACCTGGCTCTTGGCTTACGAGCTGGACATAGACGTCTACATCCTCGCCAACAAGTTTTGTCTGCACGGCTTCATGAAGTCCGTCGCGCGGTCGCTGATTGACCTGCTCGAGTCTGCGGGCCCCGACGCTGCCGTTCCCCAGGTTTTGTACCTCTGTCAAAAGGTATACGCCGGTCTGCCCGAGAACGATCCCTTGCTCAAGATGATTTTCGCCAGGGTTGGGTTCCTGCAGCCCTGGAGGAGTGATGAGACGGACGAAGCGAACGAGTGGCTCATTGCCCACCCGGAGATTGCGAGCTTGCTGCTGATGGAGATGGCTGCCAGACGGGACGTGGATGAGGGCGGCAGGGGCGTGGTGTTGCCCAGTATGGAGAGCCTTGAGAGCGGAGGGATGTATGGGAATTACAGCGGTGGACCGCAGGGTATTTTGAGTGAGTGGATGATGGATGCTGAAGGCAACATGTTTGATAGGCCTGGAAGAGGAGGTGGGGGGAACGGAGGCGGAGGAGCTGGACAGTGGATGGGCGGGGATATACACCACCATCATGTGCATCATCATGGTAATGTTAGGGGAGTGCCGGTTCCGTATGTGCACGGTGGTGCTATGTGGAATGGGGTTGGGAGACGGATCATTCACTGAGATGACTTGCTTTTTTCTATCTTTTCTTTTTCTTCTTTTCTTTTGGGATGTTGGGTTGTTTTGCAGTTTGGATCATGAGAGCCTGAGTGATTAGGGAGGAGGGTGGAGAAGAGAGGAGAGGCTTAGGAGCAGGGGGGATTGGACTTTGCGAAAGAGATTACTTTAAATTTATTGGCAGACAGGCTGGGACCAACACTCCATGCTTTGTAGCAGCTGGTAAAGGGATAGTGAGTTCAGATACGAGAGATGAAACATGAGTGATGAATTGATGACTTGAAAATATCTGTATCTTCTAGCTTAAGCGGTCACGAATGAAATGGCGAGCTGGCACAATAGTTACTATCTATTCCAAAAAAAAAATGAAACTTCTACATCTACGTGCTTGTTTTCGGACCACGGTAAGTCCCGAGGTCCCGTGAATGACAAAAGCCCACCATATACAGTGAGTTCATCAACACACAAGGCCCTCCAAAACCGGCAACTTACAAGTCATCGCTGTTTAACAACCCAGGCATAAACAAGGACCTGCAGCGTTCTCGTCTTGCCATTTAATCAAGCTCCTCGTCCCTCATCTTGAACAACTGGTGAATAACCTCGTCGGACCTGGCCCTCAGGGCATTATGATAAAGCTGGTTTGTCTCATAGACCTTGATTCCCTTCACAGTCCTAGCCGTCTCACGGGCAAACTCAAAGTCGACATACATGTCGTCAACAAAGCTGACAGCGTAAACAGGCACGTCGTTCCGTTGGAGCTGTTCCTCACTGTACAGCTCGGGCCAGTCATCCTTTTTGGCAAGAATCTCGGCCGCTTCTTTGATACATCTCAGCTCAGGGTAGGAGTCGTAGTATGAGGGATATATCATCTCGCCGGAAAAGTATAAAGGTCCAGCGGCTCCTTGTCCCTTGAGCCATGAATATTGCTGGATACTTTGGCCGGCACGAAAAGCAGCATGGTTTGCAACTTGGCCAGGCTTGGTGCAGTATATGGGCTCATGGAGGATGGCATAGATGGGGTTACAGTCGAGAGGAACTTGTTTTTCAAACGCCATGAGAGTCGACGCAGTGAAATCGCCTTGGACTGAAAGGTCACTGAAGAGCCTGAGAATGATAGAGTGGACTGCATCCAAGCCGCCGTGGAGACCAAACGACATGCCGAGTCCGAGTAGCCTGTCCAGTGTGAACGCGCCACCTCCAGGAAGCTTTGGGGCTGAACCAGACTGGAGACGCTGCCGCGCTATCGCTTTCACCCTCTCGACGTCTTCAGGATATTTCTTGTAGTAGGCCTCATTCCTCTCAATGACTTTTTTGTAGAGGGCGTTGTAAACTTCTTCAGCAGTCCGCTTGATCGGGGCAAGGCCGCCGGTCATGTAAACTTCCCGAAGACCTTGAGGATATTTAGAGAGGTATGAAAGGCAGACAAAGCCGCCAAAGGACTGGCCAAAGATGGACCAAGTCTTAAGTTCGGGTTCCCAGTCGTCTGTCAGACACAGCCTCACAGCCTCCAGGTCCTTGACGATGTTGTCTGCCCGAAACATAGACAGGTAGTAGGCCTGCTCTTGAGGAGAGCCCTTGGAACTGACTATCCGTGCATCAACGGGGGTGCTGAGCCCGGTTCCGCGATAATCAAGGAACAGAACCTGGTAGCCCTTGTCAAGGGCATGCCGGGTCAAATTATGGTCCTGAGGTTCGGGACATCCGAATCCTGGACCACCTTCGAGATAGACAAGGTACGGTCTCTGGTCTCTAACCTCCTTCTCGGCGGCTGAAAGGGGAACGATGGGTCTCTCATCCTTCCGCGCACTTCTGGCGAAGAGGCGAATCTTTGGTCCCCCAGGATTGGCATGATCCAAGGGAACCTCGAAGTCTATTTCGGTTACATGCAGTGCATCTGAGCGTAGGTGTAAGTCTGGGCTCAGAGAAAGCTATGAGATTTGAACAATCTACCTGGAAGGACATGTGAAGTTCTGGATAATAGCTTTGCTGGACAAATGGGGGTGGAAGCGGGCATGATGTTGAACCGAGAATTGACCAAGTTGAAAACGGACGGGATGCCCGCCCTAGGAGTGGCGGGTGCCCTTCTAAATAAAGAGGCAAGCGGCACTGGACCCTCGAAACTGCCGGCTGGCTTTACAGTTGGGGGGCTCGTCCAGATTGACTGATGTCTTGAATCTCATTCCCACCTGCCCAGCCGGTCAGACGAATCACACTGAGCGGACACTGGGCGGACACTGAGCGGATCGGGTTCTGATCCGATCATTCATCCTTGGTACCTAGCAACTTATTGAGAGACACGTCAGCTGCCGGTTTGAGACAGGATCAGAATCCCGTTCTACATTCACGAGAATCTATAGGTGACATTAATATCATCTTAACATTCTCAACTAAACTTGACTCTATGGGCCTATTAGGTAGTACATATAATGTACATTCAGTTCCTTCCCAAGAGCTCCGGCGAGAGCTGTTGAACGCCTATGTACTGTACATAGCTAGCTTATCGCCGTCCAACCCCACTATTCGGCTGCCATACCCCGCTATCCACCGGAGCCGGCCAAACGTTAGCGCCTACCGCCAAGCTAACCAGTGGGGTGACTTTTTAAAAGCGAGCAAGAAAAAGCCTTTTCTCTCCGACCAACCATTTTCCACTCAGCTCTTTCTTAGCATTTTCCCCCGGTTAGATGCAAACCGCCGGAGCTGCTGGAGAGCTTACAAATGCGGCACAAATCCCCTCTCAACCCATGGGATGAGTGACGCGATTCTCACCCAGACTCTTACCGAGTCCTTCATCGCACTCGCCGATGAAGTCCAGTCGCTGATTGATCGCAAAACAATTCTCGAGCACAAGCTGCGCTATGCTCACGAGCAGGTATGCTTTACACACTTTCTTCTTTCTTGTCTTCCACTTTTCATGATGATTATATAGCTCTAGATCTGCAGCTGTACTTAAACGATGCAGCACATGGAGACTCTATTCACACTCTGATTTATTTTAACCAAACCACTTTTGCGATTTGATCTTCTTTGTGTCGATGGCACCTGGCTAACTCGAAATCATTTTTAATAGTACCAGTACCTCGCCGACAAGTATGCGCCAGCCGTACCAGAAGTGTCTGAGACTTTAGCCAAACTCCAGATTCCTCCGGATTTGCATCCTCTCGTGAGCGCGACGACGGCTGTACCATTACCCATACGGACTCAGACTGGGAGCACTCAGCATCAGCTTGCGCTGCTCATCAGAGAAGGTCGGAAGGCTGCGCAAAAGTTAGCTGTAGACTTGGAACTGTCGGTCTCGCCAGCGATGGAAGTGCTGACAACCACATCTACGGTTCTTGAGAAGGACTTTACTGTTGAGGGAAAGAAGGGAGTGTTAGCTTGTCCCTTCTCTGCACCCCTCAAGCAGCCGAATCAAGACGGCGGCCAGGGCGAGCCTCGGACCATTAACGGTGGCAGCGGCGCTGGGCTGGTCGACAACTTTCAGGACCCAGCCGGCGATGCTGCCGCAGTCACGCCGACAGATGATCCCACTCCGCACAAGTCTTCTGATCCCATATGCGCTGCCATGATCGAGGACGTCGTGTCGGTGCCTCCCGCCGCTGCCTCAAAGTGCCCGATTCGCTATCTTGATAAACACTCGCCTGAAGAAATTGCGCACTACGTTGAGACGCACAAGCATGAAATCCCCCGAAGCCATGAGGTCTGCGTCAGACGGTACCAGAAGAACGAAGAGCAGATAAGAAAGCTCGACGCCAAGTACGGTAATCTCGTTAGCATGGTTGAGGACTTGAGCCACCTACATCGTCCAATGCTACCCGCCCACGCAGGTGATCCAGCGCCTCAGGCGGAGAGTGTGTCCAACAAGAGAGTAGAAGACTGGGCACAGACCATCGTCGCTGGTGATCCAGAGCAGGACACTCAAGATGACATCCCATTGCCATCTGGCGCTGAAGGAGACGAGGAGGACCGACAAGGTCGCTTTGACCGTCCCCTCAGAGAGGTCCGTGTAGGCGAATCACCTAGCCGTCCATGGGGAATATCCGTGCCTGCTTCGAAGCTAGGATTCCGGGCCGATGATAAAGTCACCGATTCGTCTCCCGTTCCTCCTCTCAATCCCCATTTGACAGCGCAAATGACCACCCATATTGCTCCTCGGACAACGACGGCGGAGTCTAAGAAATGCCCGTTTGATCATACGAAGATGGGGGCAGCTTTCCAGGGCATGTTGAGGCCGGAGCCGACGGCAGAACTGAATAATGCTGGCGGTCCTCGTCCGGGTGCGAATTATGGTCATGGGACTGCGACTGCGGATGGCTTCGATAGGCCTTCTTCACCGCTTAAGAATCATGCGACGATGCCTTCGAGTCCGCCACAGGCGGCTACCTTTGTTAATCTTTCTGATCATCTGCCGCCTCCCGCAGCACCGGGACAAGGGGAAGCAAAGGAAAAGGACGATCGGCCACAGGTTGTGTTCAACATTTCCGGTCCTGTCTTTATAGGATATCCCATGGAACAAGCTATGCAGTTTATGCAGCAGTTCCAGCAAGGACGGTGAAAAAAAAACATGAAGGGGGTTCCACTTACCCTTCTCTGTTTTTTTTTTTTTGATATGATGTTGTTGTTGTTGGATAGTCGTATTGTATGAGCTTTTTGAACAGCAAGCAAGGAGTTTTGGGAAGGGCGGCATCATGTTATTAGCATTTGCGATATAGAATATTAGCGGGCGTTGCTTGGTATACTGGTGAAGTACCACATAAACATTGTAATAATCAAAGACACAGTTGTCTACAACTAAACCATTTCAAATATTTGATATTTGGTAACCTTGTTACAACAAACTCTTGAAGAACCCGCTCTAAAATTGCGACTGTGTGTACCAAGAAATAATTCGACCGTTATATCCCAACCGCTAAATAACGCCGCCGTATGCAATAAAGATAAAAAACACACCTACCTAGCTTGCTTGCTAAATCTCAAATATGCAACAAACACCTCTCCCCAACCAAACAGATAAATCAAGAGATCTCCACCCGTCTATCCATCTACTCATCTATCTCCTCGCACCATTTATACCATTCGATACACCCTTCTTTATCCCAGCCGTCCCGTTAGTCTCAGAGCTATCATCCCAAGCATCATGGTAACCCCCGCTCTCGGTCTCCCAAAGCGAGATGTCGTCATCATCAGTCATGATGTTGGCAGCATCCATATCGTCGGGATTCACCAGCCTGTTTTGGTCGTACTCTTCCTCCTCCCGGAGGGTACCGTCACCGCCACCCAACAACCCATCACCGGCCTCCAAATCATCCTCGCCTCCCTCGCGAGCTAGCTCCGCTGCCCTGGCCATGGTCCGCTTGTAAATCAGCAGTCCAACAGTGAAGCCCACCGCACCACCGATCAACATGCTGGCGTAGTTGATCATTTTGTCTCTGCCGGTCATTTTGTCGCCTGATTCGGCGAGTAAAGCAAGTCTGCTCCCAATAAACACGTGAACCAACAATTTCGGCCTACATAGATCATTAGCATCAATTCATTCCTCACTCTCACAGGGGAAAAAAAGAAAAAGAACGAAAGAAGGTAGGCCACTCACGTAGTCAGCCCAGTAGCCAACGCAAACCTTCCAGGCCCAATACTCCCGATCGTAGCCAAGAACCCATTGCTCAAGCTATAAGGCAGGGGACAAAGCCTAATCATGGCCAAAACGCCGATCCCGTCCCTCCTCAGCACCTGTCCCAACGCGACGAACCTCCTGTCCTTGCCCACAGTATTATGCACATACCCCTTCAACCATCCTCTACTGGTCATGAACGCAGCAGTGGACCCAACGATCGTAGAAAGAGCAGCAAGCGGCCATCCCCAGGGAAAACCATAAACGAAACCAGCTATCGTGACTGCGGTGCTGTATCCTATCAAAGGAGGGAAACCAGTAATCATCATAAGTCCCGAAATAGGAACCCATCCCCACGAACTGGTCCGTATTGTTTCTGCCAGTGGGCCGAGCGCCGTAAAGAGTGCGTGGGAGTATATGAGAAAGACTAGTCCAAAGGTGAAAGCAACCAGGAGGGCAATGACGACGGCTACGCGGTGTAATAGCGGGAGAGAGAAGAAGAAGGTGAGGGCCCGTCGGGATAAGCTCAGTGCGGTGGTGAGCAGCGTCTGAAACATTGATTTCGGGGGCGTGTCGGAGTTTAACGAGGACGAACGGGTTCGGAACCGATGCGAGGTGGTAGATAATCGTTGTGCGGACGTTATTGGGGCAGAAGAGAGGTTAGGCCTGTGCTGCTGGTGTTGGTGGTGCTGCCATGACGTTGGCGTCGTGGGGGAGGAAATCGAAGAGGAGGTTGAATGCCTAATTATGCCGTTTTGTTGTTGTTGGTGTTGAGGCGAGTTCGTCCGTCGCGCGCCAACCGGCGGGAAGTAATTGTCGTCTTCGGGCATCTTTCGAGATATTTTCAACCCGTGTGCGTGTGTTTGTATTTGCGTCTGTTGCAGATTGAGAGTGTCGGTGTATTTCGCTTCACCGAGGGGAGATGTAGGATTAGGTAGAGACAAGGACGCCCCCAAGACAGAGAAGCACCCACAGCTTATTCTACCTAAAATTCACCTACTCTCGCCCCCTGGGGAAGAGGTTTCTTTGGACAAGAAAAACCAAAGAAAAAGAAACCAGGACTACCTCCTCTCCAAGGCCATTGATTGAATGTTTTGTTGAGCAGTGAGGGTGGTGGTGACGACGGATTCGTAAAACGCAGTGCCAGATCTCAGTTGGCACTGGAAATGTAAATGAAATCACCAATCTCCCCAGTCTTCTCGCTAAACATATAAAAGGGAATGTAAAGAGGATGCAATCAGAGGTGCCACCCAAATCAAACGCGTGAATAAGAAACAAGACGTGACCAGACGGTTGTCAATTTGAGAGGGAGAAGAAAAGACGAAACGTCAGAGAGGCCGAATCTGGATGTGTCTAGGCTCAGCCCCGAACCGGTGGGTTGGCTTACCAAACCGGCGCAGAGTGGGTTGGGTGCAAGCTAAGACCAGGGGTTAGGGGTCCAGAAGCATTTATAGCATTTACACAAATACCGTACGATACGGATATCAATTAAGCAAAAATCAAGGGATGGGAGTCTGGGACAATACCAAGTGGGCGTTCGCGGCGTTGGGGACAGTGAATTGACCCATCCCACACCCAGAAAATCTCCGGCAGGCAAGACAAGATGGGATGACACGGATGGCACGGGAGCATAAATGCATATTATGGGGCATACATACTGTACGCTTCCCGCCCGTCCATCTTGCATGTATGTACATGAACGTCATCGAACTTTGGGTGAGTGTAACATAGATTGCCGAGCACGTGAAATGGCAATTGGGATTCTAAAGCTGAGAATGTTTTTGGTTGCTCTAATCTGCTTAAGAAGCTATCTTGGGGAGCTTAAGATGAACTAGGTACAGCTCATCTGTTACCTGCCTCTGCCTCCGGATGGACCCTTTGGGGGCTCTTTGGCCATCGACGTGTCTCTAACAAGCAGCTTTACCTTGCCCTCGCCGATTTCGACGCCCTGAGAAAGAATGTCGACTTCGTCCTTGTCATCCTCCTTCTTGGTCAGGGACGAGCCGTCCTTCGAAAGCGATCGGTCCCAGCTGCGAGCGTCAATGCCCAGGATGCCGCCCGTACTGTTGCGATCACCTGGAACCGAGAACTCGCGATAGGCGTAGCGCCATTCGTTCAGGAAAGTCCGGATTGCCCTGCCGACCTTGTCCTTACCATTTTTGCTGTGGTGTCCGGTACCTGTGATGGCGTAGATCGGTCTGCTTTCTGTCACGTTCTCCATGAGTACGCCCTCGAGATACTCAACGGCCTCATCGGGGTGCAATCCGTGGAGATCCACGTAGATTTCGGGGCAGCTGGCCCGATCCTTGTTCCGCTCCTCATACAATTGGTAAGCCGCTTCGCGATGTGCCTTTCGCATGAGATCGTTCTCGCTCTGGCCACGCAAACTGAGGGCTTTAGCCGCCCGCGCATCATTGCGATTCCATGCCTGAGCGGCACTTTACATGACTGTCAGGACCATCTTGTTATTTCTCCACACCAGGTATGCAAAACTTACCTCTGCAGAAACTTGTTGCGGAGACCACCATGCTTGATGGCCTCCTGACGTGCCTTGAGATACGTTTTGTTGGCTCTCTCGCCCGTCTCCAGCCAGGGAATATGCTTTGGGGTCGGGATTGCCTGGGCGGCTGCACTATTCTCCCCATTACGAATGCTCGTCGAGCTGCCATTGCGAGCCATCTTACGACTCTGCTGGGAAGGCGTTGGCGACGGAGACATCTTCACAATGTCGGCAAGGGTGCTTGGAGTGAAATTATCTTTGTGGCTATGGCCGTGACCGCCACGCTTGCCATGGTGCTTCTTTCCTTGCTTAACCAAGGCAGCTCCCAAAGATGGAAAGGCGTCCGCGTCGTCAGGTGAAGGAGCTGCTTGTGTCACCTCCTTTTGCTGGTGTCGGCTGTTTGGCCGCGACCGAGGGCGGTCTCCTGAGTAGCCATGATGGTGCCCCTTAAATCCAGGTGGAGGGGTTACACCCACAGCAGGGTAATTTGCGGCGCCAGGAAAGATGGGAAGCTGCTCCGGAGTACCTGGTTGAAGTGCAGGGAAGCTGCTGTAGTCTTGTAAATTCACCGTTGCATGCTGGGTGGGTGAGGTATCTGAGCCATCGATTTGGATTCTATTGGCAAGATGTGCCGGATCATGTGAGAAAATGCATGTATCTCCGGCGAGGCAGTTCCCCGCGACCCAGTACCTGCATGTATGGTTAGTAGGGACCAAAAGGCAGTGAGCTTGTTGAGCCATGACAACTCACTTGCAGATGTGGCTGCTTAGATCATGACTGAATCGGCAGTCGGCGCGCAGGCACTGTCCTGTAGATAAGAAAAACTTGCAGATAACGCCAGTCTTTTGCTGGTCGGCTGGGGTAGAGGGACGCGGATCCGGAGTCATGGACCTCCCAATGATAACTCGAGCCTCCTCTGTCTGGGCAGCGAGGGCCAAGTTATCCTGATACTGCGTCTCCATGATTGCCTGAACAGCAGCACCGAGGTCATAACCATGCATTGCGAGCGCAGAGCCTATCTCGTCGTCCGTTTTGGTAGGACCCAGGATAGTCCGCAGCATGTCGTAGGGGCTCATGTCTGACTCCTGCCGAGTCGAAACAAATTCGGGAGCAGCGACATTGAGCCCGCTTGAACCACCGATCGATGAAGTAACGCTAACAGCATCATCGCTCACAAGCCAGTCTACATTATCAACCTGCGAGTCGCCGAACACCTCCTGAGAGGGCGTGTCGTCTGTCGCAAACTGATAGGCGTTCAGGTTCGGGCTGTGAGGAACCGGAACGGCAAAGGCAAGTCTCGGCGACGGTCTCGGTGATCCAAAAGGAGAGGCGGTGGACGACTTTGTCCGGCTGAAGGGCGTGGGGACAAAACCTGGCGGGGCAAGCGGGCTGACACCCAAGCGCGGCGATCCCGATAGTGGGGTGCCGGAGCCGCGCCAGGGAGCTGGGGATGGGCGCCGCAAGATCGTCTGCCGAATTGACGGTGGGGAGGCAGCCGTACCGCCTCCATCTCGGAACCGCCACAAGGCATCTAATATTGCATTATCGAGGGATTGGCCAGTCAGGGTCGTCTTTTTTTTGAGCAGCTCCTCGAGCTTGTCCGTCTTGTCCTCATCCTCAAGGGTCAAGTTCTGTAGGATTGGGAGACAAATCTCGTATGTCTCGTCAGACACCATCTTGTGGTGTTCGGGATGTAATATGTATTATATACTCCGTTGAGGAGTGGGTCGTAGCCGGCGTCGTCAACCAAGTAGAGAGTGACTCAACGGGTGGTGGTGGTACCGCTTGGATGTGGAAACCGGCGATAGAAGCAGGCGCAGATTCGCGAAATCGAACCAACAACGAACAGCAAAACAGTATAGTAGTAACAGCCGAAGTTAACGAAAGACAGCAGTAGTAGTATTGGTCTGAGTTGGATGCTTCGCCCAAGAGGCCGCGTCGGAGTGAGGCAGCGAGACAGCAAAATGCCAACTGCTGAGGCGGTCTCACCGAGAGACAGGGGCTACCACAACAACAGATATGATAACACAACTCGGAGGTCGAAGGGCGTCGGTGTCGGGATGGTTGGAGTTGGTATTGCGGGTGTCAGGGCAGCCAATGTCGTCTAGCAGCATGGTGTCATCCCGCTGCCGGATGGGAGTAGCTGAGCTGAAGGCGGGAGGGAGAAAGGGGGTTCGAGCGAGGCAGAGAGCCGGGGTACAAGGAGGTGCCCAGCGGAGCGGAGGGGGACGGCCAAGGTCAGGCAAGGTAGCTTAACAAAATGACTACTCCGAACCAGGTAGGAAAAAGAAACAAATTGAAGTCAGAAGAAGGAGGAAAGCAGATGCAGCGGCCAAGCACGAAGCCAGATCTGAAGGTGTGAAGGTAGGCGAGGCCCAGGGAGGGCAGGCTGCCGTTCAGCTGAGATCGGGACAGCGGCCTGCGGGACGGAGAAGTGCAGGTCCTGGGGAGCGGGCTCGATGGACCATCTCCCTTTGGGTTGGACAGTCCGTGTCTCCTTTGAACACGGTGCAGTGAGGTGAGAGGGGCCGCCACTGTGGGGGGGGAAAGGGGTGGGTCGCGCACTGTTGAGGCCGTCAACGCAGCGCCGGGGCCTTGTTGATGGGGATGTGGGGTTCAGTCATACTGTGCCAACCTTTGGTCAGAGCGCACTGTGACTGGTTGGGTGTTGCAAGTTCCCGTCCGCTACCCAATGTTCCCCTGCCCAGCAGCAGCTGTAGTTGGGGGGCATTGCAAGGGTCGCATGAATGACGGTCGACTAGTGCCCGCCCAAGCTTGGGATTGATCATCAGACAAGGCCGCGTGTGATTGATCAACTCACCCCAAAGAACTTAAACATGAGCTCAATTTCTGAATCTACTCATTTGACCATTTCGTTTGACATGCGCACATGTTGCTAGATGCTGTTGTAAACTGATCTTTGCAGATTTGTATATACCTAGCACATCTTTCACCCGTCCTCCTGCACGACACCAGACATTGCCTTGCATCCGCAGCTCAGCCATGTTGGAAATACCATCTCGATATACCCGAATGGCGTCTTACTCATATCCTCCTCCTATGGGATCTCTTCCTCGTCGTCATCTGCAAAGCCAAACCCAAAACTGAAACCTGCGCTTTTCTTTTGTGGCTGGTCAGAATCTTGGCCGTCTCCACCGTCTCCCACGACAGCATCCCATCGCCTTTTCTTTTGTGCTTGCTTCTCAGCCAGCTGTCTGAGACCTTCTTGGAGTAACTCAGGGCACTCCCCATGGAGGCGGTTAATGAAGAGCTTGTAAGGATCCGTCACTTCTTTCTTGAACCCTGATACCTGGTCCTCCTTGTCCTTGAGGAAGGACAAAACGTTGCCCAGGTGCGACTTGGGCACAAAGTTCTGTGTCAGGGCAATTCCGTCGGCAAGGTTGACAACGAGATGCCACCAGCCACTGGGAACGTGGAGAATCTCGCCCGCCTTACAGATGCCTTCTCTGCAATCGGGCAACTGCCGTGCTTCTGCATGGAATTCTAGAAGCCACTCGGCGATGCTAAGTGGGCTTGTAACCTCACTGCTATCCTTGGATACATAGACCCCTGGGACTTGTGCAGATGGAGGGAACATGATCCAATACTTGGCTCCTTCGATTACTGCATTCCAAGCACTGGTAGCATTTGGATCCTTGTGAAATGTAGAGCCACTGCGCTCAGGGCCAATGATGAGCCAACGATGTGCCGGTCTCTCTGAACCCAGAAGCTCAAAAAGGTCGGGACCGAAGCAGTCAGGTTTCCAGTACGCTGCCCCTTCTTCCTTTCCGACCTTCATGCCCATCTTTTCCGCAAATTTGCGATCAAAGAGGTAAAGCGGGCTTTCGTCCCGGCTGTTGCGCATGTACTGGCAGTATGTATCAAATGACCAGTCAACAGCCTCAGCGCGGAACACAACATTTGCGTAGCGAGATAGGAGGCTTTCAATGCTCCATGACTGGTATACTGGCCATTTCTGGATACATTTGGTGAGAATAAATGGTTTCTTGCTCCATTTTTCTGCGAACTCGTTGTATGAGAGATCTTCGAGACGATCAATCTCATTTACTGCCGGAATTTTGTTGGTATAATTCTCAAGTGAAATGTGGCTGCAAACAAATGGACGATGCAGTACGTCTGAGAAGACGGTGCTGCAATCCACTTTAATCTGTTGCTCCGGAGAGAGACCAAGCACAGTTGACCTCCATGTTCCCCGCCACTGGAGGGATGGGTTTTGACCAAGTTCAGATCTAGAAATTGAAGTTAGCCCATGTTCAACTCGACTCGAACCATCATCAATCACTGAGATAGGCGAATCGAAGAGAACTCATTATACCATAAATTTTTCTCGATTCGGTAGATCAGAAAGCTTACAACTTTTGGGCCCTTGTTCCAAGAATTTTAATCCTTTGAGGTCCAAACCTTGAGCTTTGTGTGCCCTTTCAAGTATCAACAGAACAATACTTACTCTAACAAGATTGTCTTCCAGATATCGTCCGACATGCAGCAAGCAAAGAGAAACTTGCAAGTGTAGCCCAACAACCTCAACGTATGTGGGTCCAAATACTCGAGAAGCTGTGTAAGCATCTCATCCGGCAAAGCCTGTAATCTACCCAAGCCGTTCCTGGCATCGTTTCCACTATGGAGATACTTGTTTCCAAGTGGTTTAATTCCGAGGGGGTGTAATGGGATAGCTGAGGTGAGCATGTTGGTATCTTCCTGGTCATAGTCAGTCATTGAGTGAGTCAAGGGATGACTCCCATTTCCAAAGCTTCGATCCTCCTCTGGAGCGACATTCCGGTTTGGGTGCTGGTGGTGTAGGAGAATCATTGTCGATGACGATGCTTGTCCCAGATCAGTCGACAAGCTGCCGGCGATAGGTGCGTAAAAAGGCAGCCTTGCAGTGTTCCAATGCCGTGAGTCAAAGTTCGGCAAGCCAACAATCCAAACTCTCCTTGTTGGTGGTGTGAATGAAACTCAAGGATATCGTTGCTTCAAGTCTTGAGAAGTAAGAAAAAAAGTGGCATGAACCTTCTACAAAAAATCACCACAATATCCCTGGAGGCTTTCCATCATGTGCTGAAAACTGTAATTTTACTACCTGTGGGTGTTGGAAGCCAAGTGCTAAAACTCAAATGGTGCCCCGCAATTGTATTGCCCCACCAGCTTCCGCTGCGGTTGCTGGTGGTTTTTTTGGTTTGGGAGAGAGAGGGGTTATTGGTGCCTGAGGCGAACATAAATTCTGCGCGCACCTCCAGAACAATTTTTTATCACTTCGATTCCCACCCACTCAGGCTCTTTTCTCTCCGCAACCACTCAACTTTCTCAGTGAACAATCAACGTAAGATACCCACGACCTCCCAGATTCATCGCTCCCAGGTATTGTACTGGGATCTTTGCATCTATACTCCATTTTCGGAATCCACGTTTTGACAAGTCTATTCTGCAGCGCTCGACGAATCGTTGCGGATTTTTTTCTCTTGCCCCACCATCTACAATCGACATTTCTAGATCTAAGCAGCGCTTGGGTCTGGAAATTTTCACAAAACAACAACCGCAATCATGGCTGACAAGGGACTCGAGGATGTCCCCGAGGGTACGTTTGTCTTCCAACTTCCTGTTGCATATCCCTTGACGATCATCGCATCGCGCGCGATCACAATGAGGGGCGTTGGGCACCATGCTGGTGCTATCCAATATTCTGCACACCGCGGCGGTGACCCCGCTCGAAATTCCAAAAAACCACCACCCAGCATATCCCCTTGCGCAAACAGAGCAACGATATCAACAATAGACATGACAGCTGACATGGATTTCACAATACAGGACAGATCGAGTCTAACTACGATGAGACCGTCGACTCTTTCGATGATATGAACCTCAAGTCGGAGCTCCTCCGCGGTAAGACGACCCTGTCGAGGAAAATTCTTGGTGGCGATAGTGGGAAAAATAATACTGACACCTCCCAAAGGTATCTATGCTTACGGTTTCGAGCGCCCGTCTGCTATTCAGCAGCGTGCTATCATGCCCGTCATTAAGGGTAAGACTATCTTAAGCTCCTTATCTCATGGCTAAGGTCAGACGCTTACACAACCATCAGGCCATGATGTTATCGCTCAGGCTCAGTCTGGTACCGGCAAGACTGCCACTTTCTCCATCTCCGTCCTTCAGAAGATCGACACCAACCTCAAGGCTTGCCAGGCTCTTATCCTCGCCCCTACCCGCGAGTTGGCCCAGCAGATCCAGAAGGTCGTTGTTGCCATTGGTGACTTCATGAACATTGAGTGCCATGCCTGCATCGGTGGCACCAGCGTTAGAGATGACATGAAGGCCCTTGGCGAGGGTCCTCAGGTCGTTGTCGGTACTCCTGGCCGTGTCCACGACATGATCCAGCGCCGTTTCCTCAAGACCGACGCCATGAAGATGTTTGTTCTCGACGAGGCCGATGAGATGTTGTCTGTGAGTATTATTTGGAAGCACCATCGGATAAAGGACAAATACTAACAAATCTTCATAGCGTGGTTTCACCGAGCAAATTTACGATATCTTCCAGCTCCTTCCCCAGTCCACCCAGGTCGTTCTCCTCTCGGCCACCATGCCCCAGGATGTCCTTGAGGTCACGACCAAGTTCATGCGCGACCCCGTCCGCATTCTCGTCAAGAAGGACGAGCTTACCCTCGAAGGTATCAAGCAGTTCTACATTGCTGTCGAGAAGGAGGAGTGGAAGCTCGATACCCTCTCCGATTTGTACGAGACTGTCACCATTACCCAGGCCGTCATCTTCTGCAACACCCGCAGAAAGGTTGACTGGCTTACCGACAAGCTCACTGCCCGTGACTTCACTGTCTCCGCCATGCACGGTGATATGGACCAGGCCCAGCGTGACCTGATCATGAAGGAGTTCCGTTCCGGCTCTTCGCGTGTCCTCATCGCCACCGATCTGCTTGCCCGTGGCATCGACGTCCAGCAGGTTTCCCTGGTCATCAACTACGATCTCCCTGCCAACCGTGAGAACTACATTCATCGCATTGGTCGTGGTGGTCGTTTCGGTCGTAAGGGTGTTGCGATCAACTTCGTCACTGCTGACGATGTCCGCATGATGCGTGAGATCGAGCAGTTCTACAGCACCCAAATCGAGGAGATGCCGATGAACGTGGCCGACCTTATCTAAGCGTCTTCTTGCACATACTGGGCATACGAAAAATCTCTTTCTCTCAGCACACCCCGTCACACACCACTGTAGGGCGTTGTGTGGTGGTTTTTCGGTAGTTAGAGGGAAGGGAGGGCATCTGCTTTCGTTCTTGGGGACTTTTTTTGTGTTATCTGCGAGGGTCCGATATCTGGGTGTCGGAATCTGTTCCCTAAAAAGCGCTGATAGGAAGGGCGTGGTGGTTTAGAGCGCCTGCACCTTAATCTGCCGGATGGTGCAAGGTGTTTTACGCATAGTGCCTATCAATGAAGGCCGGTTTTCTTTTATCCGTCTTGTTCTCTGCTGGTTTCTCGGTGTTATCTGTATTCAATGTTACCAAAAATGCTATGATGTAGTAGACTGAATTCAGAAAGAACGCAGAAAAAAATGACTGAATAGTTAGTGCAACTGTTGATGATCGTGAATGTCTGTTTTTTTTTTTTTAAATATATGTAATCATGGGATGGATGGTTGTCGTTTTTATTGTGGGGCCACTGTTGGGTCCAGTCTGGGAGGTTGCTTGAGCGACCCACTACTGGCTGCAATCGACTCGCGGCCATCCATCCATCTGCAACCGCGTACCTGCAACTCGAAAACTTGCGACTTTCAGTTGTTCCTTGCACATTTCTTCCAAGGGACCTCGACTTTTCTATAATTACTTCTCACTTTTGTGCCGTCACAATGGACAACGCTCTCGACCGCAGCCTGGACGAAATCCTTGCCGAGCGCAAGCAGGTAGGTTCCGTCTTCGTTATTGCCATTTTCTTACAACTTTGGCGGTATGCAACTGACGCACAAGGCTACAGAACAACAGAGGCTCTCGCGGCGGTAACCGCGGAAGCAACTCCGGCAATGGTGGCCATCGCCGGCGCGAGAGATCAGACTATCCCAGAGATGGCGTAAGAAAGGTGTGTAGGCATGGCCAATCTCGCCCACCTTCCCTCCTCGCGTCACCCACTCCAACCTTTGGCTCCTATCCGTCTCGCAAGGCATTGTTGCTTAGCTCCTCTGTCGGCCAACCTATCTAGGTTGACCTCCTCTCCTCCTCCTTAATCCCTCTTCCTTGAAAGCAAACAGCACAACCATCCGTAAACGTGATCCCTCTTTCTCTCCGGCCATACCTCGAGGCTCGTTGACGCAGCCAGTCGTCTCGATGCAGCCTCAGATCGGTTTAGGATTGCCATTATGGACAGTTGATTATGTGGTCAAAAAAGCTTCTCGGCTAACAGCTCCCGTACTTGTTGGGCGGCGCAGTCCTTCAGAGATGATGCACCTCGAAACCTCGACTCGTACGTATAACTCCATCTTCGCGACCGGACAACGAGGAATAGACGCGACGGAAATTGACGGCCTCTTCAGCGAGTGGGTCCACGATAGATTCGAAGATCATGGCGGCCGCCGGTCTACTCCGAGAAGGCGGCAATCCCCCGATCAGTACCAGTGAGTCCTACAGACGAATACCGGTTTGAAAATGGCAGGTTCTGACGAACTGGCCAGAGATTCTAGGGGCACAAAGATTCGTGTCGACAACATCCACTACGAGTTGACGCAAGAAGAATTGGAGGTATGCATTGACGACACCCGACGTGGCAAGCGAGCGCTCACCAAGATGTTATAGGGCCTCTTTGAGCGTATCGGACCTTTGATAAAGCTTGACATGAAGTATGACCGCGCTGGTCGCTCTGAAGGCACTGCGTTCGTCACCTATGAATCGAGCAGAGATGCTATGCAGGCGATCAAGGAGTACGACGGTGCCAATGCTGCTGGTAAGTTATGACCAGGCCGTGATACCCGAAGTCGCATATTTTGTTGACCATGATCTTCAGGCCAACCCATCCGCCTCACCCTCTTGCCATCCGGTCCTAGACGCAACCCCTTTGACAACGCTGTCGTTCCCGGACGTCCTCTCGCTGAGCGCATTACAGTTCCTGGCGGAAGAGCGCGTTCAGTCTCCCCTACTCGCCAGTCAGATGAAGAGGCTGCTCGTAGAGGAGTTGACAGATACCGACCAGGCGCCCACGGCACCCGCTCGCGCAGCCCGATGCCAAACAGAAGACGTGATAATGGTGGTCGCAGACCTGGTGAGCGTCGGGGTGGTGGTAGTAGACGTGGAGGTGGTGACGACAGAGGAGACAGGAGCGAGCGGCCTGCTCGTGGAGGGGCACGTCCTAAGAAAACCCAGGAGGAACTTGACGCAGAGATGGAGGATTATTTTGCGGGCAATAATGCCGAACAACAAAATGATGGTGCTCCAGCTCAGGATTCAAACGGCGCGGCTGCTCTGGATGCGGGCGAGGATGTTGATATGATTGAGTGATTTGGAGGGCAATTTTGTTTTGAGGAATGAATGAACTTATCAGCGGAGGGGAAGGTTTCACAAGCAAACAAACAAACACACAACCCATTATTTGAGCGGAAATTATACAGACTGGGAATTCGAATGGGCATTTTGGGAGGTTTGCCGTCTGTCTTTGAAGCAAATTGGCCGGCTTTGTTTTTACATTTATTATTCAGGGTTTTTTTTAGCATCCTGTCGACTCTTTTTGATAGAAATGGAATAAGCGCGTTTCTGTATGTCTTTATGCTTGTGTTGCCTTGTTTCTACCAATTACCCATCCTCGTTGTTTCTTCAATCTGTTAATCTTTTAATCTGCTAATAATCTCCTGACTTGGTTTGGTTCCCCCCTTCCTCCTTCTTCTCTGCCCTCTTTCTCTTCCTCTCCGCCAGCCCCTCAGCAACAGCAACAGCCACATCCTCGGCATTAGTCCCCCTCTTACTCTTGCCAATCTTTTCCTGTCCCAGCACCGTATCCTCGGCCACTGTCCTAAACACCTCGGCCGCACCCAAAAAGATATCCGGCTCCAGCCCTCCGTCGTTTTCGTGGGTCGATGCGATCTCTTGCATCTCTTTCACCCACCTCCCTGCTTTGGGGGCCAGACCTGCGACTGCCCTCTCCAGCTTTTGGTCGGCGCCGGCTCCCTGGATTTCTACGAGGGAGGATTTGAGCTCGTCCAGGACTCCCAAGTTGTGAGCGGTGGTTACGGCTTGTACCGCTATGGCCGCGTATCCCTTTGAGAGGGAGGCAAAGACCATTTTCAGGCCCGAGGCTTTCCCAACTTCCGGACCTAGGTATTTGGTGTTTAGTAGGGATCGGAGCTCTGGTGTGAGTGCTGAAGGCAAAGCTGGACCTGAGAGCGGGAGGAGGGGGACGGCCCATTTCTTGGACTGCGTGGGGGTGGAAGGAGAAAGACGAGGGGGGTGGCCTAGGATTGCGCCGTCTAGGAATGAGATCCTCGAAGGGTGGGAAGAGAATAAAGAGGCTATTTGGCGGGATGTCGAAGGGGAGACTGCGTTTAGGTCTATGTATGTTGGTGGTTGGATTTGGGATGAAGATGAGGGTGTGAAGGCGGAGAGGATTCGTTGAGCTGTTGAGAGGGCTGAAGCTGGTGGGACTATGGAGAGGATTAGGTCTGCTTGGAGGAGTAAGGAGTCAGAGGCGACGAGGGTTGCTGAGGCGGAGATGGCGCGGGAGATGGTGTCCTCGCTGGTGAAGGTGTTAGTATTTGAGTGGGGAGAGGAGTAAGTGAGGGGGTGTGTTCTTGCCTTCGGTCGGTAACGTTGGTAAGTACTGCGTAGTTGTGAGCTGTGAGTAGTTTGGCGATTCCGGCTCCCATGTCGCCCATTGAGATGATGGCGATGATGCCTCGGTGGGAAGTTCGTAGGTCCGAGATGTTGGATTCTGAGGAGGACATTGTGATAGTAGAAAGTGTAGTTTCCAGTGAATTAGATTAAGCGTACTCAAAATTGAATAATCTAAAGAGGGTTTGGCGCTGTGTCCGATGAATGAAAGGTGAGTGAGTGTTAACTTGAACCAAATGAGGGGTTGAAGTTTGACTGATAAAGAGGATGTGACCCCACGATTGCGTGCTTAGCATGCAGTGTCCCACCACTCCTGCTGCAAGCTCAAGGGACAACACCACAGTTACCCCCTACCTTTGTATTGGACTTGATATTATATCGCTTCATATTTTTTACAGTATCCTTAGAGATCTAGTTCATTTTTTCATCCTTTCCCCTTGATCATTTTTCCTTCTTTCCCCCCTCCTCGCTCTCTCTTTGACTCTCTTCCAAGTCTCTACGCTTTTGAACCTCCTCCACAGTCATATATTCTTGATAATACTTCAAAGTAATTGGTAATGATGGCACCATGACCATATACGAACTTGGTGCGTCAATCTTCGTCTTAAAGCCGCCCAACTCGGCGTGGTCTGATTCCACATAGATGGCCTCTGATGAGACAGCGCCAAAAAGACCCGACTCAACTTTCCAGCCCTCCTTTCTGTCTTCAACCCGGGCTGTTGAGTCTTTCTTCCCCTCGGAGGCTGTGCCAATGGCGTAGGCAGATCCATTAGGATGAAATGCCTTTGTGTCATATGCCCTGGGGTATATCCCCTCTGTGAAGAACTGCACATATGATCCGGGGGTGACAATACCGCCGCCACCTGCAACATCCTCACCCTTGAACGATCGAATAAAGCTTTCTAGGTCCTCATGTTCCTCGGCGTTTAAGGTCGTCTCGGGATCCAGTGACAGAAGACCCTGCTTGGTACCCCAGCCGCCCCCGCCGCTCACTTTTGCTTTGTATTAGTTAAGAGAACGTAAGGTCCATAATCTGGACAGTTAGTTGACTCTACTTACGAATCTTGCGGAGTTGGCAGCCCCAGCCGAGAAGCCTGCCACAATATGGAGATGTTATCTGTGATAGCTCCCATTCTGCTGATGGTTTGTATTTTTTCACATTAATAGGGGCAATGTATCTGTCAAGGATAGAAACAGCCTCAGCAACTTCTTTGGGAATGATCAAGGCCCAGACTCCAATGGGGCCACCGCTGGCCCCCTCTGTCTCCTGTGACGGAATCTGCGAGCGCTTCTTGAGCAAGGTTGGGATGATGGCCTCCAACTCCTTGGAGGCTGGAGTCTCTGCTGAGTCGATCTCAACCTGACGCAGGATGTTTCCGAGACCGGCAACTATCTTACGCGGCTTCGTCAATGGGATAAGTGAGGTGGCTAGGAGGCTGCCATGCTCGGAACCGATGGGCAGAATGACAGATTGCACAATCTTCTCGCCCCTTGAGCCCATGGTCCATGCATTTCCGGCATCCACAGTACCTGACATGGAAGTCCATTCGCTCACAGAAAGGGCATGTGATCTGCCAGTCTGGAAGATTGTGTTCGCCAGCGGGAGGGTTACCTGTAGTGATGGATGGGGCTTCGGTCCGTGCCCCATGTAGGGGACCTGAAACTCGAGTGAAGGCTTCGGACCACCCGTACCAGAGAAACCATCCGTCTCGGCACGTACATCGGACCACAAAGAAGGAAGCATGGTTTCACTCTGTGCAGGCAGAATTGAGATGCCTTCCCCGGAAGCAAATACGCCATTGCGGTCGTAACGTGGGACCTCATCAACGGCGGCGGTCAGCAGAGTGAGTCTGCCGCCGCGGGGGGCTGCCGTAGAACCCAGAAGCCGGGAGATGAAGTCATTATCATCCAACCAGGAGGCCAACCCTTTAGAAGTGAGTACCACGGCGGCATCATGTGTGTGAGGGACACGTAAGTTCTTTGATATGAGTTTAATTGCTTCTTCCTAGGCCTAAAGATTAGCTAATGTCCCGCGGCGTTTCCGAAGACCACGCGGCCCAGAAGATCATACCTTTAGTTTAGGATTGTCCTTTGCGGTTGTGGAAGACGAGTTGAGTTGGACAGTGACCTGGTTCAACTTGACTTGTTCCGGGTTCTGCCTACTTGAGCCCGCGATTGTGCGTCTCTGCTCAAAAGACCGGGCATATCTTGGGATTGGAGTCAGCAACACACCGGTGCCTGGGGTCCTCCCGACTAGCAGCAGCCTCCGGGTGAGCATTGTTGTTCACCGATTCGGGCACGGGCTGCCGATGTGTGTTCTATTTGTAACTGTGAATCAGGTACCTGTAAGATAGTAATTGGTAAATAACCGACCAATTGAATTTGAAAATCCCTCTTGGCTTACACAACCCTAACCCCCTACACTGTGTAAGTGACATCATACCTTCCTTTTCTATCAACAAGGCAATCCTCTCACCTAGGCCAGCTTCCGATCTCCTACCCGAGTTAATTTCACTCTGATGATACGAGTAACACCTGCCATCTATCTTGAAGATATTACCCCCTCAGTTACCTTGTAGTGTAAGGGAACTTTTGATCTCCAAGATCACACATAATACCACAAACATCGAGTCCCCTCGTGAAACCCCCCTCCCCCCTTTTCAAAGATATAAACCCTTTTCATCCCATCTCATCAACCCTTCGAGTCCTATCATACCATCTCATTTCACTCACGGCCCGTCTCTTGTGACTTTCATCTGATCTTCTTCAAATCCACAATCCACCCAAGCATACCATTACGCTTCAAAGCCCTTCTTCAAAATGGCAACCAACTCATCTCGCGGTAACCCCAGTATGTAACCCTTCCGTACTCTCCCCATCGTTTCACACGAATTCTCATACTAACTAACATACACCCAAAAACAGTCGCAGCAGGTGACGACGCCCCGCCAGCCACAGATGACTACGTCCCGCCCGTCAGCACCGAGACCAAGGAAGATGTCACCGACACCGCTGCCGCCGTGCACCAAGGCGGAGAGGACGCTTCCGCCCCCGTCACGGAGGACCAGACCGTCCCTGAGGTAGTGGAGGATGAGGACGGGGAGTCTTCAAAGAAGTAAGAGTAGCCTTCTTTGGAGTTCATTCTCAAGATACGTCAAACATGAAAGGGGGCAAAAGAATCAGATGAAGATGAAGAAGAAGGGCAGGCCCCTCTTCTCGGTTTAGGTAGACATGGAAATCAACCGTAACTCATTGATCAATGAAATTAAATCCTCCATTACGGCCGAGCACCATCGCACCAACTCAAGGTATATCATCTTCAATGAAAACTACCTATTCAGGGACCCCAAGTACACTTTTAGATCCTACTTCTGGTATCACACCCATACATGTATCGTCAAGGTCAAAAGGGGAATTGATATGACAGTGAGAAAGAAAGAAACATGTACGCTTCGCTTCTGCTTATTGAAGAAATAAGAAAAGTTTACCTAGTAATATACCTCCCAGTTGCTGTCCTGTAACCCCAGCCAGATTTTAAGAAAAGAAGAAAAAAAGGGGGTAAGAGAGACCGCGTCCCTACCTCCCACCATGTAAATACCATAACATTAAAATATCCTCATCATATATTCATCATCAAACAAACCCATCGTCCTCCACCCCCCGCTCACATAACGACACACTTCGAACCACCACCACCTTCACCATCCCCATTCCCTCTCCTAGTCAATCGGGAAATTGCAGTACCCGCATGACTCTTCGCCTTATCCTTCTTCCAGTTCTTTGCGCTCGTATTAAATGTCGGCATCGGCTGCTGCAACCACATCCCACCATCCGTCGTCACATCCGTCCAACCACTAGTACTTATCGCATCCGCGTCCTTCTTCTTGCCTTTACCCCTACCCCTATTACTCTTCGACCTACCGGTCCAGCCTCTTTTCTTTGCATCCGCAATATTTTTGGCCGCGCTTCTCTCTGCCCTGCTCGGTTTCCGATTCAGCGATGGGACACGTCCAACAGATGAGCCCGGTGCAGGTGGCACATTGAGTCCCCCTGCTGACATGCTATAAATCATATCAAGACGATAATCGGGTTGTTGTTGGTGGTGAGTAACAGGCGGTCTCAAAATAGCGGATTGCGTAATCGGCCTCGGGTGTCTGGGAACGGGCGCCAGGATAGGAGTTTCCGCTCGCCTACCAGAAATGCGTCGCTCGGGAGGATCGAACGCTCCCGAGACACCCTTCGGTGTGCTGATAATAAGAGGCATTTCTTCCTGTGGAGGAATAGGGGTGGTCACGATATCTGGCCGATGAGGCTGAGGCTCGTGGATAGTAGCCCGTGACTGAGTTCTTTGATGTGGAGATCCCGGCTGGAACGGGAAGGAATAATGCTGTTGCTGAGAGACCGGACGCTGATACGAGGTTCGTCGCCATGGTTGAAGATCCTCATTGGACGGGCCAGCCTCGCTACGAGCATACTCACCGATCGGGAGCCGTGGTGGCAGTTCGAAGTCACCTGACAATGGTCTTGATCCATCGATACGACTGCTCAAGCTCATCATATGATCGGCCCGTGGTAGAGGAGGTGGATAAGACTGTGACATCAATGCTTCGCTGCCATGAGCAGGAGGGGCGGAATAGGGATACCCATTGGGCGCCGCGGCAGCAGCAGCAGCGGCGGCGGCGGTGTTGATTGGGATTGGTTGTGTGGGCCATGTTCTCGAAACGGAAAGCCCCCTCCCGGCCGGATCTCTTATCACCGACTGGCCGATATGTGGTAAATGGTGGCGCATTTGAATCGATGTAGGCTCTTGTGAAATGGAACCATGCTGACTGTGGGCTGCAAGCGGAAACTGGCGCTGAGTGGCTGGTGGGGGAGATATGACGGTTGAACGAGCTGCATCGGGTGGCGTTGGATTGCTTACAGTCCGATTATCACCGGACTCTTCAATGTGAGAAACCTGCTGTCTGACAGGCGCAAGGGCTGGAGAATCTGGCGGTGACACATCATAGATGTTGTCTCCTTCGTGATAACGAGAATCCCTAGAAGCAGGGCGTTCAGCAATAGTCCGCTGGATTGATAGTGAGCTACCACTACGTTCGTGTGTAGCCGCTGGGATTCGCGGAACGGGAGGTAAGGTTGCTATGCTCGCTGGAAGAGCTGGGACTGGGGGGACTGCTGATATTGAAGGAAGAGGGGGGACCGGGGGCACCGGCGAGGAATGGCGGTTAGAAGTAGCCACTGTCTGACTGCGTCGAGGCTGCTGATGCATAGAAGCAGAAGACATCCGTGCTGCTTGTCTATTGTCCATGCTGACAGGCGGATGTCTCCTGTTCTCAGCGGGCTGTACAGGAGCGGGCGCCGGGATCGCGGTATGACGCAGGAAAGCCGGTAAATCACCGGGATCTTCCTTCTGATATGGAGGCGGTGGTGGCACCCAGTTATCTGCGTCGCTCTCGTGCGGATGTTCGGAGCGGCCGTCAGCTCTACGGTACTCGACAGGGCCGGCCGTTGGTTGCTGAGGCTGCAATCGTCGGTTGTTGGCGGCGGCTGTGGCAGCACGTCTGAGTGTAGTTCCAGAACGGGGGTCCCCTTGGGAATAGGGGGCATCTAGTGCCTCTTGCTCCTCGATTATAGATTCTGTTTCACCTTCCTCTGCAGGACCTGAAGTTGGATTTGTCCTCCGTGTGTTAACAGGGAGAGTCCCTATCTTTCGGGGCACAAGAGGATCGTCTTCATCGTCATCGGCCTGCTCTGCTGAGTTTGTAGCTTGTGTAGGGAGAGGTGGGGGGCGGGCGGCACTTGTGGTGCTTCGCATTACGGCAGCAGAGCGGCTTGCCCTCTTCTGAGCAACAGTCCTGCGACGAACAATGGCGACTTCGGTCTCAATGTCGCGATGTTCTTCCTCGAGTACCTCTGGCTCTTTCGTTCCGACTTCAATCTCGATCTCCTTCACCTCGCCGTTTGTGAAAGCGTAATCAAAGTCTATCACAGTGATCCGACCACCGTCCACAAAATCCATCCCTTCATCGTCCCCAATGCATACATTTGGCACAACGCCTCGAGCAGCAACAATCAAGCGCTCCCTGGTGCAGGAGTCGGCAAAATCGGCAACGAACTTGACAGTGCTAACACCCTCGAGCTCACCGACCTTGTACCCACCAACGAATGTGTTCCGAAGCTTGTCGCATAGAATCTGCCATTGGGGTACCCTTGCCGTCTCGTTCTCTTGCGCTCGGGTAGCGGAGCGAGCTGAAGGTCCGCTGTTTCGACGCAAAAGTCCGTTCCCACCAGTAACAGCATCCGTGCTAGTATTGACCATATCTGGGACGGCGTCCAAATCCTCCGGTATTCCATACAGCCAGATGTCTTTGCCTTGAAACCCAGCCGATACAAGCTCGCCGTAGTATGAGGCAGCCGGGAGAGTGCAGGGAATAAGCCTGGTCTGTGATGAAGTGTTAGGCACCGGCCCCGTGAAGTATGTCGTTCCGTTCCTGAGATCGTCGATGCGCACTGCCCTAAAAGTCTCGAAACTGCGGTCATAGGTAAACGTCCATCCAGCTTCTTCGTACTTTCCCTCTTGTATCAGGACTGCATGACTGCAGTCGCGACTCGTATTTGGGAACAGAATTGATGTCGTCCACAACGCACTAATATCATCGTCTGCCATAAGACTTCCAGGGTCGTAGTAAGGTGCGGTAATGATTACTGTGTTAGGTTGTGATGAGTGAACAGTTGTGCCAAGAATCTGGGTTCCGTCGAATGAGAAAGTCAAAGAATCAACAGCATCACATTTGACTGCTCTCCTGTCCGTAGCCATTGCAGTTTGATTCAATGACGACACCTCGATACCTCCTTCGTAGGCTGCAGCTAAAACTGAACCACATGGTGACAATGCGATGGCGCGTGGGCTGTGGTCAAGAATCATGGAATGTGATCGCTTCGGCGGTGTCTGGGTGAGGTCGTAGATATCGACTTGCATTTCGGTGAGCAGTACTGCAAGCATCGAGCCCTGATCGTTGATGCATGTCGCAACAGGTCGTCGCAGAATTTTGAGCTCCCTCTTCACTTCAATTTCGGCACCTCTCACGTCGATCACATGTATCCTGGACGAGTTGTATGCCAAAAGATGGTGACCTTTTGGTGAAGCGCTGAACTGAATACCCTCTCCACCGGGACAAGACGAGGAGCTGATTGAATTGGAGATGACCTTGATGATCGTTTGTCTGGGTCGCAGGTAGGCCTCGAACAAGTTGCGCTTCACTTCCTTTGCGAAAAGTCTCCGAAGCCTAGGCAGGTCATCGTCGCCTTTGAATTTTGGCGGAGTTTTATGGCTCATGGCATACGATGGGCAGTTCGCCAGATGGTGGGCATATAAATGGGCTTGTTGGGCAACGCTTCTCCATTTTGAATTCAGGAGGACGAGGGATGCGAAGCCATTCGAGTCTGTTTCCTCGAGGATCCTGGGCAATTGTTAGATTGGTAATTCACACAAGGACCTAGATGTGCTAAGAAGATAATAGAGGACAAGAAAATCTGGAACACACTGTTGGATGATCTCGTCGGGAAGGCGCTCAAAGGCTGAGGGTTCAGCCTCATCATGATCAACGTCAATTTCGGCATCAATACTGTCGGCGGTTATAATGAACGGCGTCTTTTCGATCGAAGGCCTACGGCCCTCGTCGCCCGCATCGGCGACCTCCATGGTTTAGATCTGGTTATGGAAGCTGGTTGTTGATGGAAACTATCATGGTCCGCCGTTTGCGCTCGCCATCAGTGCGTATTGAGATGGTTGTCTGTTTCTGTTTTTGGTGGGTTCGCGGTTGGCGCCCAGGACGTGGGCAGGCGTTTAACGACTTTGAAGGAAGAAAGTGTATGCGGCCCAGCCTCGAGTTGCCAGCATACAGAGAGGTAAGGCAGAGGCCTACAGGTAAGAAACTGGAACCTGGACGTTTTGGGGCGGAGTGGTTGGCAGCGAATGTCTGGCACGGCAGGAACAAGTGCAAAGGCAAAGTGCGTCTGGGGGGTGTGCTGTGTGGTTCACTTGCATGAGGTGCGCCAAGGCTTTGTAAGCCACTGAACTAGGGGGGACCAACGATTCGGATGTCGCTGATGGGATTTCTTTTGGTTTGCAAGGTTACCGTCAGGGTAAAGGAAAGGAGGTGGGGGCTGTCCTGGTTCGTGGGCTTCTGCCGGAAGGATCGCGAAGGCGATTGCTTGCATTACACAAAATGGATCGAATACGCAACGCTCTAGGCAGGTTTGGACGCTGATATCGAAATAATAAGACGGGATGACAGTTGTGACAGTTCAATGTTAAAGAGATGCATACACGGGTGCGAACGCTGTAGTGTACACTCCCACCACTCCACCGATGACCAATGATTGAGGGACGGGGTGGGCTTCACAGGGCTCGAGAACAACGAAGCAGCTACCTTGGCCTCGAAATACTAAATAATTAACCGCCAAGCCGGCGCACACCTATTCAGAAAGGCTCTGTTGGTTCTTGAAAGAACACCGTCCTATAATCAAGGCACAAACTCTCGAGTTTGCTAGGTTTGATGTGGGTGACAACTGGCGCTCAGCTTCCGAGAAATGTCCCGTTTTCATGACAATACGCCTGCTAAGTGCCATCAAAGACAGCAGCGAGTCGTAAGGTTACTGCGAGTAGGACCCCGAGAATTAAAAATAGCACAATGTCCGCCATGGATCTTCCATTCCAGTACAAAGAGGGCACGGAGGGTCTGCATTCACTCCAGACTTCGATTGGATAACTGGGCCAGTGGCTGCGACTTTCCCCTCTGCCCGGCAGAGGCACAGTGCTCCGTAAAAGCAAACAATTTCCAGATTATGTCTAAGACTCTTGATTGAGGCAAGAGCAAAGAGGCAAAGACATTCAAAGCTTGTCGCCTTCCCGGCATCTATGTGCAACAATGCCGTGATGATGTTGTGTGAGTCCTGTGTGATATGTTGGTGATTCCCATCTTCTGTTGCCCCATTGTGTTCCGGACAAGTCCGAGAAGGAGGCCTGGACCCGACTGCAACCGTGATGACGGTCAAGGAGGGACAGTAAGAATAACCCTAAAAGGCGGAGGTGTTCCGCTACAAATGGGGATTTATTCCCCATCCCCTTATATTAAATTACAGCGGATTCCCGGTTACGAGAGCCCTTTTCTTGTGGCCATGGTCAATTGCTGCTGCCTGGTGGTTGCAATCCACTGTTTGAACAATCCAATTCCAGCAAGATGCCCATGTCAGCTGAGTCTTTGCCGATTCAAACTGAGTGCGTAGATGGGGGTGTTTATGAGCAACTGCTGTGTGCCGTTACAGAAGGGGAAGGCAGTTAAAAGGGCCGCATCTCATTCGACCAAATAAACTCTGTTGATGGGCTGAGGTGTGGCCAGTGAACTCGACCTCACAGAATCGAGACGGCGGGGTGGTGGCATCCACGACGTTGAACAAAGTTTGGGGGTTGGTTACATGGAATGCTGATGGGATAAGCCCGCCATACCCACTTAGGTACGAAGTAGCGGGGCTGAAACCACGCTAAGTGAATCAGAGTGGGTAACACGGCCCTTTTCTCCCATAGTGTTGCCAAGCATGATCGGCGTGTCTGTCAAATCGCTGGGCAGTCCAGTGATGGCGGGGATTGGAGTTTATTCTGGCGTCTTTGACAACAAAGACGAAAAGTGCTAAAGTGCTAATCACGTGTTGTCGCGGCGCGTTTTGACGTGTTTGTCTGCAAAGCAGGACTGTGCGACGACAAGATATGGTCATCGCAGTCCTACCAGCACTTCAACGAGCCATTGTCAACACGCACCTGCAGCGGCTCCCGTCCCACTTATTCACAAGAGCAACAAGAGGGTCACCAACAGCCACATTACTTCCAGTCAGAATGGTGAGGCAATCGGCGCGACAGGCTGCTCAAAAGCCTGCGATAGTTGAGGTCACATCTCCTGCCGAGAAAAAGAAGCCAACCCCAGCGAAGAAAGGCCCTGTTTCAAAGCGAAAAGCAAACCCAACCGACAATGGCGATGAAGAAATTGAGAATACTGACCCGGTAGAGGGGGGGAAGGACGACGAGGACAAACCACAAGCACCCAAGAAGCCCGCCCCCAAGAAGCGCAAAACTGCGTCCAAAGGCGACGACAACGTACCATTAGCTTCTCGAACAGAGATTTCTTCACTCAAGCGAGCCATGTACATTGGTGCTCATGTATCTGGTGCGGGAGGAGTCCAAAACGCCATTCAGAATGCTTCCAATATTGGCGCCAACGCCTTTGCCCTGTTTCTCAAATCGCAACGGAAATGGACTTCACCACCTCTCGCCCAGGATGCAAAAACCGAATGGCACGCCCTTCTCAAAAAGAACTCATCCACCTCCTACCAGCCCTCCAAGCATGTCCTCCCCCATGGTTCCTATCTCGTGAACCTCGCCCAGGCCGACCCAGAGAAAGCGAACCAAGCCTACGGCAACTTTCTCGACGACCTTCAGCGTTGCGAAGCCCTCAACATCGCTCTCTACAACTTCCACCCTGGTAATACCGGCGGCGCGCCCATGGTCGAGGCCTGCGCGCGGATCGCCGCTCAGCTCAACAAGGCACACAAGGCCACCACATCTGTCATCACCGTCATCGAAAACATGTGCGGTGCAGGGAATGTGGTCGGCGGTCGGTTCGAGGACATCCGAGATATTATTGCTGGCGTGGAGGACAAGTCTCGTGTTGGAGTCTGCATAGATACGTGCCACACCTTTGCAGGCAGCTACGATCTTCGCACTCCAGAAGCCTATGCAAAAACTATGAAGGAGTTTGACGAGATTATCGGGCTCCAGTACCTCAAAGCTTTCCATTTGAATGACAGCAAAGCGCCGTTTGCCTCGCATAGAGACTTGCATGCCAACATCGGCACCGGGTTCTTGGGGCTGCGTGCGTTCCATAACATCATGAACGATGAGAGGCTGCAAAACCTGCCAATGGTTTTGGAGACGCCCATTGAAGAGAAAGGACCGGACGGGAAAACAGTGGAGAACAAGAAGATTTGGGCAGATGAAATCAAGCTGCTTGAAAGTTTGATAGGAATGGAGGCGGACAGTAAAGAGTTTGCAGTAATGGAGGTTGAATTACAGTCGAAGGGCAAGTCCGAGAGGGACAAGTATCAAGAACAGGTTAATAAGAAGGCGATTAAAGATGGGAAGAAGGGTACGAGAGGGAAAAAGAAGACGGTAAAAAAGGAGGAGGAGCATTCGTGCGATTCGTGTAACGAGAGCGACTGAAGAATGGCGAGTCCTGGCCTGGGTAATTTGTATGCCTATGAACTTTGTGTCTGTAGTGGACATGGTCAATAAGGCGGCCTATAATAATATACACGACGAGGGTGACACTACAAGTTACTCTTACCTCTGGTTACGGGGCCCAGTAAACGAATCATAAACTTTATTCTTTATCACCGCAGCTCGCTGTCCTCGCTGATGTCAATATCTGGCATATCGAACCTCAGCTGTATTATCGAACCCTCTCGATCGGGATACATTCCTGCCAGAGCACGTGGCAAAAGGGATCCAAGTGGGCAGTGCTGTCGAGATGTAACTTTGTTTACGCCTACGGCTGCAAAGTTTCTCAATATCACAGCAAGGAAAAGTTACATTTCGAGTAGACGTGGGCGGTTTCAGATGTCTCTGTTTCGCAATGGACCCAATAGCTCCTCCCACATATGCAACCCGAGTTCCCTCGACTTGACAGGAAGTGATGCTCAAATCAAGATTCCCTCGGTCCTTAGCGGACCAGTTTGTCTAAAAAAGCAACCAGCCTGTGGAAGCAGCATTCGGCTTATGGCCTTGTGGCCGTACTTCGGATCTGACTTCAGGATCTTCTCCTGTAAGTTCGCTGGACAGTTACATCTGTGACGACGTCATATGAATATGTCCGCTCCTGTGGCACGGCTCCGTTTACCTGTAATATATACGTGGATACATATGCTAGATCGTTCCTTGTCACGACTCTAGTAAGTATATACAAAATCAGACCAGCACGCTAGGGTTTCCGAAGCATCAAACCCCCGTGGCCGTCTTGCGAAAGTAACCGAACTTCAAGGTTTCAGAGCAAAGATGAATGCCCAAGTTTACCCACCCAGATGAAGATATGTTGATGTACTTGTATCTGCCAGATATACGCGCTAAATGGACAACTAGATATAGTTAATGTGGTGGCAGTTGGGGAAATTGGCTTTGAGGGAATGATAAATGCACCAGCATTGCTAGACCACAACCGTACCAGAGCTTTCAGCAATTGACTTCGAGGACTCACTGCCTATGCAAACGTTTCACATAATACGCCCCGTTCAATGTCCACCTCCTAAGCCTGACATGGCTATGTTGACGTATTGGCACATCTTTATCAACCGTCATGAGCGGTCATGTCACGCCCCGATGCTGTTTTCTTATACTCCCCATAAAGTCTCGAATATCAAGAAAAGGGATCTTTATCAAGGATCGGGGTAGAATGCATGAGGGGAAAAAAAAAGAACAAAAAAGAAACAGGATCACTTAACTTCGAACTCGGATTGTACACAGATATATTTCAAGCTCAGTCCAAGAATGTGTTCGCCGCAAACTCCAAGCCATCCTTAATCACGCGCTCAGAATTTTGATGTCCGACTTTGGGGCCATGGGAGCGTCAAATAAACCTAAACCAATCGGAAACATCATGTGCTTGATACTCTGGGATGTTCATTTATAGATTGTGCAAGAGTTCTCCTGACTGCCCGAAGTAAACAACATGCAGGGTTTTTCTTCAGAGCAAGGCATGAAAGAGAAGAGTGCCAAAATGACATTGGACGAACGAGAGTAGTCACCTCGACGAATCCTTAACTCGACTAGTGTTTTATTATCTCTGTTCGTCCATCACAGGTTTAGACAAACACAGACTCTGACCTCCTACTTATTCTGCTCTGCATATCTTCACTCTCACCTTCCTCACACAATAACCAACAGTAACGGTATCGCAACAAACAAGTTCACGGCACTCAAACTGCCGTCAGGGTTGTGACATGTCTAGGATTGTTTTCTCAACACAGTTTTCAACAGAACCACAACACCATACAACTCAAGGCGAACAATTCATATAATAATAAAGCAAAATAATACTTTTTAACATTCTCATAGCTACTATCAAAATAACCATCCCAAACAAAACTACTCGTTAAAAAAAAAAACCGACCAAAGAATATTCCCAAAAAACCCAGCTACGTGGATTGCCGATAGAAAGAATAATAATCCGTGACATAAAAACCCCAATATTCCATCTTAAAGAGAAAAGTTCCCAAGAAATCATCATAATCAATGAGCGTTGTCTTGTGTCAATATGTCGCCATATATAAGTCCAACCTCTTCTTTCTTTCTTTTCTTTTCATTCTCTCATCTTCTTGTTGGAAAAGAAAAGTAGTAAGTGTTGTCATCATCTCTCTAACCGAAAAATAAACCCAAAGTCATTGAAAAATTAAGAAGAAAAGAAAACGAGAACGCCATCATAAAACCTTGGTCATGCAAACAAGAAGGGGGATATCCAAGATGACGAGAAACCATAAAAAAAAGAGTGAAGAAAAATTGAAAGCCCAGGGGAAAAAAAGCCTTGAGGCGAGGTGGTATCATGGTTGTCGAGAGAAGAGTAAAAGACTTTGAAGTGGTAGTAAGAAGAGGAATCCGAGAAGTAAAATGAAAGTGCTGAGTGTATGCACTCAGGCAAGAGGCAGTCTTATGTGAAAGTGTGAGGCGTAGAAATATTGAGTGAAGAATGTATGGTGAGGGAGGTGAGATGCGGTATGTGAATGTTTAGATCATGTTACCATTGACACTGATCTCAAACCCATCGCCCTTGGCCTTGAGAGCCTTGGCCAACATGAGCTCACGCATCCAGTCAATCCGCTCATCGCGCCCTTTAACGGCAAAGTGATGGGTCTTGCCAGTGCCGTTAGCAGCACCCTCGATTGGGGGAGCAGGTTTGATAGAGCTGGTCTCCTCCTTGTCGCTCTCCTTCTTGCGAAGCTTGACTCCACCCTTTGCGTCCTGAGGAATAAGCTGGAAGCTGAAGGCGGCAACGTCGGTCTTCTTGGTGTCATCACTGCTACGGCGGATGTGCATGGCCTTGAAGGCGGCATTGAGCTTGGAGCTCGCCGAGGTGCTGCATGCGATGGCATAGTCATCAATGTCAATGTACTCCAGCGTCTTCTTGGCGGCCGTGGCGGCGTCCTTGTGCATCGTCAAACGTGTGCCTTGAAGCTTGAAGAAGTGCTCGTGCCATTCATGGCGGAGCATCTTGGTCTTGCGCTTCTTCATCAGACCTTGGTACGAGACGGCCTCGCCTTCTGTCATGTCCATCGTGGGCTTGTCGCTCACGGGCGACAGACGCCCGCCAATGTTGACGGTCTTGATGCTGGCAACAGCAGCAGGGGCGGGGGCGGCAGAGCCAGGCATGGGAGGGATAGCCTTCTCAAGAGTTGGGCGCTCCGTCTGAGTCCAGGGGTACTGAGCCCGTGGTGGCGCTTGCAGAGGCCTCTGCCCAACTCGTTGTGAAAAGGACCTGTTCATTGGTTGGGTGACGGGGCTAACAATGCCGTTCTCATCAAGTGCGGGCATCACCGGGAAGGAAGGCCGACGGATGGTGTTCCGGGACATAGATCGAGGAGGAGCAGGGTTGTGCCGGTAGTTCATGTCTGGCGGTACAGATTGCGAGAAGTCGCGAGACACTGGTGGGATGGCTGTCATGGTGACGGGAACATCCATATCGGAGAAGGGTGTTCCAAAGCGATATGGTGCAGTGGGAGTAGCCTCGTCTGACGAAGGGCTCAACTCGCGGAAGGAAGGAATCGCCTGGGAGACGGGGCACCGACCTTGAGCGGACTGCGGGTCTCTTCTCATGACAGGTACGGCTGGCTGCGATGGAATAGCGAGCTTGGGAAGGCCTCGAAGACCTGCATGAGGTGTTTGAGGTGAAGGGGTCGATTGGTTGCTGTAGGGAGCGATCTCAAAGGGCGGTGTTGGTGGAACCTCACTTGATTCGATGTGTTGATGCTGGAAGTCGAGGAACGCGCGGACGTTGTCTTGAGGGTCTCTTGACTGAAGACTCTTGAGTGTGGCCTCCTGAAGATATTGCAGAGGCGGCAGGTTTCCAGGACCCATCACATCGGACGAGGCCACCACAGAGGGAACGACGTCCGAGATGGGGCGGAAATCATCTTCTTCTGGCTCGAGCATCGCTGTATCGACAATGTTTCCGAGGTTTCCAGCTAACATGATGATACCCTTGTCGTCAACGAAGGGATGGTCCTTCTTGAAGGCCTCCATCAAGCGCTGGTTGCGCTTGAACTTGGAGCAATTCTCACCTTTGGAGCACTGATGAGGTTTGGGCATGACCTGCTCGATACCAACGATTGATACCGACTCAAGCGGTGAGATAACATCGTTGATCTTCAACCGCGGCTTGCGCTTGTCCTTCCCGGCAGCATTGCTCTCCTGCCTCCGCAGTTCTCGCCTGGCCGCCCTATCCGGCTCTTCATCAATAGGCGTCTCTGGAACAATAGGCCCGGGCTTCTTCATGTTCCTCATGCTGTGGATCTCCTCCCAAATCAAGGTCCTCACTCCAAAAGAAGGAATGCCTAGCTCTTTCAGGTCCTCAAACTTCAAGGTGATCAAGATAGCACCAGTAATATCATTCTCCACAAACTTCTCCGCAGCAGGAAGCTCAACTCCAGCGTTCAACATGCGCTGGGCAACCATCTCCGGGGTCCACTCGGGGAGGCTGGATGTATCCAGATCCTCGTCGGTGAATGCGAAAGGGCCGGATCCGCGCTTCTTATTCGGAAGGGTGGTTCGGTGTACATCATGAAGTCGGAAGTCCATAAGTTGTGGCCGTTTGGGTGTGAGTGGTGAGAGTGTGAGAGCATGTTGTAATTCAATTGACTGGGCAGAAGACATGGAGCTTCGGAAAAGGTGAGGCCCTCTAGGTCCCTCGACAAGAGGCTTCTTGAGCTCATGGTCGAAGGCATGATCGAATGGGAACGGTCTTTGTCTGAGTGACCTTGGCGTTTGGACCTCGTCGTATGTCGACAGAGTGGTGAAGCTTTGCTTTCCCGACTATGCCCCTATTAGTAATTGCCCTTTTGGGAAGTGGTGATATTCACGAGTTCACCTACCGAGCCACCGATACTCGCACGTGGCGAACACTCTCCCTCCTCAATGCCCTCCAAGTCCCCGAATTCACTGTACACCTCCTCATCATCATTGTGTTCATGGTCATGCTCATCATCGCGGTCGTCCTCAAAATCCGACTCCATAAATTCTGTGTAGACTGAGTTCGGCCTGTTCCTCCGGCTGGATTGAGCGGCGAATACTGAATCCCGAGACCCGGCCTTTTGTCTCATCTCCATCATTGGTTGCCGCTCTCGCGGTAGGTATTGTAATTGTTCCTGATCAATGGTGTCAGTGGGTGTTTCGGGGATGATCGGCAACATCGCCGTTATGTTTCTTGTGAGCCCTACCATATTGGTGAATGTATGCCCTCTGTGCCCGGCAGTTAGGCGTATAGTCTTGGACAGGCAGACAGACTGTTGCTTTATACACAGTAATCAGAGCAGCTTCGCATGCCCGCTAGACCATTGAATGAGGCCAAACTCGGGAGAGAAAGAGTAGATGGTAGGACAATATGCGGGCGGCTACAGATGGTTTTGTATCTGAAGCGCTCGGATGGGAAGGGGAAGAAGTAGGGTAACGGTGCCAGAGAACTGCAAATGTGCGTGCAATGTGCAATGTGCAGGTCACAATGTGATGAATGGACGGGTGGTTTACAATTAGGACCGTGGGGTCCAGAGTCAATTAACAAGGCCCAGGAGAACAAGTGCGGGAACTCCTCGTGCTTCTCTCTGCAAGCCATGCAAGCCATCCGACCTGCAATGCTGGGGATGGAGGGCGTGCATGCCATTTCCTGCCATTTCCTGCCATAGCGGGTTTTGTCTAGCATCTCACCGGGTATAATAATAGTAGAAAAGCACCGAAGGGAGCAAGGGCAGCGGTAAGGTCGGCCGAAAGTCGAAGGCTGGTTGGGCAGAGAGGGGATGGGATGGCCACACCTGTGCAGTGTGCGTTGCATGTTGCTATCGGTCAAGGACTGCACTGCAGTGAGTTGACAAAAGGTGGAAGCGGTCCCCCCATCCCACCGTGAGAGGAGGGTGGTCTGCGCTTCCCATTGGCTCGAAAATCCTGTTGTGCTTGAATGGTATTGGATGGTCCAGATCGTTGATTGGCTCATGGCGAAAAATTGCTTCGAAATAGACGGCTTAAGCGCCCACACAATCGCGCTAGCCCTGATCAGACCGGCGGGAGGAAGCAGCAGCGAGCAAGAAGTTCTGGGCATGGGTCCCGGTCTGGACACACAATCTCTCAGACCCCAGTCGTCGCCCACTTCCTGACCTCTCTCCCGACCGGTACTTTTTTTTTTTGGCCCTCCACGCACCACGCGTGCCCTCGAGAACACATCATCACGGCCGCCTCATATGGCCTCGCCTCCGCTGGTTACTAGCATACGTAGTCAGGTGGATAAGAGGCCATTGGAAACCGTTGAGCCTGCGAGGCCTCGGAGGGATCCGAGGTGGGTGAAGTGTTCACTATGGACTCCAGAAACCCAACCCACGGGGCTTCCAAGTTCCATTGATGAGCGGATGGGCGAGGCCATCTCGCAGCACAAGCGTGGGGTCTTGCAGCACGAATGCCGCTGTCGCACAGGAGAGAGCCGCCCCGCATCCAAGGATTGGTTCTCTCTCTTCGCCGCTGAGGCACAGCAGCAAACCCGACCAGCAGTGCTGCGCGGGGCCGATGCCGGGAATTGTTGTTCAGGACACGACATCCCTCACCAGGGCAGCTTTAATCAAAGAGTCATCGTGATCGACAGTTAGCTCGGGCGGGCTGCCCGTCGTAGTCGCCGTGGAACGGTCCGCCTGAGGCTTTGACGATGACACGATTTAGGTGATGGAGCTGGGGATAAGCTTCTGGCCATTCCTTTCCCGACAAGAGGTCCGGTTGGAGGAGTCTTGGAGTCTTGGGCTGACCGTCCAGGTGCGGAAGGATGCTTGCGCTCTTGGTGGTCAGATTCGCAACCTCGGAAAGTCACCCCGCAGCTGAGAGCTCCTTCATCCTCCCAGCTTCTCACAAGTCCAAAGAGAGGCACATGATAGCCACAGCATGTCTTGATTTGTGTATGCCGAACCGCTATCAAATTCCCATCAGGTATTTCTCAACGGCTGTTGCGGTGAGTTTGACGCTTCAGCTTCTACCCGCGTCTGTGCCGTCATTGCTCGTCAGCATCCTTGCCACTTCAGCTCCCGGCCGACCTTGAAAAAAAAACTGCACACCGCAGCGGTGAGCACTCAAATATCACGAACTTCACATCGGGCGATCACACGGCAGCTTGCTTGACGAAAAAGCCCAGCTACTGTGCTACCCGATCCGATAATCAAGTGCGAGCTGTCTTCCAGGTTCAGTAACGGGATTAAGATTCTTCCCCCGGCACCACCGAAGTGATATCACAACAGTCCATGTCTATCACAACTTTACAAGCGAAAAAAATCCACCATCAACCCCGGCATCCCGCCTCCGGGTGGCCTCCGGGATCCCCCTCGATGCACCACGCCTTGATCCGGCCGGCTAGTGCCAGACCGCAACTCCACCGGGGATCTTGGTCTTGATTTTCATCCTTGTCCTGGACCCTGGCTAGGGATTTGGTGATGCCTTACGATGCACTAAGGCCCCTTGCCGTCGGTCCCTCGTCTTGTTGAGAAACGGGGTGTGGATGGGAAACGAAGTTGGCCAGGGTGTATCTTTCACCCGACGAGCACGAGGACGACAACTCGATCACGATCCCACCCCCCGCCTTGTTCAACTTCAACGCTGCAAGAGTTTGCGTTGTTGGAATACGCAACATCGGGTTCCTTACATAGCTTTCACGCCTGGCAGGTGGCACAATTAGAGCACACCGACTATCTGTACGCCCATCCTTATGCTGGCTTCGGCTCAAGGAGAAATCGTTCTCGTGGTTTCCCCATGGTTTGGAAACTCGAGCGGGATTCAACGACTGGCCATGCGTCGCGTGCGCCGTCTTCCCTCAAGTAACACCTGTCTCGGGTCGACGACGCAAGCACTCTATGCAAGCACTTAAACTCTCCTTGCACAAATGCAACCTATATGTTGAGCAACCCTCGCGGCTGCCAGGGCCAGTCCACGCCCGCGCGCGAATGCCGGCAAGCCACATGATAACCGGGTATAGGCATGGGGGGACGGGATTTCGGAGAGGTTTTCATAACGTTCATTGTGCCTTGTGATATTTTATGGTTGGGCACACGGGAGAGTTCTCTTCCAGGTTGTCGTTCCGTTCTATCTGCCCCGTGAGTCAATGTTGGTGCAATGGAAGAAGCTAAGAAGAAAATGATTCAAGTCTTGTGTTTCTTGCCCAGCCCAAACAAACGGGTACCAACAGCCGTTCGGCTGTCTCATATCCTCACTAGTTGACTTCCTCCGGATATGCCCTCGTCGGCACTCCGAACGGCCCATCTAGGTAGGTCTTCATTCTTGTAGAGCGCTAGAGAATATCGGACTGCTTCATTGATGCCCAGCGGGCGGAAGCCAACGGCAAACCAAAAGGCGTCACCGCTATACAGCATGCCGTGCGATGCCATGCCCGTGCCAATGCTGCAAATCCTTGAATCATGGCTCATTTGCACATGAAGACAGTTCAAACAACAAGTGACTGACTCGGAGGAATCGGAGCTTATGTTGCTCCATGAGCCTCCGATGATAGTCTCCTTTTTCTTTTCTCTATAGTCTCCATCCTTGGTCTTCTTTTCTTTTTTTCCTCTCGCTCTCGCTTGTGTCTTTCTTTTTTGCCCCTCTCGTAAAACTAAGTAAACTAGCTTCCTAAACTCGCCGCTTGCCGTCCCGTGCCGTTTCCAACGTTGATTAAATACATGATTTTCCAAGGAACTTTGAAGTTTCCCTTGCCGAATCAGATATCAGAGATCACCTAAACCACCATGTTCACATGACTAGATTCATGATGCGGCCAGACGGCGACCGCCCACTTGATGGTGGTGTGGCTCCCCCCTCGTCCCGTTCTCCATCACCCTATCTTGTGTTATAGTTTGAGAAAGAAATAAAACTCTCCGATGTGTGTGTCGAAAAATGTGCTCTTGAAGCCTGTGACTGGCTGGAAGGGCTTTGGTGTGGTTGTGAGGTGAGGTGTTATTGTATGTGGATCTACTTTACGGCATACCTCCTCTTGGAAAAAGTTTTTTTTTCTTTCTAACCTAGCTTGATGTGAGGAGAATCCATCCCATCGAATTAGATCTCTTAGAAACCGATTTTTTCTTTCTTTCTTCTCCTCGCTTAATTTTCTTGTTTAAACAACCACCATCCATTTCGACATCATGAGATCCTAAGCGAATTACACACTTAACCTCCAGCAAGGGGAGCCCGGAAAGGTGACCGTTGTATTATCGTCATTCAAAAAACGCAAGTCATCCTTTAAATTTTGCACGTGGGCTTTTTGTCCCTGATCATCGAGGGAGGGGGGGGGGGGAATTTCTTTTTTTCGCGCTTTGTTGTTTGCCGAAGTGTGATAACGAGGGTTAAGGGAGTCGGGGTTTACCGTCATTAATCAGCAATATCACGTTTTCGATTAATCTTCTCATCACAATCACAACACTCCCCTCGCCGGACCAGTTTTTGCGGTGCCTTTGCGGGTTCATTCATGAGGCATGTTTAGGAGGTGGAATATGATATGTCAAAACTTTTAAAAGAAGACACTATCGGTGATACGAAGTGATGAACGGGGTGTGGACGCGTTGATTCATCTCTCCTCGTCACCTTCCGCTCACCCTCCTTCAACACCGAGGGATGAATGGATGGATGGTGGTGAGTGAGTGAGTGAGGGGAAATGCCCGCTTAACCTTGCAAAGACTGGACCCGGACTGCGGAGCTGAACATGGGGTGTTTTCTCCTTCAGCGGTTCCCCCTTGCTCGCCTTAATAATGCCCCTGTTCAATCACAAGATCGGAGACCGGGATTTGTCTCTCAAAGTTTTCTTGTGAGGGGTTTTGGCATCCTGAATGAATCTCTTTGTTGTGGAGAAATCTTGATCGGAATCCTTGCATCACACAAAGGTGACAAGAAACGACTTTCTTGTCCCCGCTAGCGAACTGGCTTCCGAAAGAGGAAGGGGAAGACGACTAACGACTAACACGGTGATAACTGATTTAGAAAGAGTGGTATCTTTGCCTCGTGGTATCACAGGTACAGCTTTGATTTGTTGTTTATGCCGGCTTTCCTGTCAAGGTGTTCATCAGAAGATCAGATCAGATGAGCCACGCAGGGAACTACACGAAACCACTGGACCATAGCGTTTCTGGCTTTTGGTTCGTCGTCAACCAACAGAGGCGCAGGCTTCAAGGACTCGGCAGGGTTTTCTTCAGCCGGGTTTAGGCGATTTTTGGCACCATCAATGCCCTACTTTGCTTTCTTTTTCAGCTCTCTCTGGCTTCTGACGGCCCGTCGCTACGCTACACTGGTTCTAGTGTAGGGCAGCAGGAAAAAGAAGAGCACAGACAATGTGCTGATGAGGATCTGCGCTACCGTAACAGGGGTCTTTTTCTGAAGTTGTCTTGCGCATCCGCAAAAGCATTGAGCGCCACCAGATTAGATAGCCAAAGATGCAACGATAGATTGGAGACAGATATAGATTCACACCCTCCTACAAATGTTACGGTGCGGGGCAACGTTGTTCTGTCTTGACCCTGACCGTGATGGGTGTCTGACGCGATGCGAAATTCCACATGGGGCGGATCGGGCATTTAGTCTGAAGCCGTCGCCGTTGACGAATACCCTTTTTTGTTATGAGTTTGAGTCAAACAATAGTGGCCGATGATCATCGGAGACAATTTTGTGTTTTTGAGACGTTTGTTTTGTGTTTGTGAAAATCGTCTCGTCTGATCGAAAGAAGCTGCTCATTGCGGACCAATCAACCAGCCCATAATCCGCAAACTACATTTCGAATCCTCCGCATTGAAAGTGAGGATAGTAGTGTCTGGGAGCGATGTTGATGGAGGATCCCATCGGCGTGGTTGTCGGCTTTTCTACCCTTTAGCCGTCATGCCGTGGGGGGGCTTTGACGACGATGACAAGATTCATTTCCTGAGAGGGAGAGTGACAGTCGTTGGGGAGCATTTGCAGGAAAGAACTTCTTGGTACGACTGGAGCTGGTAATGCACAGCAACGAAGGCTCGGGTCCGTGAACCACAGGAACAACCAAAATGTTGGTCGTCTCGGGGTGGTATCTGGCCGATGAGGGCAAATAGAACGGGAAAAAAAACAATGATGATCCCAAAAGAGACTAAATTAGCCCAGTTGACGACATTGTAACGCTGACTAGAAAGGGAGCATAATTAGCCCACTTAGACGCCGAGTCTATACCGGAATACTGGGCAAATATTGAGTGATAAGTGGGGGCGGCCGTTGAGTTGGAAACAAAATAAAAATAGAGGGCAAATTCTTTCCACGGCAGCTGGAAAACTGTTTGCATGTGTCACTCGACCATGCGCCGTGCGGGGTTCAGATGGCCAAAATTAGCCCACGATCGAAAAAGAAGCATAATTCCCAAAGTGGACGTTCAGCGGCTAATTAACCTTGCTTGCCGGACGATATCAACGACGGATTGGATGACAGGTTCGGATCGTGTGGACAGAAAGAAGCTTTTGTTGGTCGCTTCAACAACGACCACTCAGTTTTTGATTGAAGATGGAGGTTACTTCGCACTCTGAGAATCGCATAGCCCCTGGACATGCGCGCAGATGTATAAAGTCTTGACGATTCCGACTTTAGTGTTTTCGTGTCTTATGACTCTCGAGTTGCTCCCCGACAGCGCAGCTCTTGACGATATCGGAATCACACAACCAAACAAACCTTTGAAGTCGATCTTTTTCTCACCACTCAGACATCCGGATACGGTCAGTAACTTACCCATCTCTCGCTGCTCCACCCCGGGAATTATGTTGGCTTTCATGCTCAGGTAATCAGAGAAAGCGGGCAAATACTTGGATAGGTGAGAATTGTTGAACGCGCAAAAACAAATTCCTGCCTGCCAAAAGCCAAGAGTTGGGCCATCGGGCCCTGGACATGGATCCCCGCGACCTCTTCCGCCTTTCCCTGGGTCTTTCTTGAATATCCTTGCTCCTTACCGCGTTATTGGCCCAAGCTCCTGCTCTTAGCGCAGAAAGCCTGCCATGGACCCCGGTCGATCTGAATATTCGAACCAATCTGGATCGAATGCCGCCCCTCGGCCCGCATGGGGTTATGCACGAGCCATCTAGTCGTCACACTTGTTGAGCGCTCTTCATCGAATCAACGTCGTCAACCACACTTTTGCAGAGATTGAGCAACCACACCAACCTCACCTGAACACCGAGAGCACCCACCCAAAGTTCTTCTTCCAATCCCATGCTACGACGCTACCTCGCGCATTGTGATGGTCTGGGTAATTGCGCGGAGTTTCTTTGGGTCGACCAAGTACCTCTGGTAACACATAACCACGAGCAAATACCTCCGTCAAGGTAATTATGACTCTGTCCTACCAGACAGCCTAGACCAGAAGGTCCACGTCAACTGGCTAGGTGAGGCGACCAATCCGAACCCGACTCCAGAAAGCGCACTTGTCATTTGGCAGCAAGCTCTGATGAAGGTATTCCAGACCAAGCCGAACGACACATTCAACAAATCGCTCAACCTAACTTGAGCCCAACAAGACCCCTCGTCTCATGGTGTGTCTTCCGCAATCATGAGGATCAGCAACCAGGGACTTCTCCGGACTATTACCCGATGGGCGATGGGAGATTACGAGATGTGAGAGCCATGGTTACCGTGCTGGTGTACACCACCATCAAAAAGGTGGGGAGCGAGCATGCATTGTGTGTATGCTGTGCGGTGCCGTTGAGGCACGAGAGTGGTACCACCTTTACCCCCCACCCAGCGTGCACAGTTTTAGTCAACCGGTAATTCCCCAGGACAGACGGGGACGGCGTCATGCTCCCGAACATCCTTCCCTCCCAGCAGTCTGTGCCGTTGCTAGTTTGGCGGATACTGTCTGTCTGCCATTGTCCATCGCATGGTTGGTGTGCGAAGGATATGTGCATATGCATCTAAGGCACCATCTCGATGCTTGTGTGGACCCGGGTTGCAGAGCAGCATGGGGGAAGGTCGGCAAGAGGGTGTAGGGCAAACCTGAACCCATTGGCCAGTTTTCACTTACCCACCATATTCAAGCTCTTCGGTCCCGGTGTCTATGATGTTTGCAGCAGGTCCTTCATGCCATTCTTGGAGACGGCATGGTTGAACTGCATCCGTGCTGACAGCAGAGATCAAGTGACGCTGCTGCTACGAGGCCTCTGATTCTTCTCCATGTTACTTACCTATGTACACAGAGCGGCCGTCAAGGTCGAGCGTGCAGTGTGCGAGCGACAGTCAATCGGTCTGGCGGCCGGGTTTTCCAAAGGTGGGTTAGGCTCTCTGGATGTTCGGCTGTAGGCTTTTCGAGCTTCTTCCTACCACCCTCCTCGAGAGCCCTGCATGTTTCTGCAGAGGGCTGGCCCCCGTACCAATGAACGTACGGAAATAAAGGCCTCGAGATGCATGGAGCTGCCTGTTTAATCGCTCTGCAGGCTCGCATCCCTGCAGCCATCTCTGCCCGCACACGTCGGCCGACGTGGAGAAGTGCCCACCACTTCCGGACCCCATGTCACGATTGTCACCCTCCCCAGTGCCTAAGTTGCTTTCGGTGCCTCTTACTTGCTGCACTGGTGGGTGGGGTCCATGTTGGCGTCCCTTTCCGAGAAAAAAAGAGAGCTGCCGAGCAGGCCATCTGGAGATGGCACCAATGAGAGACCCTTTGGCCCCTGTCGAAGCTGTATGCCCCCCTGTCTTTCCATAGTGCGAGCCCACACACACTCACGGGCAGAGGGTGACATCTCCCAAAAGAGCCGAAAAGAGCTGCATGATCATGAATAGCGGGCAAATATATTCTTGTTAAGTGGGCCAAATTAAGCAAAATGGGCATTTTGCCCATAATGTTCAAAAATAGAACACAGCAAATCACCGCTTTTTTGGTGGCAGCTCGTCCAAGCCAAGTCTTGTGCTGGGCTAAGATATAAGAATTTGCCCACTTCTCGTCCAGCCCAAATGTTTCCCTCTTCTCCAGAGCAGGTTCAGTCAGAAAACGAAGCAGTCGGAGATCCAGGTGTCGTTCAGTCCAGTCCAGTCCAGTCCAGTCAACAAAACTCTTACTTCTCTCCTACTTTTAATTGCTCCCTCATCTCGCCGCCCAACCAGATCAACAGATTCGGCAACAGTTTCTTCAACTTATCCACTATTCTAAGATTTCAGATTCCATCAGACGCAAGCGGGCCTTGCTTAGGATCCAGTCATTCACTCGAGACATCGAATACAGTAATCTAATCAGGTCGCAAGTCGACCCCTCGAAACAAGAGGAGGAGCAGATATCGGGACAGGGACCCCTTTCGCCCAACTCAACTCAACTTTTCTCTTCTTCCTGGTTTGCCCCCGGGCATCTGGACCTTTGACCAGGAGCGAGGACCCCGGCTCACCTGCCCTCCCGCTTCTGCTCGGCCCAGCCCCAGGCTCACCCCCTTACCCTGGCCAGGCCACACGCCCCGTCCCCCTGACCCCCGACCACCTCCGCTGAGGGAACCCCCACCCCCCTCCCCTGGTTGCTTGTCAGTCAATACAAATGTCAACAGTACCCCCCAACCACCAAGAAGCCCACATGAAAGCATCGCAAGTCAACATGGCTACCGCAACGACGACGACGACAACGACGACAACAAAGGCCAAGGCCGCCTCCAAGGCGAGTCCCGCCAGTGGCAACCCAAAGCAAAAGACACAGATGCATCGCCGGTCACGAACAGGTTGGTTCCATCTCACTTTGACTTACACAGACCTCGCTGCCGGATTGGGAAGCTAACATTGGTGGTCGCGAAGGATGCTATACATGCAGATTAAGGAGGAAAAAGTGCGACGAGGGCTCGCCAATGTGCACAGCATGCAAGCATCTCGGTCTGGTTTGCGAATACAAGAGGCCGATGTGGTGGAGCAACAATGATTCGAGGAGGCAACAGAAGGACGACATCAAGATGATCATCAAGCGCAAGAAGCTTTCGGAAAAGTCAACACACACTCTCCAGACCCAGGTCGGATCACCACCAGGACTGTCTCACTCACTCCCAACCTCGGCAACATTTTCCGACCCCTTCGACCGCACGCGATCACAGTCGATCGATTCGCAGTTCTCATTCAACTTCAACAGCCCTTCGCAAAGTGACTACACCACGCCGTACACAACGCCATTACAGCCCGAGTTTATGTTTGGACAATTCTCACCATACGAGATCGATGTCAAGACCGAGAGGCAAATGTTCATCAACGACATCCCAACCCTCACCGAGTCAACAACCTCGACTTTCAGCACTTACCAAACTCCACCGCCACCAGGAACAATAATTCCTCAATTCCCTCTGGAAGGTGAATGGACGGAACGAATTTACACTGAGCGAAGGGAGTCGCTCGCAGAGGAGACATTGAACGTGAACTTCTTCGACTTTGCTCACGGGCCATCAATGCCCTCGAGACAAGTCGCCATCGAGCTCGATGAGGGTGACCAGCGATTACTCGACCACTTCATTCAGTCGGTGCTTCCAACAATCTTCCCAATCCTCGAATCAAACCAGCACTGCTCCATCAGCTCCGACCTCATCCTCCCAGCACTCCAAACTAACAAAGGCTACCTCCACTGCTGCTTGAGCATCGCCGCTCAGCACTACAAGGCCGCCATGGGACTCGAGGGCGACGAGATTGATGGGGACATCATGCGCCACCGGTACGCAACAATCTCTGCGCTCTGCGACGCTCTCAACAAGGACGAGGACCACCAGCAGATCCTCGAGGCCGCCTTGGGACTCATCTTCTTCCAGTGCGGCGTCGGCCGATTTGATGATTCTCTTCCCGATATCCCATGGCACCAGCACTTCCAGGCCGCCATCTCCCTCGTGCAGAAGCTCGACCTCCCCAGGATTGTCTCGGACCCTAACGAGCCATTAACTCAAGCACCCTTCAACATGACCCTCACCGCATGGATTGACATCCTCGGCGCAACGATGCAAGGGCGCGCACCAACATTTGCCCACACCTACCGCGAGAAGCATCTCTCACCAATCAACCCTTCGCTCGGCCTTCGCGAGCTCATGGGCTGCGAGGACCGCGTCATGTACTTGATCTCCGAGATCGCCTGCCTCGAGGCGCTTAAGAACGACGGCATGGACGACATCACTCTCTGCCAGCACGTCCACGTCCTCGGCGACCAGATCGGCCTGACTGAGGTCCCAGGCGAGATCCCAGTCCTGCCGTTCAACGCCAACGGCACATTGTCTCCCAAACAGCTCAGCAAGAACATCACGGCCGCCTTCCGCCTCGCTGCTCGCATCTACCTCTGCAGCTTGGTCCCCGGTTTCTCTCCAAGCCAATCCAGCTGCATCGGCCTGCTCGACAAGCTGACCGCAGTCTTGGGAACCATCCCCTCAGGCTTGCAGGGATTCGACCGCTCCCTTTCGTGGGTATACCTCGTCGGCGGCTCGGTTTCTCTTCCCGGTTCAACCTTCAGGGCCTTCCTCGAGGACCGCATCGCGCAGCTGGGCGACCTCGCCGATTTCGGCAGCTTCGGCAAAGTCGTCTGTCTCTTGCGCGAGGTGTGGGCGCAGACTGACATCTCGGCCGCTTCGACTCCCGCCGCCGTTGAGGGTCAAGTTCCTCAGCCAACGGCATACATCCACTGGAGGGATGTGATGCAGATGAAGGGATGGGATTACTTGCTCATTTAAGAAAAGAAGAAACAAAACAAAAAGGTGGCCTTTCTTTCGGGGGGGCTGGTAATCAACGAAAGATTGGCTGTTTTTTTTTAAGCTTTTTTTCTTTTAAATGGGCAAAGGAAATTCAGTCAACCCACCAAACACCCTCCTTTCAATCCTTTTTTTTTCTTCTTCTTTATTATTATTGTTCAGTTTTTATTACGTTTTCAAAGCAAAGCCGCAAGGCGACCAAAAGGGATGGATGGGGAAGAGCGAGAGAACACGAAAAAGTTTCTGGACGACGACAACTGTCAAAAAACAACTGAACGCAAGACACACTTTGGATAGGAGGAGTTGAGGTGAGGGTTCGCAGTCTTTTCAACAAACTTGGACTGGGTTGTTGAGAGGAATTGGCGAACCCAATTGGGGTTGGTTTTTTTTTCTTCTTAATAAGCTTTCACAAAACTTTTTTTTTCATTGTGATTGCTTCTTTTTTTGTCTTTTTTTTTTTCCTGGTTGCATAATGATATGGAGTTTCTGGGAAATTTCTTTTCCTTTTTTTTTTTTTTCTCTCTCTCTTTCATTATATAGGATACCACGGGTTGGGAACAAAGCCATTTGTCCAGGGGATTTTTGGGATTTCTTTTTTTTACTATTACTGGGACATGGTATGGGATGGAATATGAAGATACCGGATGGGATGTGGATGAAGATTAGTGAGATGGACCTTCTACCCTTACGAGGGAGGTCAAATAAGAAGAAGAAGAAGAAGAAGAAGAAGAAGATATGGAAAACCCAAAAGAAATTCACCTACTCTCAAACACATCTGTTCCAAACTTGCAAATTGCGAATCTTGTCTTATGCAGTAAACACACCAAGGTATATACATCTACGACCGAGATAAAAAGTTGCTGCTGTCGGTTGGTCATGGTTGATGTCGGTTTTACGCTGCCATGAGATCAAGATTGGAAGGACTACAACCCAACATTGCAGGCATAAATATTCTGGGTTTTTATTTTTTTGGCGACATTTAGGAGACTGCCACGAACGGCTTCTGGTACTGTTAGATTCTGCTGACAATTCCACCCAAAGAGACCACCGCTTATCAATCCGGTTGACAATGAGGAGAACAATCCGAAGGAGAGGTGATGTTTTTGATTCCCGGGTTGCACACAGTTATAGAAGCTCATGAATATATCCTATTCATACATCACACTCGTACACAAATCTATTCTTTTTTTGTACATACGCCATCCCGCCCACATCACGCAATCAACCCTTTCTCAGGGGATCTATATATGGTAACATGTCCATTTCATATTATACACAATTCTCTCAGGTCCCTTCCCATCCCTTCTCAGGACTCAAGCAGAGTCCCCCAAAGCCACAAACAATCAAGCCCTTTCTCCCCTTTAGGCCGACATTTGTGCCTTGGTTCCAGAGCCATAACCCAACCGGCCCACCTCAATCCAGTCAACCTTCTTCCACCAGTTCACCGCATACTCGTACTTTCCACCCTTTGCGCCCGCACCGAACTGGTAATCAAACAGCCAAACGTGCTCCCAAGTATTCAAGCACAAAACGGGCGTCAAGTCCGTACCGCCTGGCGCGAAACGGTGTCTGCTGCTCACGGCAGATGATGCGTTTCCAGCACCAAAAGCCGTGTTCTCGAGGAAGCGCTTGCCGGTTGCGAGCCCCTCAGAGGTGCTGGTTCCAATATCAGTGTTGGTGTCGATCTCCTGGCGGCGCCAGTGGGCACCGGGGTAAGGGGAGCCGGCGAGGTAGGTGGTGAGGATCTTGTAAAGGTTGGGAGCACCGGGGAGCTCAGTCTTGACGAGCCAGACGAAGCCGGGGCCGAACATGGCGGAAGCGGTCTTGATGAGCTCGAGGCGGAGAGTCTCAATGGAGCCGAACGACTGAACGAGGTCCTTCTCTAGGTAATCGGGCATCTTAACCGACTCTTCTCCTGCGGAAATGCCCTTGAAGAAGAAGTGGTTGTTGTGCGCCATGCTGGCGTAGTTGAAGATGGAGGCATATCGGGGTTCGCGGGATGTGGCAAGGACAATGTTCTTCAGGTCTTTGGTCTCAAAGTCGGACTCTAAACAGTAGAACTCATGTTAGCGACCAGGAAGCATAAGAAAAGAGGGGTGAAAAGGAGGCAAAATCGTACCAGCCGTCAAGGCATTCAGTCTTTGCAGAACATGTGACTGGTAGGCATCCCAAGAGATGGCCAGGCCCTGTGGAGAAAGAAAGCCGGGAATGCCTTTTTGCCTGTCAAATTGCTCGAGAGCCGGGACTGTGTGCTGTGATCTCGTTTGCTGGGTCAGCGGCTGCAGCGCTGAAGACGCCTGAGTGGGCAGGTGGAGGCGTGGCCTCAGAGGTATCCTTAATCTTGGGCGCAACATGATGTGTGTCTGGTGTAAGGGAAAGAGGCTCTGGGGGGGGGGGGTTGGTGGTGCTCAATTGGGAGTGTGCCCGCCTCGTCGTCGTCGTCGCTCTGCCGCCGAGATCTGCGGCCGCCCAGGAACTTTTTTTGGTCAGGAAGCTTGTTCCTGAGCTTCATGAATGCCTAACAATTTAGGCCAAAATGCAAGATTTGGTGGGGCAACCCTAACCCTGACTTGAGCCACGTCAACTTACACCTTTGGGTTTAGCACCACACAGAGATGTGTTCGTCCGGACTTGGTAGTTCTAGTTTTATGCCTCTAGGAATTTCTCTGTATCTCCTACTCTGTATGACGAGGGCGTTTTTGGATTCATACAAACTAGTCACTTGTTGGTTCAACTGACACATTGAAGATGCTTCACTCAGTCTTGTTATTCATATAAATATGGTATCCAAAACCAAGAACAACAGATCTTGTCCCAACAAATTCAAATCCAAGTGATGTCTTTCAATGCCAACTAGCGCCATGTCGCAAATCCAGCCGTTAATGCAAACCGAGTGGAAGAAGAAGAAAAGAAACATGTTCCCCCCCCACGCTGAACCCCAAAGCTTTTACCAGACGATGAAGTTTACTGACCCTCAATCACAAGACTTATCATTTACCCATCCAGTTTTCTTTTAGATATCATCCTCCGCCATGCCCAAAACATCGAGTTCAGTGCGAACCATTCGTTCGAACTCCTCGCGGTCGATGCCAGAAGCCCTTGAAAGCATGTACAGGCTCCTGATGCTTCGCGAGATGTGCTGCTTCACACCAAACTCGCTCTGCTCACGCTTCTCTGCCGTTTCCTCGAGCTTAGCTACCATGCGAGAACCATTGGAGCTCGCGCTTGAAGCAGGGCGAGGGTGAAGCAAGTTCTTATCTCTCTCTTCGTCCTCCTGGGACCGCGTCGAGCGAGATGAAGGGGATTTTGGAGCGTCCGTTAGCGTCCATCCGCCAGTGGTCTCATTGAAATTGCTCTGGTCGGCGCTTTCGTGAGAACCCGGAGCTATTCCCATACCAAGTGGTGGAGGGATATTGACATGCTCGATCTCCTCGTCGGGATCATGGGGATCCATAGCAGGCTGGATAGAATCATACTGAGAGTAGTAGGCGTCTTCAGCTGACTGGCTGCGAGCGATCCTAGGTTGTTCTGTCTTGGCCATGGATTGAGGTGCGGGTGATGGTTGGTTTGCTGGCGTCCGGGCTGGGGTTGCATCATAACGAGCCCAGTAATCGTCGTCATCATCATCCTCAACTTCGACGGCGGCACTCGGTGCACGAGCGACGTTAACACTGGGTTGTTTCGCCCCCACCAGCTTGGATGTCTGGAATGCCTTTTCGGCATCATGAAGATCAGAGAATCCGCCGAAAGAGGCAAGAGGGGATGGGTCGCTGGCAACTCCAACCTCGCTTACTCTCCATCCGTCACCACCGCCCTCTTCATCACCAGCGCAATATAGGAGGCGAACAAATAGGTCCATCTCTCCAAGGACTACTAGTGTTTGTAATGTTTCCTGGTCCAGTCTCTTGTACTTGACATCGACATTATAGTCCCAGTCCATCTCAATCTCGCCCGAGACAGGGTGTGGGTCAAAGACACCACTCTGAGCTATACTTGTCAGACTGGCAACTTTTGCAGTGTCGTAAGTCAAGAGTCTGATCCATGGCTCTTGGCTTGCTTCTGACAAGAACTGGACCCGCTGTCTGAGGATGGGGGCAAGCAATGGCAGAACATTGGTGGCGGGTTTGGTTGAGACGGCTGCTCCTGGAAGGGAAGATAGTACCGGTGTCACAATACTCCGGACATCTGGCGGAGTAATTTTGTGTGGTGATTGCATGGTGTTGGGCGGGATGGGCGTCGATGATGATGTCTCCGCAGGTGGTGTGGTTAATAGACAGGGATTATATATGGGATGTTGGCTTGTTGCCTCCGGAAAATCGGAGAATCGGAGAATGATCGAAGAATCAGGGTGAGACCGAGACTGAGAATGAGGATGAGGGTAAGGATGAGGGTAAGGATGAGGGTAAGGAGGAGGGCCGAGTATATGAATACTACCGTCGCGTTCCACAGATACCGTCAAGGTAAAACGAGATCACATGCACGGTTGATCAAGCCGTCATCTCACAGTCGCCGCCTGACTCAAAGAGAGAAGGTTGTTGCCTTCGAGATTCAGTGAGAGTGATGATTACCAGAGTGGCTGGGATGAATGCAGAGGTCCAAAAACAAATCTGTAGCTAGCAGTGGTTGCAGAAAAGGAAAATGTCAGAAAAAAAGGCGACCGGGCGGCGGCGTATTCATCTGTAGGTAGGTTCGAGGTCCTCTCCCCCATGGAGTAATCGAGCTTCGACATGACCCCACCTGATTTACTCGAACCTGGATCGTGGGCGGGATGCTGCTCTGCGAGCTTCACATAGGCTGCAGCAGGAGTGGAAACTGTGCCGTACTCCCCCATGCTGCCGTTGGCCCGCGACTCCAATTTCGTCAGGACTTTCAGCCAATTCTAGGTGGGTTCCGTCCTAGCTGCAATTCGGACGGATGGAACCAATCAACAGTCGCATTGACGAGCCCCGTGGTTGTGTCTCAACGGCGCTCGCTGGTTTAGGTCGTCGCGGGGAACCTGGGACAAGCATATCTTCCAAGGTGCAAAGCTGCAGGAAAGTGAATTGCCGGCGCTGATGCCGCATGCTCAAGACTGCGAGAGTCCGATGGCAAGTGGATCCAGACCATTCTCAAATATTCCCAAGGGCCAAGAGATGTACTCCAACTCTCACTTTCCTAATCAGGCACATCCATCGCTCCAACTTTCAATACTCTGGGAAAACCCAATGCTGCATGATATGCGAGCTACCTATTATGGTGTGCTGCCACAGATGGAAAGACGCGTACATGTGTGCTCACAGACTGGATTTGCGCTTACAGAGAGAGAGTCACAGTTGAAGAGTTGAAGAACGTGGCCAGCCGATCTAGTTAGTGTAGAATCCAGGGTCTGGGCGTGGCTTTACTTGTAGTATAGATACTTCTAAGGCGGGCGGCATCTTCCGTGCACTACGATAAGGCCCTGCCGATCTATCGATTACCAATGTCGTCACTGCTGAGCAACACCGAAAGTCCCGACTCCCGACTCCCAAGACTGTAATCCAAAATATTCTATGCGCGATAGCGATTAACCACCCTTACCACCATACTTTTTAATGCATTCAGACCTGACATGCATTTTCATCCCATACCGTCTTTCATGAAGTTCAATTGACCGCGCGCAATTGAGAAAGTCATCCGACCAGGTCATCTGCAAACCATCTGCAAATATTTTTGCTGCATTACCATCACAGCGCAATAAATAGAAACCGAGGGTGGCAATAAAAAAGCAGCACCTGCAGACGACCCGACTCAATCCCATAGCAACACATGAAGGGGCGAGGGGAAGGAGAATAGGACTAGCATCACATTGAAGGCTGGATGAATGTCGAACAAGTCCGAGCGCCTGAAGGATGAAGGCTCCCGGCTCCAAGTCACGGCGGCCGGAGCCACAGCCGGCTTGATTTCTCGGTGCGGTGCCTTGATAACTTGCCGATGTTGAAACAAGAACAACAAACTAACTCTTAGCTCTTTTATCACCTGTCAAGTTTCATCATCGCACCGCTTGACGTAGTAAAGATCCGCCTCCAGCTCCAAACCCACTCACTCTCAGACCCCATTACCCACCGAGACCTGCACGGAGGGCCAATATACAAGGGCACCCTGCCCACCATCCGGCACATCCTCCGAGTGGAAGGTCTGACCGGTCTCTGGAAGGGAAACGTTCCCGCCGAGCTTCTCTACGTCGCCCACAATGCCATCCAGTTCACCATGTACCGCCAGGCCACTCTGCTCCTCCACTCGACCTTTGGCGAAAGTACCATCCCGCCTTCGGCTGAATCCTTCATTGCTGGTGCCGTAGCAGGTGGCACCGCAACCGCAGCAACATACCCCCTCGACCTGCTGCGCACCCGGTTCGCTGCCCAGGGAAATGATCGTGTCTATGCCAACCTGCGAGAGGCGATCTTCCGAATCGGGAGAGAAGAAGGGTTCCGGGGCTATTTCCGGGGACTAGGGCCAGGGCTGGCGCAGATTGTGCCCTTCATGGGCGTCTTCTTTGCTGTGTATGAGACTCTACGACCGCACTTGTCTCAGTTGGAGCTGCCCTTCTCTACGGGAGGCGCACTGGCAGGGACAATAGCTTCGGTCACTGCCAAATCGGCAACCTTCCCTCTTGATCTGATGCGCAAGAGAATACAGGTGCAAGGGCCGACGAGGAACAAGTACGTGCACAAGAACATACCCGAGTATAGGGGTACAGTGAGTACGGCAAGGTCAATCATCCAGAAAGAAGGCTTCAGGGGCCTTTATCGGGGTCTTACTGTCAGCTTGGTCAAGGCGGCGCCGGCAAGTGCAGTGACCATGTGGACTTATGAGCGGGCGCTGCGCTTTTATATCGCTCTTGGAGAGAGGAGTGTTTTGTAAGCAAGGAGAAAAAAGGGGCTAGATAGGGGGTTGAGCGGATTGATCACTTTATAAACGAGAATAGAGAAACCTAGACGTGAGTTTTAGACATGACTTTTAGAGAACATAGACTTTTACATACCCTAATAGATAAAACCTGGACTTATGGGTGGTCCTTAAAGAGATATCCCAACTTTCACTAATACAATTTCCACCTTCTTTGACATGACAAAGCAGAAATCTTTTTAAGAAGTTCTATCCCGAGCCGGAGGAAGCTCTACCTACTAATACAGCGGTTGTTTTTTCTCCTCTTCCCCAACCGGTCAAGACAACAACCCACACACCCCTTTTTATGCACACCTCTTTTCCCTTTTTCCCCAATCCAAAGTTTATTTCCCCTTCTTAATCCACCCTTCAACAGCCTCTCTAACCTCAGTCACGCCCTCATGAACCTTGCGTTGCGCCAAATCCGCATGCACCTTGGCGAAGTAAATCCCCTGCTCGATGCCATCCCTCGTCTTGATGTGCGCATCCGCAATCGCGGGGACCTTTTGCTCGTACTTCCACACCAGCTCGCTGACATTGCCCATAGTTATGGGCAAAACGGTCCAAGCAGCGCCCAAGCCCAGCGCAAGGGGAGTGGACGCGCGCAACAAGATGTTGCGGTTGCGGGCAATGATGCTACCTGCCATTCCGGCGACGAGAACGTAGATCAAGCCGGGCGTGAGCTTCTCGCCGCTTTCGCGGGGAGGGGCTAGGGAAGCGATGGTGGAGGTGAAGGACTCCTCGAGGGCGAAGGCGCGGGACATGGCCGAGTTGATGGCATCTTCGGCCGTGCAGGCTTGAGAATACAGGAAGAGGCGGGCGAGGCGTATTTGGGAAGCGAGCTGGTCGGTTGGGGTGGGACGGCGGGCGCGGGTCGTGGTTGTGGTGACGACAGCTGTTTCGCTCGTGGTGGAGGTGGAAGAGGGTTCTACTGATGGGGTGATGGTTGGTACTGAGACAGCTGCTGTGGTGGTGGTGGTGGAGGGAACGGAGGGCTTTGAGGGAGGGAGGATGCCGAGATCATCGTCGTAAATTGGCTTCCTGGGCTGTTTTTGTTGTGAGGGGTGGTTAGAAGGTGACCTCGGTTGGGAAGGATGATATGGAGGGGAATATAATTCGTACGAATTGGCGATCGCTGCTAGGAGCTTCGGCATGGGCGATTCGGGGGTAGAAGGCCACGCTTCCGACCAGGACGGCGGCCGTCAATGGCGCAGCTCGCTATTGTTATTGCGAAAGGGAATGGTTAGCTGGGAGGGAACTTGATTTTCATATTTGACGCTTGTGAAAGCGTATGAAATAAAGTTGGAAGAGGTGGGCTTACTCGTTGAAACAAGACTCTGGCTGCCATTTTCCAACCCAATTGATTTGTTCCTCGCAACAATACAGCGAACCTAGAAGCGAGAGGAATTAGGTGGTTTGCTGCTGCTGATGTCAAGATGGTGGAAGAGTGAAAGTGGGCTTTCCACCTTGGTAGCAAGCAGACCGGGATTTGGAGGTTGCGAAATGCGGGTGCGGCTATTTCCGGGAGCTCGGGAATTTCTTGTGACCATTCTTTTAGTTTCCCTGTTCCTGTCCAAAAGTCCAAGCTCCATTTTGTCTAAATTGACCCCAGTTTTGAAGACTCTCCAGGCCCCTCCCCCTCCATAACGATCACAAAAACCACCATCCAGTTCCCACCACCCGCCGAAGTCATCGACGGCCTCGTACCGGCCGACCGACCGACGACCGACCGACGCCGAGCTTCGAGTCGTCTGGCCCAGACGAACCAATCGTGAGGATCATGCGAGCTATCCACGCACAATAGCCTTCCATGTCTTGCTAAAAGCTCGGGCGCCCGACTTCAACAACAGCTGCCCTTCACTCTGCACTTTCGCAGTGGGCGCCGCTGTACACGAGCCATGTTATTATCGTCAATACGACGCTCCAGCCGATCTTGTCGATTGGAAAGGTGGATATGTACACAATGTCGCCCTCAAAATTATAGCTTGGTCCCAATAGCCAGCCTTCGGCAGCGACAACAACGATGCATCTCACCAAGCACGACGCCCTCCACATCCCGGCGCTTCACCTACTACACCCAGCCAACAATTCCAGCTCACCATATTCCACCGAAAATTCGCCAAGATGATCTACTACTTCGAGCCATATTCGACTCTCCTGAGGCATGGAAATCCTTCTCCATGGTCTCAACTGGTGTCAATGTTGGGCTCTTTCGAAATGCTTTCCTCATAAATCCCAATGGCTTCCTTGCCTATGCTCGAGTGAGCCTGAGAAGAGCTCGCTCTGTTGTTGACAAGGTATTGGAGGCATCTACTGTGGAGGAATATCGAGCTATTGTTCGTCATTTGGATCGCCTCAGTGACATTCTCTGTCGCGTACTCGACATGTCCGACTTTGTGCGTGTCACCCACCCAGACCCTCGGATCCAGCACCAGGCGAGCAACGCATGGGATTTAGTATATGAGTACATGAATGAGCTCAATACCATGACAGGTCTAAATGACCAACTATGCAAAGCCATGAACGATCCCCATGTCACCAAATCTTGGTCCGAAGAGGAGAAGTCGGTAGCAGAAGTGTTGAAGTTAGACTTTTCCAAATCGGCCGTCAACTTGGGAGAAAAGCATCGACGCCGATTTGTCCAGCTGTCTTCTGAAATCAGTTCAGTCGCCTCACAATTTGTTCATGACATGAGCCCAGAACAGCCCGTCTTGAAGCTGCCAAGCAGCTATCTCCGTGGAATGGATCCCGTCACGGCGCGGGCGTTAACACGGGGAGGCTATGTACATCTCGCAACTCTCAGTGCAGAAGCTTCGATGGCTTTGAGGACAGTCAAGGACCCCGGCACTCGAGAGGTGATATATCGTGCCTCGCGCACGGCATCTAAATACACGGTGCGTCTGCTCGAGCATTTGATGATGCGCCGAGCAGAGCTCGCCAACATTTCAGGGTTCGAAAGCTACGGTCATCTTGCGCTCCGCGATCGGATGATGGCTAAAAGCCCAGAAGCGGTGGATAAGTTTCTGCGCGCTCTGGCCGAGAACAACCGTCCCAAAGCAGTGCAGGAGGTGGCAGACATATTGGCTGAGAAGAGGAAAGCGATGCCGAGCGCAACTCACCTTGAGCCTTGGGATAAGGACTACTATTCAACGACGATCCGACAGTCCATGAAGGCTGTGACCCGAGACGATGATATATCCTGTTATTTCTCCTTGGGAGTGGTTATGCAGGGCCTGTCGAGGCTGTTCTTGAAGCTTTATGGGATCAGGTTAAGGCCAGCCAAGCCTCTTCCAGGAGAGACATGGCACCCAGATGTACGGCGTCTCGATGTCATCTCAGACACTGAGGGCCATGTTGCAGTCCTATACTGCGATTTATTCTACCGCCCCGGGAAATCGCCGAACCCGGCCCACTTCACTCTCAGGTGTTCGCGCGAGATACCAAAAGAGGAGATGGCCGAGATATGGCAACATAGTCAAGAGCATGCCGACATGCCTGCTTTCCAAAGCCCGGAATTTGCAGCCAACGATGGAATGCATTTCCAAAGACTTAATGGCAGCATCAAGCAGCTGCCCACGATTGCGCTGATCTGCGATTTCCCGCAGAAGGAGGGGTCGAATACCGAAGAGCCAGCGTTACTAAACTTTTATCAGCTAGAAACGCTCTTCCACGAGATGGGTCATGCCATTCATTCCATTCTGGCTCGTACCTCGTTCCAAAATGTCTCTGGTACAAGATGCGCAACCGATTTGGCAGAGCTGCCTTCTACCCTGATGGAATACTTTGCAGCCGACCCTGCCGTATTAGCGCAGTTTGCGCGTCACTACGCTACCGATGAGCCTTTGCCTTACCGTCTGGTGGTGATGAAACTCAGGCAAGCCAGGAGGTTCGAAGCAACAGACACGGAGAACCAGATCATAATGGCCATGCTGGACCAGCATCTTCATTCTCCTCTGGCACATGAAAGGGGTTACAACTCCACCAAAATTTATCATGATCTTCAAAAAGAGCTGAGCAGCTATCCTCCAGACCCCGAGGATACCAGGTGGCAGGGCTTCTTTGGTCACTTGTCTGGGTACGGAAGCACTTATTATAGCTATCTTTTTGATCGGGTGCTGGCTCAGCGCGTATGGGATGTTGTGTTCAAGTCTGGAGCAAAAGAGGGCGCCCTGAAGCGGGAGAATGGCGAGCAGTTGAAAGAGGGCCTGTTAAAATGGGGCGGCGCTCGCGACCCCTGGCAGTGCCTCTCTGCGACGCTGAAGGACCCGCGGCTGTTGGAAGGTGGAGAGGAGGCCATGGCACTGGTTGGGAGCTGGGGAACGAGAAGCCAGGTATAAATGCAAGCAGAAATATCAACGACAATACACACGAAAGCTATTTTCGAGGCCTGTCTTGAATGATTACTGGATGCCACGCTAGATGGCGTCAGAGAATTGAGACCATCCTTAAACTCTGATGAAAAGTGAAGCTGGTGGGAATAGTTCTAAATAGAAAGAACCACCAGACCAGTTCATGTATGAATACTGCGCCTTCTTGGAAGGAGCAAGCTAGGAGTTGAAGAGATTGTGTTAAAACTCTATCAACATCACCACGACACTTTTTTTCTCTTCCATAATCACAGTACGCATAAAGGACTTTTGCCTAGGCTTAATCTGAGAAAAACATACAACTGGGCAGATGCAAATAAAGAAAACGATGTGAGCTGTCTCTGTTTCCGACATGTACGTGTTTTAGCTCATTGTCTCATTAAGCTCAAGCTGACTAGGTTGGCTCTCTGTCCGTCACGAAGTCCATTGTATGACTTTCAATCTGTGACAAGGCTGACAAGATGGTAGGGGTCGCTCTGATCCCACATATCGTAATTATGATTGAGGGAACAAAGCTATGGATCTCTCTGAATGTTAGCCCTATGGCTGGGTCTTGGACCCGAAGGGCTGTTTCGACTGCGGCGCGAAACAAAGTCACCTCCCGGGCTGGCTTCCGGGCCCGTGATATAGCGGCCCCGTGAAACGGCCACGCGGGTCACCCCTATCGCTCAGGTACACAAAGCATTGTACCACATTTGGGGTTTGTGATACCTCGTGAAGCTTGATGGTGGATATGATGATGATGCGGCGCAAAGATATGATTTTACATGGAGATATCGGACCGCGCCGCTCCTTCGCCAACAAGGCTCCATTGCTTTGATGGAGAACATTGTGACAACAACTCGGCGGCCGCTATCAAGCGCGCTGCACTTTTCATCGCCACAAAGTGGACAACTGCACCCCGGTAAGAGACAGCGGATCATATGCGAGGCCTCTTATGATCAGATGAGGAATGTAAATGTGGGTTGAAGATCTCGGACCATGAGGTTGAAGATTGCAGAAGTGCCGAGCCCACGCGAAAACCCTGGCTTATTGCGGGCGTCAAGGGGAACGAAGAGGCATGGCCCGTGCGGACTTACAGGGACAGCCAACGGTTGGTTTAAAATAGCATTCCCGGTCCCCTGTTGAGCTTGGCCGTCCAATCACATCTGCGGCCGCGGCCTGTTCTGGCATCTCACTAAACGCACCGAAAAAAATCTCGTTGACCACACACCACTCATTTTGCTGCAGGGTCATATGGTCGTTCGACAGGTCATCGGCGCTTCACAGTCGACCTCTCAACCGCCCATGGCCTTTCCACTCCCAAACTTGGCATCCATGTTCATCCAACGTAGACACTGCCTCTTTTGACAAAGCATCGTCGATCAACGAATGCACCTTTCCAGCGGGCCAGAGAGGCCACAGGATGCCTGCAGATGCTCCATCTTCCAAACGGTCCCGGCTGCAAAATCAAAGAAGATTCCATGATTGCCATGGGGCCTCGAGACGGCCGACGACCACCCATCTGCTGAAGGCGTCACCCCCATGCCCGCCATGAGACTTATCGCGACTCCACCACCAAATGGTCGGTTGGACATGGGCGGCTTCTGCCCGGCCAGCTAACCGGACCCTGCGTCTGCGTCATCCATACTGCTTTGGAGCCCAAGACTGGTACTTGTCCTTGATATACACTCACCACGCGCCGGGACCCTCGGCCGGGGCTTTTTCCTTTTTGCTCTTTCCCTCCCACTGGACCCTGTCGTCTTGTGAATAATAGTCTGCTTTCGTCTATGATCCTCAGTGAGCGTGGCAGCTCCTTGTCAAGTCCTTTTTGCCCACGAGTCATAGTCTGGAGATCACTCTTCAACATATTCTTTTATTCTTTGGCATTGCATATCACGCTTATCGGTCACATGTTACTCGACCCTCAATCTTGACTTTACAGCACCAAAACGAATTTTGAATATCGCATATTCCGAAGCGTCAAGACAACCCCATCGACAATCGCAGAGGGAGCTCATCTTACAGGATGCCTGGGAGCAGGCTAACGCTCCGAATCGCCACGCTCGCTGCCCTTTTTACAGGAGTGTTGGCGATACCAGCAAGCGAAATATTTGCGAGACAGGATACATGCTTCAAGGATTTCAAGTCATGTGGAATATCGGGCCTTCCGGGTTTCTTCTGCTGCCCGAACAACCAGAGATGCCTTCTACTCGCAGGAGGTACAACCGTTCTGTGCTGTCCTCAGGGGTCGAGCTGCAGGAAGATAGAACCGCTCCCATGCGATATCACCCTCCAAGATGGGCAAAAGAACCCCGATGCCGTCATCAAAACCACCGCTCTCAAGGCTACTCTCCCTAAATGTGGGACACAGTGCTGCCCGTTTGGATACAACTGCGAGAACAATGAATGCGTTATCAGCGCAAACCAAAACGTCGCGCCAGTCCAATCGGGAGCACCATCAACAACAAGGCCAACCTCAAGCACCGGAACTTTGGCTCCAACCAACACCAATACGGGCACGAGGACGAATACAACTCCAACCGGGACAAATTCAGCCGACAGTGAAAGCACGACGTCAGCTTCTCCTCAACCCGTGGGCCCGCCGATCGCGGGGATCGCAGGTGGTGCGGCGGCCGGAGCTGTTATTCTCATCGTGATCGCAGTCGTGGCCTTCATTTTTATAAGGAAGAAGAAGGCGGCAAGCAGCAGCAAATCCGGAAGTCCTCTCAAACTTTCACGATCCACCTCCTCATTCGGAAACATTATCAGCGGGCCCATCATGCAACAGAATACCCTACGAACCGACTTTGCGCGAGTGCCGCCGCCCCAGAACGGCTTCGGTAGCGACGACAACGATCCAGGCTCTGTCACGGGTGCGATGCTCGATGATGAGTCCATGTTTTCCCAGGGCTCCTCAAACAACGGGGGCATGCCCAGGCCACCACCAGCCGCTCGCATGAGCAGTGTAGCATACGGCTACGGCGGACTTCCGCCACCAACAAATTTCAGGCCGTCACCACAAGTGCCCTCGGAGTACGCACATATGCCGTCAATGCCGAATGACGACTATTATGAAGACATGTTGATGCCGCAGACACCTCGGCAGGGTAGGGAGCCTAGTTCCGTCAGCATCAATGTGTTTGCGGATCCCAACATAACTCCTGATAGAACCCCCGAGACGGGCAACGACAGGAGATATACCGATATGACTACTTTCACAAGGATGCTGGACAGCGCTGACTTGTCAGGGGTTGCACGTGGCGAGCCGTATGTGCCATACGGCCAACAGGGGCGATGATCATATCAACCACCACAACAACAACACAAAACAGCGTATGACGCATAACAAGAACAACAGAAACATACCATACTATCCTTTTTTTTAATAATGCTGAAGTTTTCGGGGGTGCTTTTCTCTTTCTTCAATTATCAATTTTAAACAAGGGCCTCATGGATCCCTTGGAAACCCCCCTTTAGACACAATTTTTCTTTCTTTTTTTTCGTACTCTGGGTTATTTGGTTAGCATTTTTATGAGCAAGCATGGGGGTTTTTGGAAACAAAAAGGCAAAGAAATAGGGAGAGAGCATCACTGCATTAGCATCATTATCATCATCATCATCTGGGTTATACAACATACGGTGTTTTTTTCTTTTCTTTTCTTTTCTTTTCTCTTGATTTTCTTCAGTTTATACCCCCTGGCGGTGTACTTCAAAACGAAATAAGTAAGCAAGGAAGGAGCAGCAGCAGGAGGAGGAGGATGAGATGGAGATGGACAAGACAAGAAGTCTTAAAGGCCCTTTTCATGTGTTTTGGATATTGTATTTATTTCTCACCAGCTGAATGAACAAATACAAAAATGATATACCGTTATTTAGTGGCACCATTTCTATGTGTATTGTTGAACAAAAAAAAATGTTTTGATCACTATAGCTTGAGATCGTAACATGTATATATATATCCGCATTTTTTGCTGTAAAAGGTCAAGCCAACTACTCGAAAAGCTCAGCCGAGTGACGTTTCTATCAATACATTCTTAACTCCTTTCTAGGCCTATTCAGCTTCTGTTAATACCTTCCTGACTCCTTTTTACGTATATTTAGCTTCTATTAATGCATTCCTGACTCTTTTCTACGCATATTAGATATTTCCTTCTTGGACTTACGCTGTACCTACCTTACGAAACATGATATGTACTGCTTTTTCACTTTATTTTTTATTTTTTATTATTTCTTTTGTACAAAAACAACCACAAAACCTCAGCATCATGAATTCCTGTTGAAGGCCACGAACACCTTGCCCCTATTTCCACCTTCCAGTTGTTCCTTAAATAGTTTCATTCAACACCACTATACCAATCCATTTCCTAGCAAGCCACAGATTCGGCGCACTTCGTTTCCCTCACTAAATCCTTTCCGTCATCTGCATCCGCATTATCTTCACCACCTCTTTCACTTTCCTCCTGCAATTTCCGTTTTCAGGCCTTCAAATTCCATTTATACCTCTAATTCTTTCTCCTCCTCTTCTCCTTCTCCCTGCCCTCCAGCTCCTCTGTCTCATCAGCAGCCGCTTTCTCAGCATACCACTGACCGGCCTGCAAAACCAGCACTCCAATCAGCACCAGAGCCAGAATGGTATGACTGGCGCTCAACACCCTCAAACTATCCTCGCGACTCAATTCCACCTCCCCGCTGAAGGGTCCTTCATGCCTTGCCTTGCTGCCCTCAAACCCGCCGGGTCCAGACGCGGCCCTGAGACCCTTGACGATGTTCGTAGCGTAGACCCCCGCTCCAATAACGTAGAGAATCAAACTGCCGCCGTCAAAGAGGACGTTGGCTTCGTGGGGACGGAAGAGCTTGGTGAAGAAACCCAGAAAACCAACCGAGATCATCATGTTGAGCAGGCGGCCGATTAAAGGTGGGGATTGGTGCATGAACCGGAGGTGAGTTTCTAGGGTGTCGAGGTAGTTTGGTGGGAGGGGTGATTTGGACCAGAGGAGGGGGAAGTCGTAGGGGAAGGAGGCGAAGAGGATTCCGAGGAAGAAACATGTTGCTTTACAGACAGGAGAGTTAGTTATGGAGTTGAACAAGGAGGTAAAGGGGTGAGCGAAGTGGAAGGGAGGGAAAAGAAAGAAAGAAAGACGTACGCCCGATGATGAGGAAGGTCGCGAAAGATGCGGAGCCGCGGTAGTTTTTGGATTGGATTGTTTTTTCTGGGTCTGTTTTCATTTTGGCGGTTTTGGGTGATCTCGGAGACGAGCTTTGATTGCGCGAGTGTTGTGGGAGAAGTCGAAGGCGTGTGGGGTTTATGGGAAGAGAGAAAACCGTCACAGGTTGAGCCGACAGCTGTGTGCGGATAGATCGCTGACGTTGGTACCGGATTGTCTTCTTTTCAAGGTCGTGGTATAGTAATTCAGCAATTCGTAGGATTTCTAAAATTCTCAGAGTGTCGGAGTGCGCTTATTTAACAATCACTTTCACAAAATAAAGTGAGTGCCCCAACCCCGTTTGTTGCAATGTAAAACCGAGTTTAGGTTGCTGTCGTCGCAAACTTGTTGAAATGTCGTTGGGAAGCGCGGAAAACTGCGGTCCCCGTACCCCGAAATGCCCAAAGTTAAACAGCTGCAGGGTACGGAGTACTTGCCCCACTGCGCCGAGAGCTTGAACATGACGAAAGTTCCGTGCACCTTTAAATATTTTTTGGTGAACCAGCTCGCTATTTGAGACCTAACAAGCCATAATCTTATTGTGACTTCATATGCACTTTCTATCTAAATGTCTATCTAGCTTTACTGGTCCATCATCTTCATTCCGTGCTCGTTGTATCTCTCACCAATAGGCTTGAACTCTCTCACAATGCGCTCGATCTCGACAAGATCCTCCTCACTCAAATCAATCCGAGTCGCATTCTCCTTGACTCTCTCAGGAGAAGAAGCACCAGGAATGGGAATGATCTTGGGCATGCCGGGGCGTTTCCCAAGGGCAATCACCCAATTGATAGCAATTTGTCCGGGGGTACATCCCTTCTTGGCTGCCAGCTTCTTCACCTCGTCAACAAGGCGCAGGTTGGCCTCAAAGGCACCAGGCTGGTAACGAGGGACTGTCCTCCTGTAGTCGCCCTCGGGGATGTCATCGGGAGACTTGATTTGACCAGTCAGGATACCTCTACCAAGAGGGGCTGTTTCTTGTTAGCATTCCGAGAGAGCAGGATTTTGGCGAGATATTCAACTTACAGTAGGCCAGGACAGGAATATCCAACTCGGCACAGGCCTCCAGAACACCATTCTCTAGCGGGGTGGTTTCCCAGAGTGAAAGCTCGATCTCGACGGACTGAATCTTGGCCACCTTGGCTGCCCGACGGATAGTTGTGGCGCTCACTTCGCTGAGCGAGATGCCGCCAATGTTGCCGGCATCGACCTGCTCTTGCAGCGCTTTCACAGCATCTTCAATTTCAACCTTCTGATCCTTCCGGGCGGGCTCGAACTGGTGGATGCGCCCTTTGCCCCCAATGAGGCGGACACTGGTGTCGATGCTATTTTGGACTCCCTCGCGAGAACTGTCAGGGACAAGGCCAGGGGCGATACAGCCCTTGATGTTGAGAAGGACCTTCGCCTCATCCTCGGGGTACTTTTCGTAGTACTTTTTGAGCAACGTGAGCGAGTTGTTGTCGGGGGGACCGTAGAACTCTCCGCCATTGAAGTAGTTGCAGCCGGCATCAAGAGCAGCTTTGATGGCGGCGAATGCCTCCTCGTCGGGGATCGGTGTTGGGCGCCATGTGAGGCCTGAAAAGATGTTAGTAGGTGACGTCGCCCATTTGTTGTGAGAGTGATTTACCCATAAGGCCGTAACCAATGTCGCCGACTTGCTTGCCTTGGATAGTGTGGACCATGGTGAAGGATGTGAGATGGTGTGTGTTCAGTTATGGGTCTATGAGTGTATGAGCGTATGAGAGAGTGAAGTTGCCAGTGCTTGATTGTCTACAATGACAGAAGCTATAAACATGCGCGGGCGTGACATTTATATATGCGGAGCCGGCAGCCTTCAGATTGAATGAAGCCCCTCTTTCCCATCATAGATCTCTCATGGTAACTGCAGGATTCGGCATCGGCGCCGCGTTCTGGAGATCGAAACACGAAAGTGGCTGATTGCTTCATCCTTCTAGGTATCGTTAGTAGCATCCTGCCGCTATAAGGTTATTCCCAGCATTACTAAGGGTAATAATGATTCCAGTAAAGTGATGATGTCGTCCGTGGTGGCGGCCGACTTACCTAATCTCGCGGCGTTAACTCCTGGAGTTAAGCGGGATTGCGGGGGAAGTTGAGCACTGTAATCCCGAATGACAAAGTCATCTATTGTAGAAAGAACGAGACACCTTTGTATTCCCTTTTTGGTCAACATTCTCAGATAGAGGATCCGGAATTTCCGTTCAAGATTATTTTCCCAAACAAGAAGCATTATACCATGTATGGAAACCATCTTCAGTGCAGTCTTATTCGTACAGATACTCTGCAAAGCATGTGGAAGTGGGGCAGTTGGGGAAGCAGCCCAGACCACAGGAGCCATTGAGACTCGCTTACAATTGCCGCTCTCAGAATCAGGTGTGCTGTCCTATAACATTGAGAGAGATATCTCTGTCTTGAAAGATACCTTCCTCTATCTCAAATCTTGCAGATTTAACTCAGAGTAGCAGCAAGGATAACAGGCATCAGATGTCGAAAAGATCTGAACAATTCAAAGGAGCTCAACACAAGATAAAAAAGGATGAACACACCGCTTGGCAAAAGAATATAACATGATTGGTTACTCAAAATAGCTTGCCCCAGACTTGGGGGATGTGAATGACGCGACTAGCTCCTTCCCTGTTCAAGTCAGACCAAGAAGACTTGAAAGCAAGAAACAGTACTAGTCCTTCATCCAACCTCAAAGCCATTGACGCGAGAAAATATTCCTATGCTTTCTTGAGAGACGCAATTCCAGGTCGCACTGACGCCTTCGGTTGGCTCTCCCCTGCCGATTGGTATTCATTCTTGAGAAGCAATCCCGGCGTCCCAATGCGCTGGTCGAGCATCGGTTCCATTGCGAAACCACCAACTGAATCATGGCCGAAAGCGTTAATACCGGTGCGGCCGCTGCCCCGTCGTCCACTGCGACCTCGGCGCCCGCACCACCTCAGCTTCAGCAGTTGCCGTCATTAGCGAGCCCGCGTGCAGTTTCTTTCTCTCTTGACACAGGCTCTTCCTCATCAAACCGGCGCCCATCACGGAGGAGATCAGCTCAAGAGCGCATCAATGATATCCTAGAGGTCAGTGGCCATTGAAACAACCTTAAGCTCCACACAACCGGCCAAGCTTTTCTTCGCGCCGTCCCTCGATTCAACATCATAAGCCTCAAGCCCTGCCTCAGAACTTTTACTTTGTGTATCTACGAAATGGCGCAGATAGCCGAAGCCATCTTTGGTCCCTCGGTGAACAATCTTTTTCATAAAAGTGTTCGTAACCATGTCCTACAGTTCCACCGCATCGTGTACCGCCGTCCGAACCTAGACCCCGACAGCCAGTTGCGATGTCCATGATGCTTGGCGCAGTGCTCCGTCTAGACCGAGAACTAACATGTCTGACGACCTAAAGGATGCTCGCGAAAGGGCCGACCAACTTGCCCAATCCTCCCCGAGTAATCCAAGCCCAAAGCTACAACCTCTGTTGAGTGGCTCACCACGCGTACCCAACTACCTCTCGGGTGGTTCACCACGACATGGCTCGCCACGCTTGGGACCGACAACTATCCCACAGGAAACGGTTGGAGGGGGGAACGATAACGGTGGTGTGGTAACAGCGCAGCCTGAACAGCAGCAGCATATCCACTATTCAGCCGGGAGACATATCGATGGCGTAGCGCGCAGGAGATCAACTCGGCCCTCAATACGCAACCTTTCCCGGTCTTCGTCGCATGTAGATCTTGCAGATGGGGCGCAAGAGTATGAAGAGAGTCGGTGGAAGAAGTCATTGAAATACTTTAAGAGCATCGAACTTGAGAACAAGGGCAGTGTAGCAAGAGACCATTTGGCATTAGGTAAGCACATACGTAAAAGCACTGGGCTCGGCTTTCGAAGACGGTGAAAAGCTGATCTTCCCCGGATTTTAGAACGAACATTTCTAGCCTGGCTTCGTACATCCTTGGCATTCGCCTCGATTGGTATCGCGATTACACAACTATTTCGTCTTAATACGTCGTTGACGGATGGTAATGGCCAGTCAAGCACCCTGAGACATCTAGGGAAGCCCCTGGGTGCTACGTTTCTGGGGATTAGTATTCTGATTTTGTTCCTGGGGTATAACCGGTATCTTGAGTCACAGTACTGGGTTATCAAGGGCAAGTTCCCGGCGAGTCGCGGGACTATTATTCTGGTGTCGTTTATTGCATTCGCTGTGACCTCTGCGTCGTTAGTGGTGGTCGTTGCGGTTCAAAGGGATTCTTGATGGTTGACATTCGACCTGAAAAGGGAAGCCGGTTCGGTCTGTAGGGGGCTGGTTTCAAGGATATGGCAGACGTTATGGTGATGGTGATGGCGATGCAGACATGCACGCAGCTGCAGGCCAAACATGAGACAAGACTTACGAACAAACTCAAAACTCCTGTTCAGAAAAAAACAATTGAAATACAGTTTTAATTATAAACAGTGAGAAATCCACCTCCAACAGAATTTCTGTGAATTTTAATCCGTATTGCCGCTCATTCCATCTCTAATCAATCCATTCGTTACCCGTCCCACTGATACTTGAACCTTACACAATCTTCAAACCCACTCTTACTCACTTCAACCTCACCAACATTGAACAGTCAACTTCGACGCATCGAAACCACCGAACTCCACTGCGCTCTGCTCACGTTATAAAACCCACTATCACTCGCTCAGTTGCTGAAAAGAAAAAAAATCCCATTACTCAATTTCACTCAAAATGCCTGAATCAACACCATCACCTTCAATCCCCCAGTTCGCACAAACCCAACTCTCCCTGCTTTCAGCCGAACTGGCAGCCGAGATACAGGAAACTTCCTCCCTCGTTTCCTTACACTCCCCCGCTGCCCTCCAGCGTGCAGGCGTCGCACTCACGAACCTGGTCATCGCTTCGCAGCGAACGGGAATGGGAGGCAAGACGGTCCTGGAGTTAGGTCCGGACCCGGCTACTTCTGTCAAGGATGACAGGAAGGACTGGTCGGACCTGCCGGAACATGGGATTCGGCCGGGTGATATTGTCGTAGTTGCCGAGCAGCCTTCTGGCAAAGAAAAAAAGAGGGAAGTAAAAGAGCTCGAGAGGAAGGGAGTGAAAGGAGTTGTCAGTAGGGTAAGGAGGGGGGAGGTGAGCGTCATGCTCGATGGGGGGAAGGATGGAGGAGGAGGAGGAGACGGAGGAGAAGAAAAGTTACCTGGGGCCGAGAAGAGGGTTTGGATCTGCAAGATGGCTGATGAGGTTACGTTCAAGCGGATGAACGGGACGATGGAGAAGATGATCAGGATGGAGAACGAGGAAGGGTACTCGTATTTTATGAGGGTGCTGTTTGGTTTGGCCTCGCCTGTTGTTGATGAGGAGAAGGGCAAAGTGGAGGAGTGGTTCGATCCGACGCTCAATGACAGCCAGAAGGACGCGATCAAGTTTGCACTGGCCAGCGAGGAAATTGCGCTGATTCATGGTCCACCCGGGACGGGAAAGACCCATACGCTTATTGAGTTGATACTGCAGATGCTTAAAAGGGGGATGAGGGTTTTGGTTTGTGGGCCGTCGAATATTTCGGTGGATAATATTGTTGAGAGGTTGGCGCCTCATAAGGTTCCGTTGATACGGCTGGGACACCCAGCGAGGTTGTTGCCTTCGGTCTTGAACCACTCGCTAGATGTTTTGACTAGGACTTCTGAGGCGGGAACTATAGTTAAAGACGTAAGGGCTGAGATGGACGCGAAGCAGGCTTCGATACGCAAGACTAGGAATGGAAAGGAGAGGAGGGCGATCTATGCGGATTTGAAGGAGTTGAGGAAGGAGTACAGGCAGCGGGAGAAGAAGTGCGTTGCCAACCTTGTGAGGGAGAGCAAAGTAGTACTGGCTACGCTTCATGGTGCTGGAGGGTTTCAGTTGAGGGACGAACAGTTTGATGTGGTTATTATTGATGAGGCCAGTCAAGCGCTTGAGGCCCAGTGCTGGGTGCCGTTGTTGTCAGCCAAGAAGGCTGTGTGCGCCGGAGACCATCTGCAGCTACCGCCAACCATCAAGTCGTTGAACATCAAGGCTACGAAGGACAAGATGACCAAGAAGAAAGACGGGGAAGCTGCATCCCTTCTGATCAAAGGGGCTACACTGGAAACTACCTTATTCGATCGCCTCCTGGCTCTTCATGGCCCAGCTATCAAGCGGATGCTCACGACACAATATCGCATGCACGAAAAGATTATGAGGTTCCCCTCGGACGAACTTTATGAAGGGAAGCTCATTGCAGCGGAGGAAGTCAAGGCACGGTTACTGAAAGACTTACCCTACGAAGTTGAGGACACTGACGATACCCGAGAGCCTCTCATATTCATTGATACACAAGGAGGGGATTTCCCTGAGAAGAACGAAGACGATCAAGACTCCACCGGAGATAAGAAACTGACCAAGAGCAGCTTGTACGGAGACAGCAAAAGCAACGAGATGGAAGCCGCTTTGGTACGACAGCACGTGCAGACTCTAGTAGATGCGGGTGTTAAGCCAGAGGATATTGCGGTTGTGACTCCCTATAATGCACAAGTAAGTCTACCTGGATTGATGTTACATGCGGACAAAAAGAAAGGGATCGCCAACAGGCATGAACGGCTTCCTATATCTGATCATGATTTTCATGCCGTGCGGCAGGCTAGCGGCAAGGGCCCGCGTCTCGAAGGAGTTAGGATGCTGTACGCATGACTATTATCATGAATAGCTGACCGGATGATGTACAACAGCTTGCGATCCTCGCCCCACTGAAGGAGACATTTCCTGGTATCGAACTCGGAAGTGTGGATGGATTCCAAGGGAGGGAGAAAGAAGCCATCATCGTCAGCCTTGTCCGGAGCAACTCTGACGGGGAAGTCGGGTTCCTCGGTGAGAAGAGACGGCTGAACGGTAAGTTTCCGTCTTTTGATTTTGTCTTCCCCCTCTCAGTGGTGTTGCAGTTCTGCAGATAAAAGGAGAAGGAGATGTATGCTAATGCAATGCCCTTCTTCCACGTAACCAGTGGCAATGACACGACCTAAGCGATCATTGACTGTCATTGGTGATTCGGAGACTGTCAAAAAGTAGGTCTTCCTATTCTGCGTGGCCAATAGGATGATGAACCTGGGACCAAGCCTTTGCTGACTTCATGCGTGCAGAGGCAGCAAGTTTCTAAAAAGGTGGATGGACTTTCTGGAAGACAATGCAGACCTCCGGTACCCGGACGTGGCCTCGTTGACGGCTGCCGAAGCATGAATTTGAGCGGGGAGTCGGAGTTTGGGGAAATATAGCTAAGGGTGAGGGGGAGGCAAAATCCATCTGATGTTTTCATGCATCCATGAATAAGTGTAACTGCTGCATTGAGAATGACGGCGGACCGAACACTCGGCATAAGGGCATTATGTCGTGTGTCGTGTGTCGTCCTCTGTTGTCCTGTTGTGCCTCGTGAAGTGGATTTCTGGAAGCCCCTATCCTGTTGTGTTTCTGATCTGGTTGCGCAAAGCATTCCTGGAGATTCTGGTTCGGGCTCATCCCTCGGAGAATTTCCTACCTTACCCACCCTGTCTCTCTGGCTCCGTGTGGCTTTGATCGCTCATTCGTGGACATGGAAGACGAATCGTGATCTTTTTGTTCACCGTTGCACTGCACACTGTCTGTCGATTTTTGAAACGGTCCTGTTTGTTCTGGCTGTGCTGTCTGTGGCAATGTGATATGAGCTGCAGGATTACACGTTTCCATTTGTTTGAGACACTGGACCGTTACCCGTTTTTTTGTATCGGTGTCCGGTGATTTTCTAGTTCAAGGCTTGGCGGTTGTTGATGAAGGTTGATGGATTGGAGTTCAGACGAAAGAACCCCTGCACCTTGTCTGTTTCAGGTGCCGACCCCGGTCCAATTTGGTATGGAGCCACTGTGGTCAGTGCTCTTACTGTAACGCTCCTCTGCCAAGGGCGGGGGGACGTCATCAAATTCACTCAACCTTTGGTTGTGGATAGCCGTGATCGAGGCAGCTCGGGAACCAGAGATCTACTTGTCTGGATACAATTACTCCGCATAGCGTTTTGCTTCCAGACAAATATCTGCCTTTCCCGCTACTGTGAATCCTGAAGGATAAGCCTCAGACTCAGAGCCCAGAGGCAGCACATAACGAGGTGTTTAGTACTCTGTATCAGTGTATCATCGGTCTCGTATTGATCGGTGTTCTCGCTTCCTGGTTCACCCCTCTGCGCCCGTGCGCTGTTATCACTCACCCTGGAAACTCCTCCCCTGACACATCCAGCCAGACATCATGACAGTTGTCGGCGGCGATCCGTTTCTTGTCAGAGATCCGATATCCGGGGCATGGAACAGGGCGCGGTATTTCAGGCCAGTCAGAGCTAGTCTTGGACACAACAACCCATCGCGGCATCGCCATCAACAGCCGCGGCAGGATCTTGTTGTTGCTACTCTCATTGGTTAAATGAATCGCGTTTGGCGTCCATCGGTTGCTTTCATTGCATATACAGTAGTGCATGATGCATGCAGCTGCTCAGGAATCACTTCCTGACACGGCGTGGACTGTGCCAGTCTCTGGGGTCTTCATCAGACCTGGTTGGCCCGAACTGCGAAAGCTTGTCGCCGCTGGGCTTGCATATGCATCAGATATAGACGCCTCGTATCAGGAATGTGTGGAAAGGGCGCGCATTTATTGCTGTCATCTGCTCACTTTCATTTGTGTCAAAAACCATCTCAAAACTGATTAGGTGCACACCCACATCCATGGACAATCCGAAAACCCCCGCACATTCCATCTAGGCCTCTTTTTTGGTTTTTGACGATGTTACGGACAGGGGAAGTGAGCCGGGGCCACCGGCTTCCCCCAGATGTCATTCAGTTTAAAAAGAACGGAGATCATAATGAAGCATCCCCGACAATATGATTCTGGTAGATCAAACTCATCAACCTCTTAAAAAGCGGCATGTGCCATAGGAGTTTCGACGGGATGGAAATGATGACGGAATGCGGATCGAACCTTTCCTTTTCATCCATCTTTCCGTGACCTTGCAGGCCTTTCTGATCTGGCCCGGCCCCTCCACACTCCCTTCCGCTTCTTATTATGTCCCTGCAGGTTCGGTTAGACTGTAACGCCACCCAAAGTCTTGACCTCCTGTTCGTCTTCTCGCCTGATGTTTAAATGACAGGCAGTGAGTGTGGAAGGAAGGTGCCGCGTGGGGTTGATATCGGACTGGGACCTTCCAGTGGAGGTTAGGGAGCTACCTGTGTCCATGAATGTTCGCTTATCGCCCAAACTTTGCGTCGGCTTTTCTTGCGAGAGAGATCAGATCCGGAATCGATGAATTGGGCAAATCCGATTTCTACGGCGAGTTTGCTATCTAGACCATCTTTTTACACGTCTACGCCTTGTATATACAGCATTTGTCTAGATTCAAAGTAATGCCCACGAACCCCTGAAATCAGTGCTTACCGCAAAAGGAATAGCGGGTATGTACAACCTCTACGGCGCTATAAATTGGGACGACAAAAAGCCACGCGGGTGGCGGCTTGCTCTTTTGCAGCAGACATGGATGTGCTCAAACAAGCAACTGGCGCGACGAGCATCTCACCAACCACCTCTTCTTTGGTTGCGCATCTTTGCACCCCTTCGTCATGACAAGGTAACCACGGATTCAAGTTGGTGCTCACCAGGATGCAGTGTATCTTACTTGTACAAGCGAGCCCCTAACATTTCGGTCGGGAATTCCTTCCAGAAGGCCAATGTTCGGTTGCGAGCCAAGAGCCAGAAAAGGACCCGGCCGTTTGGCTGAACTCATCTTCTTTGCAATGGATAGATGAAGGCACTTCTCAAAAGCATTGAATAGAGCGGCACACGCTTGGCCGAGGGTCTCTTGGTCATGCGCAAGAATGGCGACGATATTGGGTTACAATCAGCACCGTCATCCTCTCGGCAGGCTTTCCCGACCGTTCTGGGAGAGATGGCGTTGAAACTACTGCTTGTTGACTGTCCACGTCCGATGCAAGCAGCATGCAGGCACGCGCCAGGGTACAGCTTGCCCCTCTTAAACAGATGCACTCTGGAACTGTGTGATATTCCTCGGACTTTTGCATGCAATATTCTCATGTTTCTGGACAGGAACGGACTTGAGGCTCTCCGGCGAACACAAAAAGAAAAGAGACAAGCCTTGTCAAGTCGAGTGTGCCGGGGGTGCCCAAAGAAAAAAAGCAAAGTCCCACGGTCCCCGGCTCCACGATGCCAACGCCCCCTTCCTGCTCCACTGGCGGCCCCTCGTCCCCCCTCCATCACAGTCGCATCAAAGTGGTATCCTTGTTCTGCAGCACCGCAGCCTGGGTGGACAACGCAAGATGTGCTCTCGCTCGAGCCGGCGCAGCCAAGTTGAGGGTTGACATTAATATCGGCCGCTGGCACTGCCTGGGGTCGTCCAACTGATAGTCCTGGTTCCATGTTGTTTACCTGCACTCCGGCTGCTGCGGTTGCTTGGCCTGCGTCTTCTTGCTTCAAGCAGCAGCACGATACGGGACGCAGTGCGCCACAAGTCTCTGTCTGCTGTTGACACTCTTTTATCCCTTCATCTTTCCTCTTGTCGACCGAGATCCTCTCTTGTCATCAGCCGGCATACAGCCCGTCCCACCGCAGCCTTGAACGGCCACTTACACGTACAGCCTGCTAGCTGCGACCCGCCTGAGCTCTCTGATTGAACCGCCACCCCAACACCAATGCAGGACCTGTCAACCTGACAAGGACCGATTCGCTGAAGTCTTGACGCATCCAGGAAGGAGCCGCATTGCTGGCCATGTGGAACTAGCAACGGTGAAACGTTGAAGAAGGGAAACTGTCCCACTGGCATCTGGGAATACAGGGTTCGACCCTCTTTTTAACACTCGACGAATAGACGAATCCACGACTCAGGCGCCCGTTGTGCTTCAGATGGCTTGGGGATGTTTCGGTGCTGCCAAATTTATCAGCCTCCTTCGTCCATTATTCTTTTCGAAACTTTCTTTCATTCACAATATTTCGCCGTCATCGATATAAATTTTGTAGTAAACTGCGCCGATCAATATGCCGAGCATATTCGGAAAATCCGGGTCCGGGGCGTCACCCAGCCGTGCCAAGACCGGCCGGTCAATCCGGGGCACTATCTCCGGTCCGATCCCGATTCCCAGTCCTGACGATGACGACGAGTTTCCAATTCGAAAACCAGGGTCTGCAAGATTACCAACATTTCCCGATGATGAGTTCCCGATCAGAAGACCAGGAACAGGGATTGCCACACCATTACCGTTGGCAGAAGGAGCATCATCTTCTTCCTCGGACGACCAGCTTCAGCACCAGGAGCAGCAGCAGCAGCAACAGCCTGATGATGCTGGAAAAGGAAGCCAATTAGGAAGTGTACTTGAGCCAAGGCAAGCAAGTCCTACAGATTTGTCTCAGGACATTGTGCCAGAACAGCCCTCAAACCCACCTCCAGCGCCCCCATCTATCGCAAGTACACCTGCGAACCCAGCATCTCGACCAACGTCGAGATCACCACAAAACCAGACCTCTACGAGACGGAGCTCACCAAACGCAATCTCGCCCTCGCGAGGATCGCCACCTGCACGGAGGGCAACGAATCCAGCCCTCGGCACACTCAGATATTCAACCATTAGTGATGCTCCAAGCAAACACACAACGCAAAGCCGGGACGCTCCGCAGAGAAAGAAATCAACCCTGAGATCGGCTCTGGGAAGGTTATTTGGCCGCGGTAAAAAGAAAAATGGCAGCAGCAACAACCGGGATACGATTATTGAGGCGAACCCGGAGGCTGAGGAGGCATTGAGCTCAGTCACCCAACATAGAAGCGTAAGAATTATCTTCTTTCTCGTGCAATGAGAATTTATCTAGGGTTCAGAATATAAGACTAAAATTAAGTTAACTATAGGATCCTGTTTCACTCACAAGGCCACCTACCCAAGTATCGCCTAAGCGGACGGCCTCTCTCCCTATAAATGAGCTTGACCGTCCCTTGAGGTCACACTCGATTGGTCCTGATGATATCATGGCTATTGAGAGCGTTCGCAACTCTCTTCAACTTCAGGCCGAAGGAGGTTCTATCACAGGGACTGCGGGTCGCCGACGAGCCGCAACCACCACCAGCCGTATGATGTTCCAAAAGCGGATGAAGAATCCTGAATGGGGCGCGGGATTGTCTCCTAGGCCCTCCAGCGCCCAAGGTCGTGGCGCCAGCCAGCAAGGAGCACATGCAGAGTCTGATGATCCAAATGAAATTGGCCGCGCCATTACCAGTGACAGCGGCAGCGGTTTCCGTCGACGGTCTAGAAGTCTGTCTGGACTTCAAGATTTTGCCAACACCAGACAAATCGGTCGCCGCAGGAGTGATGAGATACGTTTTTGGCGCGAGTCATATGATCCGTCGGGACTTATGTCACCAATGTCGTCAAATGCGCCAGAAGACATTGATGATACTGCTATGGTCGATGCTAGTGTGCCTGACAGTCCCGCGGTTGAGATGCCTCCGAAGACGCCTCCGCAGCCATTCAACTTTGGTTTGCTTTCCAAGGAGATGGTTGGCATGAAGATTACTTCAGCGGCGAACATGGATACACGTCTTGTGGGACTCGAATCTCGCACTCACAAGTTGGAACGGGTGGTGAATCAGCTGTGTCACTCCGTGCCTGGGTTTAAGGCGCCGTTTGGCGAGACAGCATCTTCTTCCTCTCAGATTGATCTGCGGTCGTCCAAAAGAGGAACACAAACGTCGTTCGCTTTCACGAGCGGTGCTCCTCCATCGATACCTGCAATGTACAATCCAATCCCGGCGACCTCGCTGCGCCCCAGTAGTTCACGGAGGTCTTTGGAGACGGATACAGTCTCGCAGGTATCGTTTGGAGAGGCTCCTACGTTTATTGGATCTCTTCATCCGCCTTCTTCCTCAGCAACTCAAGCTCACTCCTTGACTGCCACCGCGCCGGCTGTAGTTCAGCCCCCGCCACTTAACCGGCCAAATTCGAACTCGACGGTACGTGGTGCTGCTAGCCTTCCTACGATGGGTCGTGGTGAGGTGTCTGGAAGGAGTAGCACGAGTGTCAGCGATGACCACCTTACCACGACGCAGCTCAGAGCAGAGCTCGAGATTGAGCGTGCGGCTCGGCAGGATCTGGAAGCGCAGGTCAAGAAGTTATCGGAACGCCTCAACACTCTATCGTCAACCGTGTTCGCGATGGTGAGAGGGCCATCCGAGTCGAGATCGGCTGAGAGGTTGGGTCCGCCTTCGGTTACATCCCTTGGCGGGGGAGCGCCAAACTCCTCGCCATTACTGATACCACCCAAGATGCTGGTTGTTCCTCCTGCTCCTGTTCCGCAGCGACAGTTATCTGTTTTTGACGAGTCTGATTCCGACGACGAGGGGGATGATGACGACGAAGTGGATGAAGAAAAGAGAGAGCTGATGGACTTGGAGGAAACGTTTCCCACGGAAACAACTGTCGCGGCCGCCGATGATGATGATTTGACGGAAGATGACTTTGTGACGCCGAGCGAGAATCAACCTCCTGCTGAAGGAGGGATAATAGGATTCAAGTATGGTGCTTTTGGTGAGGAGCTGAGGCCTGATGATTTGGTCGATGATGATGGGAGGAAGAAGGCGGCCAGGACCTTGAGTTTAAGTCAGTTGACTCTTGGGAAGGGACAGCAGAATCAGATTTGATAGGTCTGAAGGGTGGTAGTGGTGGTGGTGTGACTTGTGTGTCTGTGTGTCTTTCATGAGGGTATGATTGATACGGCCGATATTTCATGCGGGACAATTGTTACGCACGAGGGATTATTCTGCCACTTTCCTTCCCTTGAAGGATTAGGAGTTTGGGGTTGCTTAAGTTTATTCCCGCGACGCATTTACATGGCGATTTTGTGTTTATTTTGTTCTCGTTTTTTGAGGGGGGAAAGATTTTTTTCTGTGGGATAAAAATCTCTGTTGTAATGGAGGCTAGCTAGCTACTCTGTCTTCTCTCTTTTCGACTTTTATTTTGTACATATAGTTTTTATATCCTACCTTTTCTTTGGTGGTATCTGAGCGTTTTTTTCTTTTTCTTTTAGGTTTTCTTTCTTGTTATATTAGATACCCTTCCAGGATGAAAAGTGGTAGTAGTGGTGGTGGTGTTGTGTTGTTGGAATTTTGAGGTGGAAAATCCAAGAGTTTCAATCTGCATCACTTACTTATGGCTTTCAGGTTTGTTTTTGGCTCTTATGTTTTATTCCTTGGTCTAACTTGCTCCGTGTTTTTCGTCAATTTTCTCAGCTGAATTGGGAACTATTGTAGGAGGAAATGACGATATGCTTTACTGCTTTATTGTTTGCCAGGTTATACCTATTCACTTGCGGAGGGCTTGCTCCTCCCTCCTCCTCTTCTTGTTTTTATTGATCGTTTTATATTGCCATACATCATTAAAACTATTTGCATGACGTCCTGCGTTTTTTTATCGAAACTGGGAAGGCGTCATGAATGTTATAACGGAATGTGCTTGTCATCCTTTAACTACCGCCCGGAGTTTGCTTACCTACATGACCTTGGCCGACTAGTTAGTTAGTTGTCTGCATCGCCGTCATGCGCAAATGAAAAGGGGGTAGGTACTGTAAATACATAGTAAGCAGTAACAGCTGTTGATACGTACCCCGCCAGTGATTGCTTGCCGGTTTCCTTAATCAAAAGGCGACGACCAACCCCTGAATGCCTTCGGGTGCTTCAAATCACAGAGCCCGCTCAACACTCACTTCATATTATCCAGAAACAAAAAGACATGACATAAACCCATACAACAAGCCATTTCTCTCATACATACATACAATACATCCATAAATACAAAACACCTTTATTCAAACCCGCCAATACCACAACAAAACCATCACTTTATATACTTAAAACTTATAAGTAATAGTCTTGGTCCTAACCCACTCGCCCATACCATAAGCGGTATTAAACCGCCCATAACCGCTCGCCTTGGCACCGCCATGAGGTAGAGCACTCTCATCGTGCACAGTCATGTTGTTGATGTGCACAGCACCGGTCTCGATCTCCTTCGCGAACCTCAATCCCCTCCTCAAATCCTCGGTGAAGACGGCAGAAGTCAAGCCGTACTCGGTGTCATTTGCAATCTCGAGGGCTTCCTCCTCTGAAGAAATCTCATAGATCGCTACGGAAGGACCAAAAGATTCGGTCTGGTAGAGGTCCATTTCCTTGTTCGCGTTGGAGAGGACGACGGGACGGATGTGAGTCTGAACGGGGAGTTCCTGAGTATTGGGGTCGGAGCCGTAAAGGAGGGAAGCGCCCTTGGAGATAGCGTCCGCGATGAGTGCCTTGTTCTTCTTGACTGCCAGGGCGTTGATAAGGACGGGGACGTTGTTCTTGAAGTCGAAGATGGTGTCGATGGCCTTGACGAGTTTCTGCTCAAACTCGGCGCGGACATTCTTGTGAACAAGGATTCGCTCAGTTGACATGCAGATCTGGCCAGAGTTCAAGAACGAGCCGAGAGCGCACTGGGCCGCTGCGTTGTCAAGGTCTGCGTCCTCCCACACGATGGCGGGGGCCTTGCCGCCCAACTCGAGAAGGACGGGCTTCAGGTTCTCGCCTGCAAGTTTGCCAATGATGCGGCCGACTCCGGTGCTGCCGGTGAAGTTGATTTTCTTGACGGCGGGGTCCGCAATGAGTGCTTGAGTGATTGCTGGGGCATTGACGGGCTCGTGAATGATGCAGTTAAGAACGCCAGCGGGGAGACCGGCCTCGTGGAACACAGAGCAGAGTCCCCACATTGTGCGAGGGCAAGCCTCGGAGCCCTTGAGGATGGCGGTGTTGCCGGCTGCAATAGGGAAGAGAACTGAGCGGATGCCGAGGATGTATGGGGCGTTCCTGGCGGCAATGTTAGTCTTGACACAGAATTATCAAACGAGAAGAAGAATTACCATGGGGCAATAGCGAGAACGACACCAAAGGGCTCCTTGACGATCATGGCACCGACCTCGGGGTCTGCGGTGATGGGGATGGTACCCTCGAGGGTTCTGATTCTGCCACCGATATCTAGAAGGAAATCGATGGCAACACCAATGTTGAAGTCGGCCCACTGACGAGGGCAGCTGGTCTCGTCGATCATGTACTGTCCAAGCTCTTCCCTCCTGCGCTCAAAGATTTCTGCGGCCTTCATGAAGATGTCCCGGCGGGCCTTGGGCAGGACCTTCTTCCATGTCTTGAAAGCATTGCTGGCGGCCTCCACAACAGCCTTAACCTCTGTCTGAGTTGCGCTGCCAGACTGATGGACCACCTTGCCGGTTGCTGGTTCGATAACGTCAAACTTCTTCTCTGGTTGATACTCCTCGCCGTTGATCCAGAAGGGGACCGAATAGCTCTCAGCAGCGGTAGTAGCAGGCATGGTGGGCGGATATGTGGTGGCGGAAGAACGCAAAAACGGAGGACGGAAGCAAGGTACAGTCTGGGGTATCAAGAAAAGGACAATGGAACAACGATGATAGGTCGGGGGATGTGGGAGGAAAGTGTGAATAAAAGCAAACAAGATGGATAATTTAGTGGATCATCCCCGGAACGGGGCCTCGACGATGTCGGGGATCCAAGTCAGCTCTCGTCGGGATGTGGGTATGGAAGAGAAGCCATCTGGCCCCGGATGGACTGCCGTGTCGATATTCCGGGGGCCAGACAAACTGCTTAAATAGGGATCATGCATGATACCCATAACCCAGGGGAGCGGTTGGGTACGTATGTAGATGGCATGTTCCTGTCGATCATGTCTCGTTGCTTTCTCCCTTTCAGGTACGTATGTGTAATATCACCGATATTATTTCCTTCTTCTGAATCACTGCTAGACTCTCCATGAGAATCAAGAATTGCCATGTTCATCCTGCAGAATAAATCGCAAGGGTCCCCTTACAGATTGACGTTTTGTATGGGGGCAAACTCCAAATCCACCCCCATCGACAACCCCTCTTTGCGGGGTCCTGTGGGTGCGGAGAGAAGACTCGGCATCTGTGTCGATACCATCACGCTGGGGCGGGAATGGCCACGTGCGGAGTGATTCAAAACCCGTCGACAAGGGTGACCATAAATCCGTATCCCTTCCAAAGTTCCGGGGAAAAGGAACAGGAGTCGTGTTCGTTATCAATGCAGGAACCGTCTGTCAATCACTTATCATGACACGGCCGTGATCCCGCTGTCAATGATGAGACGAACGAGTTCAATGTGATGGTGGGAGGAACCAAAAGCGCCTCGCTCATCACTACACACTGCCTCCACTGAGCGGATTAAGTCAGTGACGCTCCAATTCGCCGCATCGATGACAAATGCACCATCGGCCGGGCAGCCTAGGACATGTTTGTCGAGGATCTGGTGGTTTGGATGCTTGCTGAGTGAGGTTTCAGAGATGAAGTTACGTTACGAAATGGTGAGACGAGATGAATTCCAGTGTCGCCAAGAGGGAAAACATTTGCCAAAACAAAGGACGACCTCAGTGCGCAGAAGCCGTTCAGTCTACTGTAGTGTCGGCACTTGCCCTGTGTGGAAGTAAATTCCGTGCCACTGTTATTACTATGTAGAACAACGGTCGCCAATTCATTGTCTGTCTCCATCATGACATAAAAATACGGACACCAAATACAAGTTGGAACAAGCCTCTATTAATCGCTTGGTGGATAGTATCTCCCAAATATTTTTTTTTTTTAAAAAAAAAAAAAAAAAAAAACCTGCTTAAAATTAGAGGGAGCGATGACTGGGCATTAGAATACAATTAATTTCATTTGGTTTGCTGCAAAATTGGCTGTGTTGTTGCTGTTTGAAGTGGTGGTGTGGGTGTTTTGGTGTCCGTATTTTTTTGGTCAATGATGGAGTCTGTCTGGCTGAACGTCCCGATGGCTCGGCCACCATGCACATCTCCCTCATCGCCAATTTGGGGGTCCATTGTTGCCACTTTGGGGGGAAGGGGAGCGACGGCGATGGTAACATTGAGCTCGGCTCTGTTATGCTGCATCCGCTCAAGTCGCTCTGGACTCTTCGAATTTATGGATGCGGCGAGGAAAGCTCAAGGTTCGCCATGTCGTCATATCCTCACGGTGAACAAAGAGTTTGGGGGGAAAAAGGTTGAGAAAGTTCTGGCCCGGGCGCAGGAGAGGCAACAGGTAACCTTTGACCTCCAGGGCTAAAGAGCCAGGGTACTTTTACGGACGGATTGGATTGCGCCCGGGCAGCCAGTAGCATGATCGGGTGCTGCCGTTGCATTCCCTAGAAGGTTGTTTGCTCTCACCGTAGCCTCTTCCCAGCTTCGTTCGGCGCTACAACCGCTTCGCTTTTTTATGGTGCGTGAAGCCAATCTGCACCGAGCAGCGAAGCGCAAACTTAAAAAAGAAATACCAAATTCAACAACTATCTGACGTGTTGAATGTCTGAGGGCCTCCAGGAACTTCTTCCTGCCAACCAACTTGGAAGATGCTGCCATGTGTCAACCTTAGCTAAGATCTCCTCACCAGCTGTCTATCAGGTAATTAACCATATACACCGCATCATACCTTTCCCCGTCGGCTTCTGGGCTTCTTCTGGCCCGCTGGGCGCGTCGATGACCTCCGGCCGGCACCATGGCGCCTCCCCCGTCGAATTCCATCGAGGACGGCAACCATGTGCCTCATCCCGCCCCTCCTCCTCCAGGTGGGAGTCGGTTCATTCGAGACCTTCCCACCCTCCTCTCAGGGGTTCCTAGATCCCAGAATCCAAGCCCCTTCCGCCTTCCGATGCCCTCCTCTCGGCCAGGAGAGGTCGCCTTCTCCGCCATGCAATATCTACCGGTCCCCGTGCTGGTACTCGACAGCTTGAAAACAGTTGTTCTGGCGAATGAAGCAATGGGGCGCGTGCTGGGAATGATGCCTGTCAATTCACCTGCTGACGGCGAGGCAATGGCTTCGGTCATGGATCAACTTCGCGGCCAGTCACTTTCACAAGTCGGTGTCGACCTTGTTCAAGATGGAGTTTCTGTGTGGCTGGACTGGGAGCAGTTCCTCGACCAGGCCGCTGCTGAGCTTGGTACGAGGAAACCGAACAGAGTACCTGCCCGGCCGCCGGACCTTGACGGCGATGCCACACCAAAGCCCAGGGATTTAGAAGGAGATGCCGATGGCCCTAATGTCTCGCCGGGTGACCATCTTTCCGACACTCTCACCCTCGAGGTTGTCATCTCACCAAGAGATATCGGCAGAGCTGCCTTCGACCCTCGAGTACGGTCAAATATGATAGCATCCCAAACCCGGGCCAAGATGATCATCTCCACGTTCGAGATGAGTGAGAATCAGACCACTTTTTTCACACTTACTTTCACCAGTACCCAGACGCTTCCGGCTTTCCCCCCTTGTACTAGACGCAAGTCTATCGCAACGAAATCCAGCTTGTCGGATACCCTAGAAAACAAGACTCTCGCGTGGCTAAGTAATCCGCCATCTCTTGCCTCCAGCCGAGACTCGACACCCTCTGCACACAAGGTCGATCCTGGAAACGTCTCTCTCTCATCAAGCCCTTTCCCTCCCATGGGCCCTCCTTCGACCTCCTCCATCACAAGTGCACCGTCCGTCCTACAAAAAATCACCATCATGAAGGACGCGCTTCTCGACAATATCCAAACACCAATCTTGGCAATGTGGAAAGATGGAAGCGTCGCGCTTCCCAATAATGCCGGCCGCAACCTTTTCAGCGGCCATACCGACCTGGATCAATCAGTAGATGGTTTGGACCTTCTTCCTGCTTGGACTGTCTGGACCGAGGATTTCAGCAGACAGCTAGATCCGAGCGAATACCCGATCTCTGAGCTAATACGAACAGAGACCCCATTCACAGGCCGCCGCGTTGGAATGTACAACCCCGCAGGCGAAAAGGTGGTCTTTGAAGTTGAGGGCGTAGCAATTAGAGATGATAACACGGGCGAGTTCTTGGCAGGAGTAATCAGCTGTGTGGATGTCACCATGATCACTGAGGAAATCAACCGAATCAGGGCGGCGGACGAAGAGCGATTCCGACTCATTTGTGATACTATGCCCCAACTCGTATGGACAACAACTCCTGAGGGACAGCATGACTTTTACAACAATCGTTGGTACACTTACACGGGATTGTCGGAGGAAGAGTCTCTTGGAACGGGATGGGTGAACCCGTTCCACCCAGACGACATGCCGGAAACAAGAAGGCGGTGGCAGCATTCACTGAAGACCGGCGAGCCATATGTCGTCGAGTACCGATGTCGAAGCAAGGAAGGCGAGTGGAGGTGGTTCCTTGGCCGGGCTTTGCCGCTAAAGGATAAGCACACTGGTGCCATTGAGAAATGGTTCGGTACTTGCACAGACGTCCACGAGAGTATAGAAACCAAGCTTGAGGCCAAGCGGACACGGCAGCAGTTGCTCAGCGTCATTGCGCTCTCTCACATGACCATGTTTACTGTCGATCTGAATAGGAAAATCACTATGCTTGAGGGTTCGTTGATCTGGGACTCCCAATGCGAGAATGAGAAAGCCCAGTGGTATATTGGGGAAGACGTTTACGATGTCTTCAACCGCCTCAACTCGCAGCTCCCTGAAGGGCAGATGCCAACCTTCTTGAAGCCGCTCGATTCAATTCTTGCTGGTTCGACAACTGCTGATCATCAGGAACACGAGATGGAAGGTCGGTGGTATCGCACAAGGTTCTCACCTATTATTGGGAAGAAGAATGGGGATCAGAACAATTCGGACATGGTCATCGAGGGCGTGATTGGCCTTATCATGGACGTGACTGAGTTGAAAGCTAGGGAAAAGGATATTCAAGCTCAGGCTCAGGAGAAACGGCAGCTGCTTGCCAATGAAGCTGCTGCTAAGGAGGCTAGTCGACTAAAGTCTCAGTTCCTTGCGAACATGTCCCATGAGATTCGCACCCCTATTACGGGAGTTATTGGAATGGCCGAGTTGCTTTTGGATGTCGAATTGAATGAAGAACAGAGGGAAATCACCGAGAATATCTATCGCTCGGCGAATGCACTCCTGACGGTTATTAACGACATCCTGGACTTCTCTAAAGTTGAATCTGGCCGGCTGGATATTGAGGAAGTTCAGTTCTCGCTTTCCGTCATTGTACGCGATGTATCCAAGATGCTCAGCTTTGCTGCCGAGCGTAAAGAACTTGCATTTCGATCAGACATTTCTCCCGATATAGAAAGCGACCTGGTGGTCATGGGTGACCCTGGGAGAGTGAGACAAATCATCACGAATTTGGTCACCAACAGCATCAAATTTACTAGTGTTGGCCACGTCAAGTTTTCTGTCTTCCAAGAGAGGGAAACGCCCGAGACTATAGAGATAAAGTTCGTCATTGAGGATACTGGGATAGGCATTGAGGAAGAAGTGAGGAAGAGGCTGTTCCAGCCTTTTAGTCAGGGAGACTCGTCTACGGCGCGCAAGTTCGGCGGAACGGGCTTGGGTTTGACCATCTGCAAGAATCTGTTGGATCTAATGAAGGGAAGGATGACATTAGAGTCTACGGTGGGGGTGGGAACCACGGCTACGTTTTGGATCCCATTCAATAGGCCTGTACGGGGGTTGCAAATTCCGGGACAATTGGTGAGGATTGATCCGTTGAGTGACAGGCTGCAGAGCGAGATGAGTTTTAGTTGCAATAGTTCGGAGTATGAGCATGTGAACAGCAACTGCAGCAATAATGGGTCTTCTCCTTCCGGCGTGGAGTGTGGGATAGGAAGTCCGTTGGAAAAGATCAAGTCGCACTGGAGGAATAATTCGTCGATCAGCCTCTCAACCGGAGGGGTTGCGTTGCCCGAACATGAGCTGAGCGCTTTAGAGAGGTCGAATATCTTCGTCTTAGTTGTCGAGGACAATGCCATCAATCAGCAGATCGCGATCAAGAACATCCAGAAGCTAGGGTTCCAGGTTGCCGCGGCGTGGAACGGAAAGGAGGCGCTGGATTACCTCATGGCCGCTAAAAAGGGAAAGAAGAGGAAGCCGGACATCATTCTGATGGATGTTCAAATGCCGGTCATTGATGGGTACAAGTGCACGCACGTGTTGAGGCATCATATGCCTTACAAGGCATATGTGGGGGATGTACCCATCGTGGCGATGACGGCCAGTGCTATTCAAGGTGATAGGGAGAAGTGCACGAGGGCGGGGATGGATGATTACTTGAGTAAGCCGGTCAAGAGTGGATTGCTGGAACGGATGCTGGTTAGGTGGATTACAAAGCCAAGGGCTTTGGCGTCAGATCCTGGGGGTTCAACAACATCAGATTGTTCAGAGGCGGGTGAACACTGCGATAATGCTGCTATACCAGTGACCCAGATTGATCATGATTTTATGAATGGGAATGCGGCGTCGACGCCTGTTCCCGAAGATTCTCTGCATCATCCCCCTCCTTCATCCGTCACGGTTGAGTGTGACAAGCAAAGTCTGTTGACTACCCCGCGGCCGATAACGAGAGAGAATAAAGACAGTGATGCCACTCATTTCCCGGGATATACGCTTGAATCCCCGACAAAGTCAAAGATGGAAAGAGAAAAGGGGGGAGATATGAAACTATCACCTGGAAAGAAGATGACGTCGCCTGAGAAGATGGCGAGGAGGTATAGTAGCCAGGATGAGTTGGCTATGCATGGACGGGACGACAAGTTGATCGGTGCATCAGGGAGGACTGGGGCCGATATTATGAATTCCCCGTTGGCTACCGCGATGGAAGCTTCGAGTCTGAATTTTAATTGTCAGGGGCTGAGTTTGTTAACTGAGGAGAATATGGAGAAGTTGGAGGAGGAGTTCAGACGGTAGAGAACCTGGTGAAGGAGGTAGGTTTGGTGTAAATGGTGGGAAGGGTGGGAAGGGTGGGAAAGGAAAGGGAACATCTTTGGCGCAAAATGGGAAGGTTCATAGGCGAGGGTAATTCTGGTTCTAGAAATAGAAAGGACTATTAGGTTCTCACGGCCTAGATTGGGGGTTAAGGGAATTCTGGTTGATTTGGTTGGGGTTTACAAAAGTTGTACCCGATACATGCATGGCGTTCGGAGGAGTTTTTCTTTTTTTCAACTTTTTATGATGTGCTTGAAGGCTGTTTCTAATACACGACGAGAGGGACATGAGATGGAGTGACTACCTGGGGTTGTAGCCGCCAAATTCTGGTAAATATTCCACTCGATTACATACCAGCTAGACAGATGATGACTTTGGCAAGAACTCGGAAATAATGATTGCCAGTGATGAAAACCTAATTATGGTTTCTGGACCATATCTTGCTTGATATCGTATATATCTCTTTGCTCGTCACATTTCGCACTCGGCATGATCAATAAGAATTAAACCCCTTCAACTCCTCAGCTTGCTGAACACACACCAAGGCAACATTTTGACTCGGATGCGCCTTATCGAATTCCATGTTATTAAGGGTATCTTCCAATCTTTTCCTTCTCATTATCCATTCCCGCCGTAACCAGTATTACAACAGTATCTCATTCATAAACCCATCATCTTTGATGTCAGAATCCTGTCCCTTTTCAAAATTAAGCTTTTTGAGGAATAGCTTTATATCCCCTTCCCCTTCCTTGCCTCATCACTCAATCTTTTGTCTTCTCCCTCTTTCATGTTGAGATTACCACTACCTTACTGACCTCCATCCACTCCCCTTCCCCCCCCTCTCCCACGTCTGGGCGCAGCACCCCCAATCCTCTCATCCCTCGTCGGCATGGTGGTCCCTGTTCCCGCTCCCATACCACCAGCAGATGCTCCTCCCCCTCCCCTCGTATTTCTTGGCTCCGGGGTGACCATCCCCATACCCCTTCCTGCGGCAGAAGAAGAAGATGATGATGATGAACCAGCAGCAGCAGCACTTCTTAGTCTCGTTTCTCGCACTGAAGGCGGTGGTCCCATTGTACCCATCTGGGGTGTAGTAGTAGTAGTGGTAGTAGTGGTAGTAGTAGAATTTGTCTCTTGTGACCTTCCTCTTGCGGTGCGTCGCATAAGCGGCGGTGGGCCCGCGTTACTCCTACTATTATTATTCGTTGGAGTTTCTTGCTGCTGCATCTGTCTGAGAGTTTGTTGTTGTTGCTGTGACTGCTGTGGTTGGGTTAAAGACTGAGTAGGCTGCGGCATGAGCACGCTAGAGTCAATGTCCATCACGTCGTCGTCGTCTTCGTCCTCGTCCAATTGCTGTTGATTATGGCGCTGCTGCTGCTGCTGCTGGAATAATAGGCCGGAATTGCTGACTGCGCGAGCTTGGTGCTGTGCTCGGGCGTAGTATGATACTTCTTCCTCTTCTTCCTCTTCGTCGTCTTCTTCTTCTTCTTCTTCTTCTTCTTCTTCAGGTTGTGAAACAGGATCAGACTGGGAGACGGGATCAGAAGAGAATTTATGTTCGGCAGGTGATGATAGAGGAATAAGCTGAGAGGAATCCCGTCCGTGTGGGTTGTAGCATTCTGCTTCAGGTGGTGAGGAAGGGATTAGAGTTCTGCGACGGGCTGGGTTGCCTGTATTGACTGGGGTGGAAGAGGACATTCCCCTGCGGTGTTCGCGGACTGCTGCTGAGGTGGCGGAAGCGGCCGCGGCCGCGGCTCGTTGTTGTTGCTGCTGTTGCTGCTGTAGGAGTTGTTGTTGTTGGATTTGGAGGGCGGCATGGTGTTCTTCTAGGCGGCGGCGGTCGAGCATGCGATCTTCGTAGTCGGCTATGTCTTCGGCTGTGATCATGAGGATTGTTAAAGGTCGGCGAAGCATCTTGGCGGCGCGATATGAAGTGCGGCTGTCAATTGCGCTTTTGCGACTTGCGACTTTTGCGATGCGACTGTTTACTGACTGCGGGGCAGTGGTTCGTAGGTGGAGGGTGACGGAGGACGGCGGGGTTGTTCCTGGTCGAACGCAGTGGGCGCAACTTCTTGAGGACGGAATTGAAGTCGCTAGGTTTGTAGAAAATGAATTCGGATTTGCTTTCTTCTAGAGAAAAAAAATATATATCGTGGAATAGATGTTGGTAGCTCAGCTGCGCATCGGTGAAGCTGCTGTCTGTTTTCTTATCGAGAGACGCGCCTTATCAACATTTTCGGCGCGTGGTTGGTCTGCATGGCTGTTTAAGCGGAAAGTAATTAGGTTAGGGTTAGACGTGCCTGGTGGAAAGGGACTTGGGGGGTACCTCTCAAGGGTTCCCATTTCCTCATTCCTTAATCATGATACTCCACCAAACATTTTTTATATCTAGAAAAAGAAGTCACCAAGCGGCGAGCAATAAATATCAGTAGAATCTATCTATCCTTGATGCCTATTAAAAATTCCGTCCCGCGGTGTCCAAACAATTCTGCGCCCACCAAAAAGCGCATAGACGATATCCACAAGCCTCCTGTTTGTTCCATTCCAAATTCCCCTTTTTTGCCCATGCCCATCTACCGTCCACTCCTTGGCGCAAATCCCAGCTTCTTATCCCCTACATGGAACATTGTCCATTGAGCCTTGAAGAACACATCTCCATAGATGGCATCAGGGGCACCAGGTCCACCGTACCAACCCTGTAAACCACCGTAGCAGATATTGTCCGCTGCGGGGTCGTCCTGGTCGTCAATCGCAAACTTGAACAGTTCACCTGGAATCACGGCCTTGTATTTCCCAATATGCAGTGTGAGTTCTGGCAGGAAGGCGTCGCAGGGGAATACCCATGCATCACCCGAAGCACGCGACATGTGAGCACCTGCAACTTGCAACCAATAAGCTTGCGCAATGGCGGCGGGAAGCAGTAGAAGTGTAGTTCCTGTGTCGGCGATGGCGTTGTGAGGCATGGGCACAACAATGGACGAGAGATTTCCATTGGTACCGTTCGAGCCCGTGGAGAAGCCGCTGACTTCAAACTGCCAAAAACCTTTCGAGCTATCAACTTCCACGAAAGTGAGAGGCCCGATGAATTCGGTCTCGTCGATGAAACCAAAGTTGTAATTGCCAGCTTTTAAGGGTTAGTCAATGAGGTAAAAAGGACAGGAAGAAGGTGACTCACGCTCGGCTTTCCTGAGATTGACGGTGAATAGGGGCTTCGCCAGATACCCGAGTGCATTTGAAATGAATGTCTTCTGCTTGCTTGGCCTAACTTGGTTGATGGAGTCGAAACCTAGACCCACGAGACCAGAGCTTGCTGCATCTTGTGTGAACTGCTCCGCCACCATTTGTGCTGACTCGATGGCTTGCTGGGGAACGGTGACACCGCCGATGCTGACTTTGTCTAGGTAAACGTTGCCAGACGCGTGACTACCGTCACCGTAAGAGATTTTCCAGGTTTGGTTGTCAAGCTTCCTGGCTGTTGAGCTCTCATTGATATTGTAGAGTTTCTGTCCGCCAAGTGCACCGGCCGCTGTCTCGCTGCTGAATACCCATAGGTCAGAAGAACCGGTATCAAAGTTGAGCATCAGTGTTTGAGGAGGAGTGCCGATATCAACAGGAGCCAGGTATTCAATATCCTGACCTTGGGGGTTGGCAGGGACTTCGGAATTGCTCGGAGGTGGTGATACTGTCTTGTTTGCAAACGGAACCCGCCCGTTCCTGGTGTTGTTTGTGTATGGTGGCTCTCTGTCTCCTGATTCGGAGTCCAAGACTTTGGCATTGACTTTTGAATGAAAGTCCATGCCGAGATCTGCAAGTATTTTGTGGAAGACATCATGGAGATGGCTCGGCATTTTCTGATGGTATTTTTCGTAAGCTTGAGCCAATGCTCGAGGGCCTTTGCCATGTTGTCGGAAATGAACGTTGGCAACTTGTGAGAGCCTGAAGGACCGGCCTTGTATATGCTGAGGTTGTGAAGGTGCTGCAGCAGTGAAAGTGACTGATGAAGAGAGCGTTGCTGCAAACGCAGCAACGTTGGCGAACTTCATGGCAAATGAGGGCTTTACAAGGAATGAAAGCAGCGAAGGAAAACCAAAAAAACAAAGAGAGAAGGTTTAACAGAATGAGTGACCAATTTATCTACCACTAGGTAGACTAAAGAGGAGAGGAAAGAACCAAGAAAGTACAACAGGAAATGTTCCAACAATTTGTACGGATGGCATCCTGAAAGGCTTTCTCGTGTCAACAGTCGTACGGCATACAACCAAGGCAGTGAGTTATGTGGTGGCGCCTGGGTCCGGAAGCTAAGGACCGGTACACAGGAATGGAATATGATAGGAAGCCAAAAGTCGTCCCATCCCTGAACCGTCTGGGGATACAGACGAGATCAACAGTCTCGAAACCAACGAGGTGGACATGCCATGGTCATCCCAATTTGATATAGTGGGGTCCCTGCTTGAAGCCGTGCAAACACAGCGAACCGGAGAGTGCGCATGGTTGGCGTGGAGGTGTCCATGACCCATGTGGTGGTCCCCGAAGTAATTGGTTAAGTAACGTGCAAGATCCAGGGGCTTTGTCCCACCACTCACTGTATTGGATGCATGGGACCTCTCAACGGTTTTTGGATGAGCTGTGAACAAAGCTTGTCAACATGAAACAGGCATCTTTGAGAGAGTCAAAAGATCATCAGGGGCCTGTTCTTATTTCCATGATTGGTTCCTTGCTGTTGGGAACCGAGCCCCGCCGCCGCCTCCTCCGCTCCGAGGGTCCGCCGATCCCGATCACCGAATTTGGACGAAATTCGCATCTCTGCATCTCTGCATCTCTGCCGTACTTGGAAAGACATGTCTAAGATAGCCAACTGTCTTGCATTATATGTCGTGTCCCGTTGACGCCGTGCAACGCTCTTCAAAGCCCGGCAACAATCAAAACCCGCGCAAATTCTCGATAACTGAGTGATGGTGGAATGATTAAGATGATTCTGTGTCTCTCAAAAATAAGAATGTAGCCCAAATGTTTGGATGAAGATGCGAGAATAGATAAAGCAGAATTCCCCTCCCTTTTCTTCGAGATCGAACAAGAAATGAGATTGACAACTGTCAGCCAGCTGCCGCTCAAATCTCAGCCAATATATTTGAGAGAAATGCCAGCTGACCAAGCGTCCTTCTCGATGTGGTGTGTTAGACCACCACTGCCATGCCACCAGTGTCGGGCTGGCGCGATGACGCGGCTGCCTGACGACGAGGCCAACAGAACACATTTTTAAGTTTCGAGGTGGCTTCTCGATTCTTCTCTTAGGGTTTCTAATTTGTCACTTTAAGTGCTGAATAACTGCCTTCATAGCCAAAAATTCTGTGTGGTATATCAAACAAGTTTGCCAGCAAGCTCCTGCAACCTTCGAGCCCCCCTTTCATTGTCTTCAACCCACCGCCCAAAATGACCTCTGAGCTAAACCCTCTCATTGGGTCTTTCAGGCACCTCCAAGCCCTCCGCCGCCAGGATGAAGCTCTGCACACTTTGAAAAGGATAGCTTCCATGGTCAAACCCATAATGAGAGCCAGGCAATGGAGGGTCGGCGAGCTATGCGAATTCTATCCAGACCAACAAAACCTACTCGGACTCAACGTTAACAAGGGAAGGAGCATTATGATTCGTCTCCGTTATCCAGGCGATCAAAACCAGTTTCTACCGTTCGAATCTGTTGTGGACACCATGCTCCATGAGCTTTGCCATAATGTTCGGGGACCCCACGATCAACAGTTCCAGGCCCTATGGGATCAGCTTCGGGAGGAGCTTGATGGCTTAATTATGAAAGGCTACACAGGTGAAGGTTTCCTCAGCAAAGGTCACCATCTTGGCGGTCACCGCATTCCCCAACATGAAAGACTACGACAGACCCGAGCAGAAGCCGAGAGGCGTAAACCTCCTCCTCCACGGTCACTCGGTCACAGACTAGGCGGATCCAGACCACCACCAGATGAAAATATTCGAAGTGTCATAGTCCGCTCTATAGAACGCCGTAACATGGGTAGTCAGAACTGTGCAAATCAAAACAAGAACGACAAAGAAATCGAAGCAATATCTGAGCAGTGGCGAAGAAACGGCTTCCGAACTCAAGCAGAAGAAGAAGCAGCCAATGAAGCAGCCATCGCTCAAGCTCTATGGGAACTGGTTCAAGAGGAAAAGAAGGCAGAGTATGGAGACCAGTACATCCCTCCCAGTTCACAGAACCCAACCGGTAATGGTGGCGCTTCCCTCCGGGATGCCATCAGAAGCAGTCAGCTCACAGAGTACTATGCCCCCGAAGCATCAATATCGCGAGCACCACCAGTTCCATACGCAACTAGACCACCTTCTGTCCCGAATGCACCAAGGCCACCACCGCCACCAACACTGTCACCACCAAAAACCGACAACTATTGGATATGTAACCTCTGCACATTAGAGAACCCGCTCAACGCTGAGAAATGTGAAGTCTGCGAAGCCCCGGGTCCGGTTATCAGACGTCCCCAGTCAAGTACCTCCGAAGTGATCGATTTGACGTTGAGCCCCCCAAAGAAGAAACCTTCAACTTCATCATCCTCAAGACCACCAAATCAAGGAAACAGTAGCAGCAGTCGGCCATCATCATCATACCATCAGCCACCACCACGGCCGCGTCAATCAACTTGGACCTGCAATTACTGCCCCAACGTTATGGATAGTCAATGGTGGACTTGTTCAATGTGTGGAAACATGAAGGATAAATCATGAGAAGCTGTAGACTGCAGAGCAACGAGATAGAAACGCGGCATCATGTATTACAAGGATAATGTTTAGGTTTTTGAAATGGGTAGATGTAGAGGTAAATGATAGCTAAATATTTTTCTTTTGTTTAGAATGTGTGTATCTTCGTACCTGGCTAGATTTCTTCAAGTTGGACATGGGAAAAGGCATGATCAACGTAATACACTCGTTTTAGAGCATAATATAGACTAGGGTATCAATATTTTGACAATTTTTTTTTCTGTTTTTTTTTTTTTTTTTTTTGGGCTGTATCGAACTATTTCTTTCAGACCACCCTTCAGTGTAACTCGCCTTCTTCTCCTTTAATTTGCCAAACATCACACATCACCTTGACCTTCTAATCCCTCACTCTCAGCTCTCCCCATCCCAATTCTCGGTGCCAGCTCCCTCCAGTCTTGCTTTACTGCATCTCTCATCGCAGGTTGCTGAAACCAAAATCTTCCTTCACCCGATCTTAGTGTAACAATTCAATCAACAGCACCAAAAAAAAAAAAAAAAAAAAAAAAAAGGGGGTAAGAAAAGAAAAGGGGGGGGGGGGGGAAAGATTACAGAATTTTGTTAATTTTTTTTTCTCATAAACTCCCACCGAATCCCTTTCCCTTTACTTTCACCCGTTTAGCTACCCAGGACGGTCTACAAATCCCCCTCCCATCCCTTCTTTTCCCTTCCCTTCCTCCGATGTCAAAACATGAAAGAAGCCAACCAACCCACAAACCCCTAAAAAAGCCCATTCTTTAAACGGCCGAAAAAAAAAACCCATTGTAAAACGCCTTGCTTTGAAAAATTGCATTACCTGCGTGCTGCCCGCCCCATTTTTGTTCTCTTAGTGAAATCCCCCCATGAATGCAAAGAAGAAAAGAAGTAGAAAAAAAAAAGAAAGCATTAAGTTATGAGTGCTCAAAACAGCCGATCTCGCCATCCCTGTCCCATTCCGTCCACGTACGACTCTCTTTGCTCCATCCAGTCATCCTTCGAAACAGCACCACTCATTTCGTCTCGTGTCTCGCTTTCATCCTATTCTCATGGAAAGTGCAAAAGCCATCCCGGCAACCCAGGTAAGGTTGCCCTCAGTGGCACCCTCCTCAAAGAGGTCCCCTGGGCGGAGAAGCCTGCGACGACGACCCAGAAGGCTTCAACTTGAGCTTAATCACCTTCCTCGGTGGATCACCACCACCTTGGCTACTAGCACCATGCGCAGAAGGAGGGACATGGCTGTGCGAGGGCGCAGAAGAAGGCAACGGCTTTCTCTGCTTCGGAACTCCCTGACTCCCTGCACCAGAAGCCGAGCCACTGCCTAAGCTACTTCCAACCCGATCACGGTCCCGGTCACGGTCACGGTCTCGATCCCGGTCACGGTCACGGTCTCGATCTCGATCTCGATCACGATCACGGTCACGGTCACGGTCACGGTCACGGTCACGGTCACCACCCAGCCCAGGCGTACCGCGCCCACTATGCGCAGGTGATCCATGTCTCGAAGAGGGGTTTGAAGCCCTGTTGTGCAAACCAAACCCAGGACGACCAAGCGGAGTAGCAACAATAGTACTGGAGACAGGAGTAGAGACCGAAGTAGACGACTTGGCCGGACGGTAAGTGCGCAAGATGTTATTGTAAATCCGTCCAGGAAGTCTCTCCCAGGCAGTGAACTTGATCCTGACAAGCTTTGACCTCCCGCCGTTTCTCTGTGGCGCCGAACCACCTCCACTACCTCCATTCTCCACTCTAGCCAGCTTCTTTGGTGGTCTCGGGTCGTGACTGTCGTTCCGACCACGGTCATCAGGCCCTTCGTCGCTCTTGCGTTTCTTGACTGGCGGGAACTTGGGCTTTTTCTCGTGCGGCCTCGCTGAGGAGAAACCATTCGGCTGGTCGCGTGAAGAGAATGATGCCGACGCAACAGATGGCGGTGGTGGAGGAGAAGCTACGAGTGGGGTCTGCACCCGTGGTCTTGGAATGGCAGCACGAACCACCGAGGTCGAATCTGAAGCAGAAGCGGCTGTAGACACCGCAGAACCCGGCAACGGAGTCCTCGGAACCGTGGCAGAGATCGAGTCTTTGCGAACAGGAGGACCAAGAGCTGATGGGGTACCCGGGATACTCCCTGACGGGCCACTGAACGAAGGTTTCGAGCTCAACTTGATCTTCTTCGGCTCTGGAGGCCTAGTTGGCTCCACTGGCACTGGGGCCGGCAACTCAGGCATCTTCTTGTTCCTAGGCTCAGTTCGATACACGGTCCAGAACTTCATGAACAGCTCCTTCTTAGGGCGAGCATGTTCCACGAGCATAGGATTAACCTTTGCATTAACCATGGTTGGTTCGCGCGTAACCTTCCATATTTTGGGATAATTAAAGGTCATGAGAAGCGAGTCATCAGGCTCGAACATGGCTGAGCAGAGATCCAACAAATTGAACTTCTCCTTGGCACTAATGTAAGGTGTCTCAATTGCCTTCCAGAGAACAATCTGCAGCTCGGTATTGCCCTTGATTTCCTCCTTCAAGGCTGCAAGTGTTTGCTGAATGCTCTGATTGCGGGTAGCATCAAGCTTTCTCTGCTGGATTTCCGCCTCTCCTTGCTCAATGACCAGCCCACCATCGTCGATCGCCAGTACATCAGGCTCAGCCTGGTGAGCTTTGTTTTCTCCGAGAGCGACGGCCGCCATGCCCTTGCACAGGATTTTAAAGAGGCGGTCGCGCACGAAAGGAGATGGATCCGTGCTAACGTTTGCGAGAAGCAACTTCATGATAGGCGCCTTGGCCAGCTGCCCGAGCTCGACGAGGCATTCAAATGCTTTGATGCGGACGAGGTCCAAGTTGTCATCTTGAAGGTACTGAACGAACTCGAGGGGCTGGACTGGGATAACTTTGGCTTTCATGAGTCTCATTTTGCAATTCAGAGCTGTAATGGTCCAAATGTTTTGGTACGTCTCTGTCCACTCGTCCATGCGGCGATACTTGTCAATCTCCTCGATGACCTTGTTGATGAACTGGCGAAATTCCTCATCGTCATCATCATACTTATTCAGACTCGACAACAAATCTTTCTCTCCATCGTGCCTGTCAGGAATCACAGAGGTTACCAAAGATTCCAGCAAGATTGCGATGTAGTGCTCATCTGAGTATTCATTGACCATGTTGTCGTTGAATAGAAGCAAATCGAGGAGGAAAGTCCGAGAAAGTCGCGAACACCTCCCGTTCTCCCGGGTCCGCGCGATGGCGGGTAGCAAGGCACATTGGACTGCGTATTGAGCCTTATCCGAGAAATCGTTAGGCGACGGCGGAAATGTGACAGAACCATTCTTTGCAGTTATCTTATCGCAGAAGAAGTGACGAAAGATCAACATGAGGTGAGCCTGACCGATGTGATTGAGATCGGGATCTGCCATTTTGGGGAGATCCTCAATTGCCATTGTCCGGATACCATGGTAGTAGCGACGATCCATCGCTGTTCTGGTCTCAATAGTCGAGAGAACTCCGCCGCCTTTGTTCCTCTTCCAATACAGCATCGCGTCTTGATGGGCAACGACATCTCGGTCCTGTTGTAGCTGGGCGAGGTACATGTATGGTGGCATGTCGGTAATCCACTCGCACAGCCACTCGTGGTTGCAATCCCACCGGATCCATTCGTATGACTCTTGATCCATCTGAAGCTGTGTGTTCTCAGACCAGTCCTGAAGCCCCCAGTCCTTTACGTCTTGATCACTTGTAAGGATATCACCTAGCATGCTGAAATAGACGACGTCATCGTCCTGATTGTCCACGTTGTTGCTGGTTGCAGCGGCGGTGGCTTTCTTGGTGCGCTTCATTCGCTTGTACTTCGTATTGTAGGCAATTTGAAGAGATGTCACCCCCTTATCCTTCTCCGAGATTTCGAGGTAATGCTCATAAGGCGTACCATCGGCCTCGTGGATTCGAATAGTGATCGGACCGGTAAAGGCTTTCGGTACCGGAGCAGCCCAGACATCGTGATTGAATTCTTGTAACTCCCTGAGGAAATCCTCCTTGGTGATGGCTTTTTGTGCGTTGTCTCTCCCCTGAGTCTGTGTAATAGTGATGTCCACGTTCAAGTTCTTCTTGTTGAACTTTTGTTTGTTCACAAACTTGGGGCAGCCGCTCGAATTGACCCACTGCTCCCACACTTCATCGACGCGGTATGAGCTCTTCTTCTCACATTCCTTTTTGAACTTCTCTTCACAAAGTGATGTGTTTTCAATGGTGCCGGCGATATTGGCCGTGGTCACCATTTGTGAAATGATACGAGTTGGGCCCACAGAGCCGGCAACCTTGGTCATGCGCTGTTCAAGCACATACAAGATCAGAGGCGCCTTCAGAGAGAGAAACTCGAGTTCGAAGTCGCCAATATGGAGATATTCCCCGAGGTCATGAACCGATGGCCGCCCAACATCTTGCTCACCAAGCTCGTCGGCACGGGTCTTCATGAAGAATTTGTACCAGTTGTTGCCGCATATGGTCTTCATGAAGAGATCTGTCATGAACCACTGAATACCAACGACCAACCAGGTGTCTGATCTCTTGTTTGGGACGATATGAACACCAAAGTATTGGCATGCCAAAGCATGGACAAGTACCCTTGCGCTTGGAATCTCCTTTTCGATGGTGTCATTCGGATAGAGGAGCCTAGTGCTGCAAAGCGACACTGACGTTGCCGCTGCGGCGTCATCAACCATGTCCTCAACGAAGCACATTTTGTAGCTTTCGTAAGGATACCGACCAAACTCGGGGGCAAAGTAATCGGCGGCGGCCACGACAGGAGCACAGGCGTGGCGAACCTCATCTGCACGACCAGGGAGGCAGTACGCATGAATCTTGGCGGCATTAGCACCAAGTTTCTCGTCTGCTTCCTCGGTTCTGAATTCCGACCACAAAGGGATGTGTTCAAAGGGGCCAATGGCAAAGGCGATATGCTGTGCAGCCGAGAGCTGGGATTCGAAGGTCATGATCCTTTTCTTGTCATCCTTGGGGTCGATTTGCTCCCCAGTGAGATTCCCGGAGCAGACAACCGTCATGTCCATCAATTTCTCCTCTGCAGTTAGTGCCGTGGAAGGCACAGGTGCGGGAGCGCCTTCTCCTAGCTTTCGCTTCCCCGGCTGGTCTTGGCTGACTGAGGTTTGCTTAAAGACATCGCCAAGTGTTCTTGGACACTTGATCGAGATGGACCAGGGGTGCCTTTGGCCAGGATCATCAACACAAGGGAATATGCAACATGCTGTTCCCGGCTCGACGGAATGGCGGGTGTATACATGTGGATATCTTGAATCGCCGTCCTCCACTCCCACAAAATGCAACCCGTCGCGAATTGTTTTCGATTTGAAAGGAATGGAAATCTTAGTTCCAGTCGTTTCATCGTTGGGATCTGGTCTGTCGTGCGGAGAGTCGTCTGTCAGGCGGAGGGTCTTGAGCTTGAGGGGGCGACGTTCATCTTTAAACATGCCGCCAGGACGCAAGCGCACTCTAAGCGCGCGATCGCAAGGAACACAGCAAGGCTGTCTCTCGCGGGCAGTGTTTGAGACTTCTGGGCGTCGTTGTGGTCGAAGAGGCTTCATTCGACGTGACATGACGTGGTGTTGCTGTGCGCCAATCTGCCACTGCCGCGGGACCTCCATTAGGTCATACGGGTCCGAAAAGAAAGCAGTTGTCTTGAACCCATCGACAGTAATGTTTTCGACATCAATCTCGCACTGGCGCGCATCGAGCATGATCTCCTCGACGTCCGGGTTTATCAGAAACAGGTGAATCGTAGATACGCCGCTGACACTCTTTTCCTGGAAATTGACCTCAATCGCGACGTCCTGCTTCAAAACAACGTAGCCCTCGGCACCCGGAGGCAGCTCAATGCCAACTGCTGGTTCATTCGCCGCGTCTTTCTCTTCGATGTTCGCCATGCTGGGCAATCGTGAGGGGCGGAAAGTGTGAGCTTGTAGAAGTGTCGGTTTCCGAGAAGAAACTGAGATTTGGGGATTGGTCAGCCTCGGAAGGCTCAGAAAACCGTGTGATTTATTCGGTCATCGCATGCCGATTTCGCCGTGAGATGAGCGACACACAGAGAGGTAACGAGATGTCGTGGGGAGTATCGGAGAAAGGCAAGGTGGCTTGGTGTTGCTTTGTGATTGATTTGGGGGCACAAAGTCAAAGTCGCGGGGTTCTTATCGCAGTCGCGATGTTCTGTTGATGGGGGGGCGAAACTCGGGTTGCTGCAGGATGGAAAATCGGCGCCGTGGAGGTTCGTGGTTTGCCAAAACCCAAAATCGAAAGTTGCTGAAAGGCAGGCCGCGCAGTTGAAGGACCAAGAGAGCGAACTGCGCCTGCGCCCCGCTAATGCACCTCGCAGTCAATACCCGAAAACCAAACGGAAAATAAAATGCCGTCGATTCAAAATTGAGGGTGCTGAAGCAAGGAGGGGTATATCTCGCCGCGAGAAGTCAGAAAGTGGTTGTCGCAAGTGAGCTCCTTGACGCGATCTTGAGGTTCAGAAGCAGCCCCAAGCAACCATTCCCGAACTGCCAGCCTGCAAGCGTGCCAAGACCTGCCAATCGATAGCAAGCGCAGCGGAAAGTTGAACCCCGAGGTTTTCCCGAATTGCAGCTCAGCTATCAAGGCCCCACTTTCCCCAACAATTGATGTCATCACATGGAGAACTGGAAACAAAATTTAATTGACTTTCTGTTTTCATTCAACAGCTATTAATTAATGAATGCTAATAAACCTATTGTTCAAATGGGGACAATAAAACAGATTCTGATTTGGTAACTGTGCGGCAACCAGCGACTTTTCACAACTTTGAAATATTAGATTAAAGAAGCATATTCTCTTGACAAACAGACATGCTGTTCTCGTTTGGTGAAACACATTCTCATATCAACCTGGGACTCTTCTCAGGCCGACGCTATCGATCGAAGACGCTGGGTCGCCGGAACGGGCAGCTTCCATAGGTTCGGGCCCTGGGGTTTCACAAGTTTCACTTCCAAGTAGACCCGAATCTCCACTCTTGACCACAAGTCGCATTCGTATGCAGACGACACCACCTCCAGGCAAGGTCCTCAAACAAAAGGCGTCACCTTCTCCTCACACCACTCCCAGAAAGCCTGCGTACCACCTGTACCACCTTCCTCCTTGCTTTTGACTGCAGGCTCTAAATCGGTTCGAATGGCGTAAACCCGACCAAAAGGAATCACCCAATTAGTCCTCCCCAGCTTCTCCCTTGTAACTTCAGCATTTAACCCAGCGTAAAGCTGTGTCGCTGCCCCGTTCTTGACCGGATACCCAGCAATTTTGGCAACGATCCTGAGGCCCAACCCTCTTTCCTTGAACAAGTCACTTTTAAGGTTACCAGGATTCACCGGCACGCTGACTACCTCTTTGTTCCTCTTGCCAAACTCAATCGCCTGCGCCCAGCACCCAACCTTGCTGTTCGAGTACCTCTCATCCTCTCCCTTCGCCACTTTATAGTCCAGGTTATCAACAGGCAATCCCACCTCGGGTGCAGCAAACAGCTCTTTTCCGAAACTGGAAAGCCAAATCACCCTCACAGTATCAGGAGGCGAGCTGTGAGCCGTTTCGGTCAGGATAGGAGTCAGGAGCTTCGTGAACAAATGAGGTCCAAGACAATTTGTCGCGAGGTTCAGCTCAACCCCCTGCGGGGAGAGCTGCGAGGCTGGAAGGCCAGAGTTGATGCCTGCGTTGTTGAAAAGGACACTGTGCATCGAGTCAGCCTCCACCAGTAAAACGACAGTTGATTTCAGCATAGGTAAGGTATAAACTCACTCCAGTCTCTTCTCCTTGGCCAAAAACTCCTGCGCACTCCCCTTAATCCCACTCAAATCGTTCAAGTCCAGCTTGAGAAACACCAACTCCCCCTTGGAGGTTGGCCACAACCCCTTGATATCAGTGATGGCCTGCTCCGCCTTCTCAGGTGACCTCGCAGCGATATAAACCTTTGCGTTCCTCGAATACAGCATGCGAGCAAGTTCCTTGCCTATTCCCGCCGAGGAGCCGGTAACGATGTATACTTTTCCGCCGAGGTCGGGCGCATCCTTCTCCGTGAACCCAGGTTTGGGCGGGTGGAACTGGGTATAGAAGCTGGAGAGTTTGTTGTACCCCGTCATTGTTGAGTTTATCTATCAGAAGGTTGTGTTAACAGTCGCGTGTTGTGTTTCTTTTCCGCTTCCGAACATATTATGCAGCCTGCGACCCTTTATATATATATACCTACACCAAGAGTAACAGATAGATAGGTCAGACATGTCGTCCGTCCTCTCGGACGAAGGAGAGTACGAATCCTCCGAGAGCCCGTCCCACGTGTGGGTGGCTTGCCTGACATGTAACCCCGGAAATCAAGAAACTAACGTGGAAAATCGAAAGGGAAGGACCGGAGATAAGATAACTCTTCTTGGCCGACATGGTGTTTTGTTATTATCAGGCATTTCATTATGCTTGACAAATTGTAGGAACGGATGGAACGGATGGAATGGGTGCAATGGATGGTGCGAGGAACAAAAGTACCATACAGCGTCACATTCACGACATACAAACCAATGATAAAGGTCCGTTGTTGATAAGTTAGATGGCATTGTCGATCTGCCATAGCACACATGCACTGCCATGTAGGAGATGAGGTAAGACGGGATGGGATGGTATTAGGAGGTGTGGGAGGGAACGGTTCTTGTTTCTGCCCTTGTCTTGATTCCTTCTAAGGCGACCAAATTTTGGTTGTGCTACATACAGCTCCAAACTTTGTTCAGTGAACACAGTTTGTGTGAATATGCTTTACCAGTTGCCCATGGATATTTATTTATCTCTGCGTGTATTTGTGCCGGACGCTTATATATATCTACTGTTATAAAGTCAAAGAGTAACACGACCAGAATAGTCCAAATAGAACCCTTGTACAGTACATACTCCCTCACTTACAAATGCTTGTGTAGTACATACAAGCAGTCGCACTATTGGTACTGATGCTATGTTGTCGAGGGCGATATACGAGCGGACGGTATCATCCTAAAGGAAAGGGACGGTTACAAATATCGTGTACCGTAACCAACACCCAACCCCTACTTGCAAATAATCAATCGACTGGGTCTGGAACTTCTTCCCGTGAGTTATTAAAAGACCGAACCAGCTAATGAAGTCGAAAATGCTTCTATGTGCGGCATATGTGAATGGAATTTACTAGGTGTTGAAGAAGTTAACATTCTGACAAACCACACACTCAATCCCAAGCCTCGAATCTACAAAGAAGATGGAAGGCACTATAGATTTGGACGAACAACCGCTGCTCTGTACCTGGTTTAATTAACCATTGCAAGATCCTCGACTTCGTCACTGACGATATTTATGATGTTTTATCCATGTTTATTTCAGTTTTACTGCTGTTTAACAGAAAGCCATATACATCCATCCCATCCAGATACCAAATAATCACCTTTCGCCTCCCATGCTGATTGTCTCATCTGAGAAAACAGAGACGACAAACAGGTAACCTCTCTTGTCCGAAACCAAGGGGAAGCCCACAAAAACACCGTTTCGCTTTAACCCCCCTTTTGTTTGTTATCCCATACCAAAAGCGCCCCCCAAAAAAAACCTAATGTACAAAAAAACAAACAAAAACTCCCGGCTTCCTCTATAATAAATTGATGATATGATTTATACTCCCCAAAGATGCTGTTGTTGGCCTCTATTACCTAACCCGCTTCTCCCTCCTCTTCTTCCTCGCCCTTGCTTTGAGGTAATCCTCATCCAGAAACCCAGCAGGCAGTTCAAAATCTCGCTCCTCGAACTCAGGAATCGGCTGACCCCAGGCCAGCACATTCCGCCCTCTCCGTCTATTACTGCTCAGCGCCGCGTCCCGTTGGTATCGCTTCGCAAAGAATGAGGTGAACTCCTTCTCAGGGGGAGGGGGAGGAGGCGGTGGTTGGAGAGATTCGGACCTAGCGGCTGATCTTGATCTCCTGGTTGTAGCATGCGCCTTTGGTGGTGGTGGTGGATGAGAAGGGGCCACCACCTTGCCCCTGCGGGATCTAGATGATGCAGCAGCCGTGCGCCGTTTCTTCTTAGCAGCAGCCAAGGCTTCCACCCTCAACTGTTTGGCGATGGACGCATCAACATCACTATCATCTGGCGGGCCATCCTCATCGTCGTCTCCCTCCTCGTCGCCCTCATCTTCTTCCTCGTCAGAGTCGGGTATCTCTTCGTCCTCCGCCTCTGCATCATTATCATCCTGCTCCTCACTCGTAGCTGACTCGCGTTCTGCCCGCTTCCCAGCCTCAGCAGCAGCCCGTTCCTTCTCTTGCTTTCGACGCTTCTCCTCAGCGGTCCATCTCCGAAACTTATCCAGGATGTTCTTGCAGCCTTTGATGAAGTGCTCTCGCGCTGGCTCGAATTGTTTCTTTTTAGAGTCAGTGATGCCGCTCACCCCCATTACTCTCAGCCAATCGTGACCTTGCAGGCCGTCCAGCAGCCGGATGATTTGGTCCCTCTCATGCTGGGCACGACCTTTTTCCGTGTTGCGAATCGAGCGTTCTACTCTCTCGGCTTTTTTGTGCGCAGCCTCGTACACGGAATCTGGCAGTGGATCTTCGTGATCGTCACCCAACGGCTTAATTTTGTTCAAAAAGTGGAAATCAATTCGTTCCGAGTCGAAAAGGTTGGTGAATAATGCGTCGCCGTAGCCTCGCACAGGGTATGGGGGTTGTTGAGGCTGTTGGAGATGGTGATGATGAGAGTGGGGCAAGGGGCGCGACGACCCCCCTTCAGTGGTAGCGCCATCGGCGGTGATGACGATAGGGGTGTCGACGTTGAGGAGGTCTGTGAAGAGGAAAGAACCATGTTAGCAAAAATTGAAGCACTAACAGGTGATACAAATGCAATGCAAATTGAATTGGGTACGTGCGACTTACGTTCTTCTTTTGGCTCGTTGCCTATGACTTCATCGTAGTCGGGGAAATACGCCGAGAGCTCGCTCTTGAATCGAGTAGCTTCCTGTGACCGCAATTTGCGCCCCCCTTGTTGTTCTGTTGTATCCGGTGCATTTGGATGCAATCTGTTGAGCTCGTGCTTCAACCCATTGGCAACCTTTTCTTGGTGCTTGGTTAGGGTCGGTTGTTGTTTCTCTGGAGGTTGTGCAGCAATTTGCTGTTTGGATTTGTTGTGAGGAGCGCGTGTCGCTGGTGCTATCGGCGGTGGTTGTGGTGCTTCTGGAATTGATTTTGGGGGGTCATGATGGGGGGCCACGACAGTGGGTTTGGCAGGTGGCGGCTGGGATGGTTTCGCGTCGGCCGATTCTCTCGCAATTCGGGGATGAGGGAATGATCGTGCCGGGATCTCAACAGCAATGCCGGTGGTGAATCGGGGTTTCTTGTGCACGGCAGGATCGCGATCGCGGGAGTCGGTGTCGAGTTGGCGCTTTGCGCGGGGCGGGCTGACGCTGACTGCGAATTGATGATGCTGCTGCTGCTGCTGATTCGCGTTGTTCGCGATCAAGCGATGGCCGTTCGGAATCTTTGGATGTGACGCATGGAGACCCTCGGCTCTTCTTGAGCGGGTCATGGACGTAGTCATTGCCATTTGATCTGAGCAAGACTGTCATGTTCTGGCGACATGTCCTTCCGAAGGTGTTCGCTTTCTGTTCTCCCCTGGAATTTGTCAAATGAAAGGGCCCTGCTGAAGGTCACTGGTAAGCTGGTAAGACCGGGTGTTGGACATTTGCGCTTGGCGCTTGAGTTTTGGTGCTCGAGAGCGGGAGCCGCTGTGACAATTCTTCTCTGACCTGGACCAGACCAGACTGGTGTGTGAGAATTCAACGTTTGACACAAGAACCATTGGAGTTCAGCGTGCGAATTTTGAGCACATTTGGCAAGTTAAAATTTTCATAATGTGACTCTTCTCAGTTTAGAGTTTTGTTGAGTCTATTATTCTGTGGTTTTGCAAGCAATTGTCGCAGCCATTCCAGGAAGCCACTCTGCCACTGCTGAATGCACTGCAGGTGAGGTTCGGTACAGAAACCTCATCACCACTCTTCAAGTGTTTGGATTGATCCAAATTGGGGACAATGGAAAGAATAGAAGACATCTTATTGTATTCTCTCCGTTTACTTCTAATGTTTTGTGATTAAACTTACGAATCATTTAACTCTGACTGTGTCTACCAAATATGCGGACCTGCTATTGATGAAATCAGTCGGGTTGCATTTGTCATCCAAGCGGGCCATGCTTAACCCTATGCCTAACCCTTCCAATAAGTCACCCTGCCAAATACCCAACCCTCACCCGGTGTCATTCACCTTGTGAACTTCCTGTTTCGGCCCGCATGTGAGGTCTCTGTTTCTGCACATGGCACCGTGTGAAATACTGATGGATGACGACACACGGTCAAGTCAGCACTCAGAGTCCGATGGCACGATTTGTGACACTTCATTGTCAGATACAATGATGCCGTAATATTAACTTGAACTTGGGGGATCAGTCGGTCCTTCAATTGACACTTGCAAGATACTCAAGTTGTGAACGGATTGAAATGATATTAAGTAATTTAAGTAAATATGCTATCCAGGTGGAATCCAGAACCCAAACCCTTTCCCAAACTCCGTTCCCAATGCATAACCCAGAGCCGATGAATCCCATGATCCTTTATCCGAACCAGTCGTAAAGTCATGTCATATCAGTCAAGCTCATTATCTACTGCTCCCTCCAAAGACACCGAGAAGTCCCAGCCAACTCGGCGCAGGCATCTGAAGACCAGCTCCAACTCCATCTTACTCCTGAACTTAGCAAGCGCCATATCTGACGCCCCTCTTCCCTAACTCCTTCCTGCCGACTGCATCCTCAGGCCAAATCCAACCCCTTGATCTCTTCGCCTCCCTCTTCTCCGCCAGTTGAGGCTGCGGCATCCAATCATCTCTAGGCAGAGCCTTCCGCCTCGTGCCTTCAGCAGGAGCTCCAATCTCGCTCTTCCAGTGACAATGACCGCCCGGCATGGCCTCATCACCAGCAAGCATGCACAGTCCCCACAAAGCCAAGCAAGCAGTCATTTGCGCCTCCTCTGGCGCATCAACTGACTCGAGATCATCGGTATTGGCGAGCTGAACTGAGCCAACTTCGAGGTATCCAAAGTGGGGAGTGTTCTCAGCTCCGTTGCGGACGAAAACGAGCTCGATTTCCGTGAGAATGAATCCATAGCGGCAGCCATGCTCGCGCATAGCGTGGTGAAGGTGAGCAAGGCCGCGGAGGTACTCAACCCGCTTGATGTTGCCTTCCACTCGCATGCCGGTGTTAAACCTGTCAAAAGACTTGACAAGGCCGACGACACGGGAGGTGGGCTTACCACCAAAGATGGCCGCAGCGGAGGACGAGTCGCCTTGAATGTTAGCAACAAACATGCAGTCCGTCGACAGACCAGAGTTGTGGTGCGCAGCGCTCTTGGTGGGCACGGAAAGCTGAAGCGGTCTGGTGGAGGAAAGGGCGAGAGCGTTGTTAAGCTTCGGGAGGTAGTATGAGGCGTAGATGCTGTGGAGGGCCGACTCGGTCTCTGGGTGTCTCTGAGTGGTGACTGGGTTGGGAAGGAGAGCAGCAGAGAGAGGCGTTGAGAGGCAAGCTTGGGCGCCAGGAAGTGAGAGGATGGACTGGGCAGTAAAGTTTGTCCAGGGCCTGATTTGGCGGACGTCCCACCAGAAGTTCTTGATGTGAGGGTCACGAAGGGGAAAAGAAATGCTGCGGACGAGGGTAGGGGCAGGGTTGGAAGAGGTGAGGTAAGAGTAGAGTGTGCTCGTCGGGCCCAGATCCGGGGTGACGGTGGCCGCAGCGGCGAGGGGCGATGGGGCACGGGGAGCATAGGGCTGAGGCTGGTAAAGGTATTGATCCGGCTGGGCGAGATGGTTCTGAGGCTGAGGAGGGGGTGTTGGGCTCATACTGGCTTGGCGGGATGGGGGATATGTTGGCATCTGGTGATGATAGCTGCTTGGGAACATGGGGACATTGTCAAGGCTGACTGTCGATGCTCTTCTCGAGTGCAAGTCTTGGGTATAGTTCATGGGAGGGCAGAACAGGGATGCAGGGGTGCTATCCCCCGCGAAGGAAACAGCAGGAGTGTATGTGATGGGTTCCGGGTTGGTGAAGCTCCGGGCGTGTGATGGGCGGTAGGCGCTCTTGTTGGGGACAGCCGGAGCCGGAGAGGTTCTCCGACGCTTTGGTGCCGGGGCCGCGATGCTTGAGGGAGTGATGGCCTGGTCTTGGCTGCGGATCTTAGGCAGGAGAAGAGGTCCATGGGTCCGGATGGGTGATCGAGCTGGGGTGGTCCGGCGAGTGCTCGGGGCAGTGACAGCTACGGAATCCGATGGCGATGAGTCGAAGGAGTAGACAGACCCGATCGAGCCGGAGCGAGAATGGCCAGCGTTGTACGGAATGTCCAGCAGAGAGTGGTCGAAAGAGAAGCTAGGAGGCGTAGCAGGGTCACATGGTGGGAAAGAGAAGTCAAAGGTGACTTCTGGTGCCATGCTATACATCAAGCATTGTCAGATGTTGCCTTGCTGAGACTTGTTTGTTTTGTTTACTTACGTAGCAGCCATTGCGAAGCTGATTATGGATTAGCTTGTTGGAAGGGTGGGTTCTGTTTATTCCGCGAGGATGATCTGGGAGACCGGCTCCGTTGGTGTGTATGTTTCAACAAAAGAGATGTAGGAGGAAACAGGAAACAGCAAGGAAACCCGACTTCTCCAGAGAAGTCCACTTGTTTCAAAGACAGAGAAGACTTGTTGTCTGAGGATGGATAGACGAGAAGAGACGAGAGGGGGAATAATGGGGATACTTATCCTCATGGCCAGGTCAATGTCAAAATTTGCTGAAATCATAGGCCCTGCGTGGCCGGCAGCAGCGGACCCATGATGCATCAGCCGAGTTGCGGAGCAAGGAGTGGTTGCGGGCGCGATATTCTTCGATGCCGCGGGCGTGTAGGGCGTGTACCGCGTAGTAGGGGTCGTACCCAGCATGGATCCCAACAGAGAAACAGGGCTACCACTTACACAAAGAAAAGAAGCCAAGGGAACAAGGGCAGGGGTGGGTACGTACTGGGCCTACCACAATTGCAGCCAGACCTTCGCCCTGGAATCCCTAGTGTAGTGTAGATACCTGACAGATGTATCTTGATTGACCAATGGCAAAGAATTAACTTGAAACACGGAGAAAATGGCGTTCGTTCTGCTGTTGAGACATCTTCTCTGGGAGAGACATCAAGATCTGAGGTACGTCCCGTTTTGGTCTCATATCAGACATGTCCACGGGTCGCCTTTCCAGTACTACTGTTCTGTATGTTTTCCGTATCCGAGACCGCTTTGTAAGACCGGGTCAGCATGCTGTGACTTTACTCACTAGCTGTATGAGATTACCCAAGAAGCTCATTTCATTAGCTTCATGAAATTGACGAATATGATGATCGTTGAGGAATCGAAGAGATGATGGAAGGCCGAAGATGGCCCAAGCTCCTTCCGGATTCTCTCAGCAATCTGGCAGTTCTCCACCTCCAGTTCCCCCATGTCCAGACTCCACTCCACTGCCCAACGCACCCCGCGGAGCTCACCTTCCCCCAAACTCCATCTGGCAGCAAACATTCGACGAACAGAAAGTCGACATTTTCTGAGAAACATCTTGTAACTGCAGGATCCCACTTTCCCATTGGCTACAGGGCTCATTTCATGCAAGCCTCCATGCAAGCGTCTATGAGTCATTCAAATTTAGACACATGGCTCCGCTTGGTGCAACGGTTCGACGAGAAAGCAGAAGCCGGGCGCCAATCGATCAAAGTGGGATTCCCGGTTCCGATCTCCCATTCGATGGCCACGCTGGCGCCGAGACTCTCCCCCAGGCGGTACGTACCACTACCCACGACACCACCACGACCACCACCCACAACGCCAACGCGGATGCAGGAGCGGATGTACGGGCGCGGGTTTTCTTTCTGTCGGTCGAGCCGCAACGCGACACGCTCATTCATCGTACCATCGCGACTGTCACCATCTGATGACGGGAATGCTGGGGGGATGGAATCGTGACTGAGGGTTGGTCAAGCCACCCTCCATCCCACTCTGCCCACACTGTGGCTTTCCAGACTTCATGTCTATATCTTTCATTAATAACGGTGTGTCCATGTGACACCCCACATCTAGAGAAGACTCCATGCCAACGCATACATGCCTTGGAGATTGGGCATCCATTCTTCACTTTTGCTCTGCTCTACTCTGCGAAGTGACCGCCTCACCTTCTGGGTCTGGCCTCATTGCATTACCGCCCGTTCAAGGTCCTCATCTCAACTCGAGAAAGGTCTGGGAGCAGAAATGTCATCCTATTTTGGGCAAATTAGGCGTTGCAAATGAAAATTGAAGGGCTGAGTTTACTGATCTTGGAATCAGATCGTTTCCACTAGCTCTCCCGCTTCCGCCGGTCCCGCAGTCCGTAATCCCTTCCTTCCTTCGCTCGATCTTGGTCGGTCAGTCTTTAGGACTGACTGCGGACACATGTTTTGGACTCGGAGCAGTGGCATTATGCTTTAAAGAAGCGAGCGCCTACTGAGATTACCATGTCTTGAGAGTGTCCGAGGGAGCCCATGGCTGGGCGGTTGCGGGAATGAAAGACATGAGATAGCCGCCCGAAAGGGTGTTCCACTGAGACACAACGGCCGCGGAAGATGGTAGGAAGCGACAGCGGGAGGCAAGCGGCGGCAATGAGCGCTTAGGGATCGTCAACAAGCGAGCTGGCGTGTAACATTGACTAAGCCATCCTCCCGCTTGCTTGTCTGTTACCCCAGACGCTGTGCCACCGCGGCAGGCGCTAACATTTACAACAAGTCGGCCGTCAGATCTCCGAGCTCATCTGGTGCTGATCGTGGGAGGACAGATTACCTGCAGTATAACGGGCGCCTAGTGAAATTGTTACAGAGTCATCCGTGTAAGCCGGGGACCTTTTGAGCTCTTTTCAGCAGCTGTTAACCCAAAGTCCGGCCCAGAGGACTACACCGGGATGCCGTCAGGATATCGTGCTCGGCCTTCAAGAAGGCCTGTTTTGCCTTTACCATGGCGGTGAGAACGTCATCACTCTGCTTGCTCGGTTTGCACCGCCTCACTAGGCGCTTAAACCCAGCTCACGTTTACATCTCTGTCCTCTGAAGATGATAATTCCCCGGAACATCTTCCTTTACTCTTCACGTGCAGTGCACGTGTTGACCTCGTGTCTTCGTTCCCCTTTCGCGATCTTCGATTGCTTTCCCATTGGTCCGTCACACCCAATCCCGCGTCAACCAATCAGCCCCGCGTCCAAACCTGTCAAGTTCGTGTCCAAGCCCATCCATTGGCTATTTCTCAACACCAAGCTTTTTCTCACCAACCTTTTTTCCTGCACGCACGCTACCACATGCATATGCAAGTAGGAGTCATAGAAAAGGCGGAGGAGAAAAGCCAACACACACCTTCTAGATCTCGAATTCCCGCATCCAGAAGTTGTTTCACTGTTTCAGATGGACCCAAATGGCAAACACTTGCTTGCACTAGGGAGGGGAAAAAAATGTTTCGTTTCATCGGTAGACTACCGGCATATATTTTCTCCCAACCGTAGCCTATCATTCATGTTCTTTGGGCAGGACTCCATAGAAACAACTCATCCATCCGTCCATCGGTGACTCACCGAACCTGCATTTTATTTCTTGTCTTGGTAAACTACTGCGGACTGTTGCATCCCATCACCATGGTTCCCGAGGTTTTTTTAAAGGATCATGACAACACAACGAATGACAACACACACGGCAGTGAAGATGAAACATGAAACATACATCATGAAAAGTTCTCCTCTTTCTTCTTCTCTTCACGGCATCAAAGTACATACTTGATGCAAAAAGATGCCGATGTGTGACTCCGAAAAAAGAGGGGGAGGCAAAAAACGGTGAGGTTGGGCCGAAGTCTAGCTCATCACACCGCAACCTCGCATCTCACATGAGAAAAAAACACGTACCACGAACCCACCGTGATAATGATGATGATGATCACGAAAACGCGAAGACGCGCGAAGGGGATGTGACTTTGTCTTTCTTTCTATGGGTTTCTTTTTTTTTCCAGTTCCGCTGCGCTCCCATGTTGGTAAGGTATCATACAAACAAACCACAATGCTTACACACACATACACACAACCATCGCTGCCATCCCATCTTCGACTACTAGCCAACGCGAAAGCAAGCAGGGTATCTATCCATCCCATTCGCCCGTCCGCTTCACCACAGGACCTGTTTAGAACCCAAAAAGCCAACAAGAACTATGAAGTCTCAATTCTAATGCCCCCACAACCATCAGTTTCCATGCCCATGCCATGAATATGCCCCAAAAATGTATGAAAAACCAAAACAAACGGAGAATAAACTTCTGTAATCAAGTTTGATTACTCAAGAAACGCCCTCAACCACTCAAACTCGCACTTCCATTCCCAGCCCCATTCCCATTCCCACTGCTACTGCTACTCCCCTCCCCACCATTGCTGTTTGCAAACCCCATTCCATCATCTTCCTCATCCTCATCCAAATCATCAACCAACTCCCCCAATATCCCCCGTTCCTTGATCACTCCCGTTTCCCTTCCCTCTCTTATCCGTTCCATGATACCCTCGCCGGGCTTCAAAACTTCCACCTCTTTCACCTTCCTCAATGCTCTCCTGATGCCAGCCAATCTGCCCCTCTCGACAATCAGAACGCCCTTCGCCAAATCTTTGATGGCTTTCCTCCCTAATCTCTCATGCATCTCCCTCCAACCAGCCAATTCACTGGCAACCACCGTTTGAGTGTATCTCAGCTCTCTGCCCATCATTTCCGCTTCTATTTCTAGTTTCTTTAGTTTTCCCTCTCGATCTTCATTCATTTTCTGCCTCGTTTCGTCTAGCAAACCCAACGGCCACCGCGAAGAGCGGGATAAGGTAGAATAGGACCGGTCAATCTCCCGGCGGACTGTGGTTATTTTTGAGATAGTCTGTGGAGGGCGAGCAAGTGCTTTCAAAATCGCTTCAATGTTGGCGTAGAGAGCCAAGAAAGCTGAAAAGAACTGAGAGTTGGGTGATGATTGTAAAGGTGACAATGCGCGGACATAAGTCTCGAATGCTTGAATGTGAGTTTGAGGCAGGAAGGGGAGCGTAGCTACTGCTTTTGAGAGGAGGACGGAGGACTCGTGGAGATCTATGATGATGCAATTAGTAACGACACAAAAAAAGGGGTGAGTATGAGATATAAAAACATACCGACGGCAACATTGCCGACAGCGCTCGTCCTCCTCGCCACGCTTCGAGTCGAAAAGTGCACACTCCTGACAATGTCCCTCGCATGATCAACAAACTGCTCAACCTCCCTCAAGTCCTCCACTGGCTCCATCTCATCATGCACCTTCTCCAACAGCGCATCTGCCTTCAACTTGCTTCTCTCGGCCATCATATCCAACTGCAAATCCGGGACAAGAAAGAATTCCCACAGCATCTCATGCGTGGCAAACGTCGGGTGCTGCAATAGAATCCTCAAGAACCAGTCCATCCTAATCTGCAAATCCTTCAGCACCGCTCGACTGGGTCGCGACGGTATCTGCGTGGGAGACCTCAAATCAGCTAAGCTCGGTATCCAAGATGCCGGGTTCTCCATCTGCAGCAGTTTGGCCAGGTGCTCGAAGTCAGTCAGCGACCGTCGGCAAGTCGTCACCGCATAGCTATGCTTGTCTACCGGCGCGCCTGATTTGAGAACGAATCTGATGGTCCCGTCCTCGACGAAGAAGGACCTGACCACACCTGTGGTTCTTGAGTCTGTACCCGGAGACAGTGAAAATAAGACCAAGTCATCAATCTTATTACGAAGCTCATCATCCTTGGCTAGCTCGACTGCCGTCAAACCGCGTAGTTCCCTGGCAGCAACATCGACTCTTGGATCGCCAAATAACGTCCTGACCATATCGAAACGCCCATACTTGCTTGCGAGCATCAAAGCCGTAAACTTCTTCTCATTTGTGGCGTTGACATCCACGTCACACTGATGGAGGATTCGCAGCGCAAGACTAGGCTCATTGACGATATGAAGCAGAGTATTTCCCTTGACGTCGACGTGATCGTCCAAATGTAACGGTTGCCCATCGCCTTGGTGTTTTGTCGCTGCCTCCAATCCCTCTTCCACCATGGCAGAGTAACTGCAGTTGTCATAGGAGCGACACAGAGCAAACAGCGGTGTTTGCTCATTCTTGTCTTTTTGTCGCCATGGCAGCAACTTGCCAATGCGTTGTATCAAAAATGGGGCATGGAAGAGGTAATGTGCTGCGCTTCGACCCCAGGTATCCTGACGAGCGAGGTACTGGCTGATGATCTTGTCGTCATGTGTCGAATCGAGAATGAAATCGAGAATAGTGTTAATGATATCGGCGTTGCCCAACTGCACGGCGGCACTGAACAACGTGGTACCCTGATTATTCTGATCTTCCAGTATGACTGTTCCATTGTAATACTGCTTCATCGATAGCAAATACTTCAATACCTCCGGTTGCACATGTTGGATTGCCATCATGAGCACTGACTCCCCAGCCGCATCTTGAGTCTTGATCAGCTTTTCAATTGAAGTATCCCCTTCAACACCGCTGGTGAAGGTCCCGATGCTCATGGGCATCGATCTGAACGAGATTTCGGAGCCGCTGGACATACTCCTCGTATCCATGGCGACTTTCTTCTTAGTTCGCTTTGGCGGTGGTATTGGTGGTTCATCCAAGTCCTCAGTTGTTCCATTCTGAAAGGGAAATACATGACTAAGGCCAGATCCCATAGAGAACCTCTCAGACACGGTAAAGGTCGTAGAGGATCGCCGTGATGTTGACGAACCATTTGCAAAACTCCAGCCACTTGAAGATTGCCTCCTGGAATGTGAAGACTCATAAATATCATCATCCTCAATGGCCTCTTCGCTTGGCTCCAGTATTTTCCTCAGCTCCGTCATTTCACCCTTGGCGACCGCATCCCACAATGCCTTGTTTCGTCTGCTGGCTCTCCGTAGACCTCCAGACTCTCGGTCAAGATATGACATGACTGCCTCAAAAGTGCTCAGCGCATAACCCATTTCACCGCTATCCACATCGTCCATAAAGATGTAATAGCGAACATAGGCTAACCTCGCTTGGAGATGCTTGATCTGTGCCTTTATCACGACAAATAGCAAGAGAGAAACGAGCGTATCAGCGTTGATGGCCATCGAAGACTTTTCGTTCGCTGACCGTGGGGGTTCACCAGGTTGTGTCGAGTCCGCAAACTGGGTGGCTGCCTTGGTCGTCGAAAGCAGGATTTCCATCATTTCTTGCGGACAGCTCGCGTTCGGCATCCTTCTGAACTCTTCGACCGCGCGCCCAAGTCGTCCCACCACATCCCGCTTAACTTTGGATCCGCCATCAATGGCGATCCCTAGTTGCGAGATGTCTATATTGTCCATCTGTCGAATCTTTGCTTCCAATTCAAGGTCTTCCTGCCGCCGTAGAGAAGCTAGGCGAGGAAAGAGCATGTGGTGGACATTTTCGGTAATGTAACGTTCAATCAACCGCTCAACGACCGGTCCTGTTAGATCAGTGGTGGCTGCTAGCAGAGAAAGTTGCTGCTTATCGACACTTTGAAACAAGTCAATAGCTGCAGTCACCGCTGTCTCCAAAGAGGTCCTCATAACATCCTCATCCTCATCTCTGTTAAATGGGATCCCTTGAGCCCCGTTCACACCTGCATCCGAGCCCAGACTGTCGTTATCGTCAGTGCCTAGCCCTCCCAATAACCCATTCGATTCGGAATTTGGAAGATTCTTGCCAGACGGCGGGGGAGGCGCGAGTTTCTCAAAGACCAGTGTAAACTCCCGAAACAATTTCTCCAAGCCACCTTGCATCTGCTTGGCGATCGCGGGGAAGTGATTGAGCAGTTCATGAAAGGTTTTGATGTCCTTCTTCTTGGGTGAGACCGCCTCGGAAAGAGCTCTCTGCAACCGGTTCGAGCCTTCGATCGGGGGTGATGGAAGGACGGCCGGTATGATGCTGACCTCCTCCCATGACCCTACCAGTGGGTGCGAAATGAAATACACCAAAAATGATCTCGGGTCGAGGGTATCGGGATACCAAATAACATCGTGAAGGAGGTTCGCTTGTGCCAACGCTTTGAAACCTGCGTAGGAAGGTTAGCGACTTGCCACCAGGAGACCCATTTCAGAAGCCCATGACCACGGTCCGTCGTACCCTTATTTGTGTAGATGCAATTGTCCTTAATGACAAGACTCCTACCATTAATAGTACCATACATCTTCGGCTTCCCTCTCATCTCGCGGAGGTTCTGCGCAGCATCCTTACCCCCTGCGACTTGCCCCTTGAGAAGCGGGATGCGCAACACATGGCTCCCCAGGAACTCATCGGATGCTATGGAAGCCACCAAGGGCGCTCCTGTTTCTGTATCACGGGAGTTGAGCAGTACATCGGCGGTGGGAACAAGGAGAATGTGCTGTTGTGGTGGCAGGCATTGAGCGAGGACGGGGGCTTTGGAGAAAGCGCTCAGGAATGGGTTTAGGGGTTGCATTCATTCGGTTCGTGGGGCAACTCCGTTCGATATTGGGTTCGATGAAGCTGTAGCCACCATTGGGCAGCCGCTAGAGAATCGCGATCATTCAACTATCGACAGGCTTCCTTTTCTTCCAGTTGGTTGTGCTGGTTTGGTTGGGAGACGCGGCGGGATGATAATCGACGTGACGCAATCTGCTTCTTGAGTTTGGAGTTGGCAGGTCGACCTCTTACGGTGCAATTTGACGTCGCCGGATCTGCTCTTTCGGTCCTTATTGTGGTACTCGCAAGGCTGACAAGGATATGTTCCGAATTTATGATCTCTGAAGGCTTATTTTGAGTTCTTGTCGTATCGTGGAAGTGGGCGCATTCAACAACCAGCTTGGAGGTTCTGGGAATGTTTGGCCAAACAATGATGTGCTTCCACTGCCAGAAGGAAGCCTGTGGAGAGAACCACGAATCCCTGACGCTGGGGGTACGTACCGCTGACGGCCGCCAATCAATGCGCCATGTGGTGCACCGTCAGTGATCTCCCGGCGAAGAAGGTGGGGCATCTGAACACTGCCCGTGCGACCTGCATGTCATCCTCAAGAATCCAAAAACATCGGACGGCCTGAGCACATTTAAGACACAGAAAACGGCAAGATGCAATTAGTTGCTCTCAAGATCTCTTATTACCAGGTTTTATATAAGTTTCCAGCAATTTGGCATAGATTGACGTGTTCTGTCTCTGGAAATTGGTCTAAATATCTGCTGCAGAATCCAGCGTCTACCTCTGATTATCACTTAGGTTGCCTGATGCAACAAATCAAGCTTAATCAACAAAACAAAAAAGGGTCGACATCGTAAACTGCTCCATGAGCTTGGGCAACTTGGTTGCCAACAATGCTCAACAACAATAGTACGCAAACCGCAGCACCAAACTGTGGCAGTTGAACAACATACCAAAGGCCAAATACCAATGAGCATAGGGCTCGGCGGCTCGGGCAGAAGGCAAAACCTTCGTCTGCGTTGTCAGGCACGTCCGTCCAACGTCCAAATCATTTCTCATAAACTTCGTATCATTATCGTTTTGAATGTTGTTTAGCCCTTGGCAGCGCCGGCCTTGATCAGGAGAATATCGCCATCTTCAACGACATAATCCTTACCCTTGGTCATAATCTTGCCCTTGGCCCTGACCTCAGCTTCATCACCAACCTCCCTTAGTACGCTGTAGTTATACACAATAGCCTGGATGAAGGTCTTCTCAAAGTCAGTGTGAATGACACCGGCGGCCTGGGGTGCCTTTGTGCCATTACGGATGGTCCACTGGCGGACCTCATCGGGGCCGACAGTGAAAAAGCTACCAAGGTTGAGGGCCTTGCGCATCTGGATAATAAGCTTGCCAAGCGCTGATTGGGCACCGACATTCTTGCACTCTTCCTCAACCTCTGCGTCGGTCTCGAAGCGCGTGAGGCGCTCCTCGAACGAAACCGAGATGGGGATAAGAGGGTCACCAGTAGCATTGTCCTGGACCCACTTGGCAATAGCAGGAAGATGCTTGTTCTTCTTGCGGATGTAATCCTTCTCGGAAAGGTTGACAAGGTAAACAACGGGCTTGGCCGTCAGGAGAAACAGAGGATTGATGACCTCGATCTAGAGAGAAAGTCAGCAAAATGCTTGATCATGCCGATGCAATTAAAAAAAAAAAAAGCGAATGGTGATATGATATCAGAACAGGAGTTTAATCTCAATGTGCCTTTTGGCACTCGTCGAGCTGGGTTTATAAGGTTCAGGCCATCTGGCCCTTTATCATCATAAAAATCACGTGTGGTAAAACAGACGAAAGAAAGTGTGCACATACCTCCTTGGGAGCCCAGTTGCCCTTTCGGACTTCCTTACCATCCTTGAGATGTGCCAAAATCTTCTCGATTGTGGCTTCCTCTTCTTTCCACTGCTTCATCTGAAGACTCTGGCCACCTTGACGGGTCTTCTTCTTCTGATTCTCGAGAGCCTTCTCCACGAATTCAATATCCTTAAGTCTCAACTCCTCGCTGATGATGTCAAGATCACGAGTGGGGTTGACATCACCCTCGACGTGGATGATCTCTGCATCGTCGAACGCACGAACGACTTGGAAGATGGCATCGACGGCGCGGATGTGCGACAAGAAGGCGTTACCGAGACCAGCGCCTGTTGAGGCACCGCGGGTCAAGCCGGCGATATCGTAGACTGTGAGATTGGCAGGGACCCTAGATTTTGGCTTGTACTTCTCGCAGAGCCAGTCAAATCGCTCATCAGGGACGATGACGCGAGCCTCCTCTGGGTCAATAGTGGCATAGGGAAAGTTCTGCGGCTGTATCAGCAACGCCAATCCTCTCACGAAGGAATCGGTTCGATGCGTACTGCAGGGTTACCGAGGTTGCACTTGGTAATGGCCTGGAAGAGCGTGGACTTGCCAACGTTTGCCAGCCCGACCTGAATGACGAGAAAAAATTAGCAATCTTGAAACAGGGGAGAAAGGCGGGTTTGGAAAAAGAGCCAACTCACAATACCGCTCTTCAGGTTGTTACCAGGACGGCCCAGAAGGACCTTCTTCTCCTCGACGGCCTTCTTGGGAGGCATTGTTCTGCGTTTGCTGTAGGAACGTGTGGAGAGGTAGATGACAGTGCAGTCAAGCACTGGCTTCTTAAAAAATGCAGAGCTAGCTGCGAGGGGTCGAAGGAGGGGTAATGGAGAAGCGAAGAAAGAGGTTCCAACGAGGGATGCCGTGGTGCCGAGCCCGTGGACCAATTGCCACGAGCAATGAAATCGAGCACCAAAAATCAGGACTTTTTTCGGAAAATTCCTGAAAAATGACTGGCTGCCCAGTGATCGCTTGATTTCTGGTCGCCGGGGCGAGGCTGCGACTTCAAATTCGAAGAGAGTGATAGTTATTTTGGGGAAACAGCAACACACCAACTGGACTGCAAGCAGAAAATTTTGGCCCAATCAAACAATGTGGAGTCTGGTTGGCTGCCTGGAGAATTGATTGACCGAGCGAGGGCTTTGCTTTTCTCGAAGATCCCACCCCACTGTGACGTCCCGGCCGGCCAGGTCTGAAGCTAGAGCCAAGAGTGGGGTCCATCTCCTGCAGACGGGACTCTTGATCAGACCGCCCCAGCAGCAGCAACACAACCGGTGGGTCTCGATGCTCTGCCGGATGCGATGGGAGTTCTTATCACTTCCAGCTGCCAGTTCTGGTCTTCAACTTACCATCATCAACCTCTTCAAGACGTCAAACTGAGCAGCCTGCATCTCTCTGTCTCGCTTCATTGAATACTTCTTATAATGAAACTAAAAATAAGCTACCACTAATAATATTATCTGCATTCTAATTTCCCCAATTTTGGGAACGCCTTGAAGCTGCCCCTTTGCCAAGCCAGGCAGTTCTGGGTAACTTCTTTGTTCCTCGAACCCGGCTGCCTTTGAACTCCAGCTTCGCAGTTGCGTAGATCAACTCGCCGCCGATACTTCATCGGTTGCATCATTCGTCTTCACAAAGCCTTTGGACATACCATCAATAATCTATCCAATAAACCACAATGCCTCCTCCTCGCAAAATACAGAAACCGGCAAGGTCACATCGGTCAACCTTGTCGCTCTCCAAGACAGAAATCACCATTCATGTCTATGATCTGCTGCCTGTACGTTTGCCAGCCCTCTCTTAGGGAATGTCTTTCAGCATGCGCTTCGTGCTAACAATCCGCCCTCTCGCAGCCCGGTAGAATTTCCTCGACGCTATGGTTTCTCGGCACATCCCTTCTTCACTCAGGTGTAGTTATCAACGGCAAGGAATATGCGTTTGGCGGACATGACCGGCCCGGTGTGACTGGCGTATACTGGACGAAGCCGAAGACCGAGCCACCCGGGGGAACCTTCAAATGCGAGATCTTACACGGCTTCACGCTCGCGACACAAGCCGAAATTGACAAAATCATACGCCAGACTTCCGAGGAATTCATGGGCACCGCGTACAACCTTCTAACCAAAAACTGCAACCATTTCACTTCACATCTCTGCCAAAAGCTCACAGGACGTCCGGGCCCTGGTTGGTTGAATCGCGCCGCATCGATTGGTGTCGCCCTACCCTGCGTGGTTCCTCGGGACTGGATTGAGCCACCTGAGTTTGACACGGCTGACGGCGAGTTGCTGAATGAGGATGGCCACGAACGCACGAGCGCGGATGAGAGGTCTAGGATGTTGAGGTCATCCGAGGAGCAACCAAGGTTGGTGGGTCACCAACAGCAGCCGCATACGGAGTCGGAATGGGACAGTGAAGAGGAACGAAGGAGAGGCGGTAGCGGGAAGGGTAAGGTTCCAGCTAGAGACTCGTCAGGGCGAGCTCTTCCTCGAGCTGAGAGGGCGCCGGCCTCGTAGGATCACCGATCAGAGAGAGAGGAGGTCAACATCATTTGCTGTTATGACTTTGATTAGCATTGCTTTCGGAGTATTTGGGCTGGGAGGGCTTGCTTTGCGGTCTTATTTTGATACCACGGGACTTTCTTGGACGCTTTGTACATACCTTGAATGGCGGCGTTTTGTTGCAATTGATTTATTATTTATCCTCGAGGGCGGAGGCCGAATTGCAGCTTGTAACGCGAATTCGCCAAACTTCTTGCCTTTCTTCTTCAAGTACTCTTGTGAGGGAGGTGTTGGCTAAGTTGTAAGAAGAATCTTGTCATGTCTTACCCTCCCTTGCCAAGCAGCTGATGAATGATGTTTGCGAAACCAAGGCAGGTCAGGCAAAAGGAAAACCGGGTTCAGTTGACGTTTCCGTGGAATTTTCGATGCATGAGGTACGTTAGCGCCGTGATTCCATGTCCCACCGCATCATCAAAGTCCAGGATCGAGTCAGACACGAAAGGTTGTTGGTGACAGTACACTGCTTAAACATCTTGTAGCGCGAAACTTTCTGCTGAACAGGTATTCCTGACACTGATGAGAGATTTACCCTGCATCAAAACCTTCTCCTCTAATCAATGTTGAAGGCGTGTGCTATTTGTAACGTATCAAAGAGGCATACAGGCGGATATGTAGGCCAAGGGAAAATATTAAAGCTGTCTAGAGAGATTCATGTACTTTTGCCTTTATTTTGCGACACAATTCCTATCAGATCTGTCCAGCGAGGCTCTTCCTTCTCCCTCCCACATTCCTATTATCCCTTTTGCCCCACCGTTAATCTTGCGCTTTTAAACGCTTAAGCGTTTAAACCCTCGATGTTCACCCCATCCTCCTTTTCGACCTCCTCGTTGAACTCCATAATCTGCGTCACGAAGCCCTCTATCGTGCTTACACCTGCTTTGTACCCTATTCCGCCTTCCTCGACCGACTTTCTCGCCTGAGAATCGTCAACGATACTGTGAATAGTGACTGCAAGCGTGGCAGGTTGCATCTGGTTGATTGGCCCACTGGGCTCCTTCCAGCCCAAGGTTTGGGTCAAGAAGGGAAACCTGGCGAGTAAAAGACTCCACGGCTCAAGCACATGAGCGATGATGTGCATCATCACAGGCGGCAGATGGCTGAGCGTGATGGGCTTGGCGCAGATCTCGTTCGCTGCTATGTACATGTCGTGAAACCGGGCCGGAGGGCCGTTGTCGGTTACAAGGAACGGGCGGCCAGCACATGCTGGGAGGGGCTTAGGTGAGGGGAGGAGAGCGGCTTCAAATTGCAGGTGAGCCGCCGCGACGTTGCGGGAGTGAACGTGGTTTTGGATTACATCTGGGACCCAGGAGACGTGTTCGAGTGTGCGAAGGAGGACTCCGAGGCAGACATCATTCTTGTTGCCGTAGATTGCGTTTCCGGGGCGGATGGTGCCGGTGCGGAAGGATGGGGCGTTGGCGGAGAGGATGTAGCGTTCTGCTTCTGCTTTGGAGCGTGCGTCTGGGAAGGGGAGGTCAGAACATATGTGGTAAAGTGGGTGGCAGGGAGGAAACTTACAGTTGGCAAAAAACTGGTTATGTGGGCGAAGAGGAGCATCAATATCCTTATCATTACAGATATGGAAGAAGTTCTCGAACGAACTCTGCCACGGCCACATCCAGAAGCTGGGAGGTTTAACGCTCACGGAACAGGATGAGGTTGCGACAAAGATGTCGGCGCCGGCTGCTTTGGCGGCGTTGACGACGTTGATCGCTCCATCTCTGTTTACGCGACTGACTCTCTCGTAGAGATATTCGTGGCGTTCCCCGGGTCTAATTACCGCTGCGGTATGGAAGACCGTTAAGGGGTAGTTAGCAACTGATTTTGGCCAAGGCTTTGAGAAGGCGGCCTCGAGTGATTCAGGGGAAGTAATGTTTGTTTTGACGAAATCACAGCCTGCCACCTTGTTGACCATGTCAGGTCGGTTGACCGGCGCAAAATCTACGATGCGAATGCTCTCAGGAGACTGGCCGCGATGAAGCAGTTGGAGGACAATGTCACCTCCCACGAGGCCTGCATCACATTGCATTAGCACATGCACGGATCTTGTGTAATATCTTGAACTTACCTGACCCGCCAACAATGACATATCGTCTTTCCAACTTGGGCGGGATCACTTTGAGGAAATCTATGGGCTCTTTCTTCAATCGCTCAGAAGTACCTCGCACTTCCTGGGCTGTCCACCGACGAGGCGCAAGCTTGCGGATCTCTTCGGGGATGGTTTTCAGGGCTGAGTTGAATCTATACAGCCAGATGAGGCCGATGCCAAGGATCGTGAGCACCAGCTGCCACATGGTTCAAGATGTCCACTGGCTTGCCAGTTGGATCAGGCTTGATGAGGCGGTAGAGATGCTAAGGTGAAAATGTGAAGGGAAAAAACAGGGGCTAGTTAGATCGTGCAACCTATCACCTACCTTGCCCCTGAGTGTGGATTGCGGGGTGCTCATACATCATGTCATTGAAAAGGAACTTTTCTGTATCTGCGACACTTGGGGGAAAAAAAATTTCATGAACTCGAGCATTTTCAGATGAAACCAAACACCAGCCAATAGCGAACTTGAATGGTGCTTAGGGTCTCAATGTGACACTATTAAAATGGTGTGTTTCAACGACTTTCTGGTTAATATATTCCCACATAATAAGGTAGTAGTCGTCATGTCGAGGATAATTACAGTAAAAATCATGGATGGCTTTTGAGGAATGATTTTTTCGCGACTATGAGATAGGAATTTCAAAAGTGGTTTAATCCATCTGAAGTAGCCAGGCAGTCCACTTGGGTACCTGTGCTCGTCAAATGGTTGATGAACGGTGGTCTCAACGGTGGTGACAATATTAGGCAACGTCCCGTCGGGGCCCCCCTTGAGTCACGCTTCAACGGCACGGTGCACCTGTGGAAGGACTTCATTCAACAGTGCGCGCTGTTTTCATTCAGTGTCTCGGTTTGGTAGAAGACCAGCAAACCATGGGCTATGTACCACTTAATTAGGTTTGAGTTTTGAGGCGCTCACCAGGTGATCTATTCGACGTCTTGCTCAAAGGGTCGTCCGAACATGAAAATGCACGTTGAATGTCAGGATCCCCATGGTTGCCGCGTAAACCCCATCTTGACTCTCTCATGCTCATGCACGCCAGAAGAATTTGCGGCCTCAAATGAGTTCTAAATGATGCTCAATGCCGAGTTACCGACGACTACCTGGTCTCACGGATGGGTACACCGCTACCATCTATGAACGGTGGATTCGGGCATCGCCATGACCCATGTTGCTGGTGTTGAAGAATGTCTGATGATCTCTCTCAGACCGCCTTACCCGACCTCGTGGAATTGTGACGTGGAGAGATGGCACATGTGCCACAGATCACTAAGGTGCGTCAATTGGGTCATGTAATTGGTCAACGAAGATCTTGAGAGATGGGGGGAGGGGGGGTTCCGCTAAAAAGGGAGCTACTGGTTTATCGTGCGTGGTGGTCACCCGGGTTTCCGCACACTCCGCTGGCCAAGCAAAGAATTTTGATCGATCAATATCCGAGGGTTCCAGCGTTCAGCTGATCATGCCGTTTGTCTTTGCATGTCTCGTTGAAGAAGGAGGTCGGAGGAATCCCATCTTTAACATGAGAGGTGGTGGTGCTGGGGTTTGGAGAATGCGGTGCTGCGGCGCATGGCGATAAGCTTGGTTTTCTCCCCTCTGCTCATGGCCACTGTCGCAACAAACACAGGAAAAGGAAACCGTGAGACTTGTCGCATCTTCCGGGCTGGCCCGTGTTCCCCTGCGTCATTCGGCAGGAGACGCTAATCTAATTTCATTTGAGTCCACCCGTACATTGTTGGTCTCCATGGCTGTTGAAGATAGATTGTGGCTGTTTCTAGGACACATCTGGACTGATATGGTGTTTGCGGCGAACGAAAACGGGCGCGGGAACACAAACCGTCGTACATGCACAAGCTTAATGCCAGTCTTCCGGATCTGCATCTGCTTTGCAAATCCCTCCCAAGGTTAAAGGTTCCTGTCAAAGTGTCAAGTCAGCAAGCTTTGGAGAAACGGGTTGGACGGGAAGGTCCATCGGTTCAAACCTCGGGGCTAATTCTGCAGCGAATCGTGCACTCCACACGCTAGCGGCAAGCACACGACGATTCCCTGCCATTCCTTGCTGTTGAAGCTCTATCCGACCAATCAGAGGCTCGCCAGCCACACAAATTCAGGTTCCATCGTGAACTTGGTACCTTCCCGCCCTCTGATTTTCCGCAAAGGGCTGCTCGTTGCCGGTGAATCGAAAGCCGAGCACCAAAACACACGACAAGCTGGGCAATCAAACACCATGTTTCGTACCTTCCTCAAAACGGCCTCTCTCCCTCGGCTTGCCTCCAGGTTCCCATTCTTCCCTCTGTACTCCCAACATTCCACTCCAACCAATTTCTCGGTGCAAGCATCATCAATAAACTCAGGTTAAGAAATCCCGGAAAACCAAGGAACCCCGCGCTTCGTGGCATTGCATCTGTACCCGGTTTTGCATATCCCAGTCCCGCCGTCTGTTCTTCTTATCTTTCTCCAAGGTTGCTGCATTTTATTCACAAGCGCACCTTTCTCCCTCCAAACCACTTTTCCACTCCCATCACCAACCGCCTCGACAATGCGTCAATCCATCATCCTCGCCGCCCTCTCTGCGGTCGCCGCCGTCGTTGCCCAGAGCCAGAACTTCACCATCGACAAGTCCCAGGTAGAATCCGGCACAAAGATCGATTGGTGCAACGCCCAATTCAACTCCTGCGGCGAGCTCTGCGGTGGCACTCCTAAGGCGAATGACTGCAGTTCGGTATGTTGATCGTCCTGTAGCCCAGGTCGAAGTGACAAGTAACTGACAGTTCCGTTATAGACCACCTTGGACTACACTTGCACCTGCCAAAACGGCACTGCTCCTGGACTTGACTACTACGCCGGCACTCTTCCCAGCGTATGTGTTGCACTCTGCTTTCGCCTCAGTGAAGTGGACTATGACTGACATTGAATCACAGTTCATCTGCCAGGAGGCCTACAGACAGTGCATTAAGAACAACCCCACCGACGTGAAGGCTCAGTCCAACTGCAAGACCACTATCCAAGACAACTGCGGTACCCTCGATCCCTCCAAGGCTCAGGTTGGCAGTGGCTCAAGCCAGAGTACTACTACTAGCGCTCCTGCTTCTACTGGTACCAGCGGTGCTGGTGCTTCCAACACCCCTGCCACCACTTCTTCCCGTGCTGCCGCTCCTACCAATGTCGCTTACATCGCAAACGGTCTGGCTGCTGTCGCTGCTGGTGTCTTCGCTGCCGCTCTTCTCTAAAAAAGGGATGCCGTTGATGGCGTTGGGAGCTAACTAATGGGCAGTGCACTTCGCCAATGGCGAGTGTTACGGCGTTGATCGTTAATATTTTTCTTGTATTGATTTTCTACCGATTTTCCTCTTGGCAGGGCTTTTTGTATCGGCAACCCCAGTGATACCTACTACTTACAACTACATACCCCGACCCCGGTTTGCTTTAGACAAACGGATGGTCTTAATGCGCACGAGAGAAGATGAATGTTCCGGTGGACGATGTGGGTAACGAAAGGGATAATGGAGACGGAATGAAACGGCGGTCGCGGTGTTTGGACGTAGAAAAAGAAAGAACCATTATATCCATCATTTATACTTGTCTTTATGATTTAGAGGCCTGGCCCGCTGGCGTTCTTTGAGTTTTGATGCCTGACGAGCTATGGTTGATGTTGGAGGCGTGGTGGACAACTGTGGGTGGGCTTGGCTGACCAGCGAAAGCAAGACTATATCATTGATGCACAGTTCTTTTTGGCACACCCTGAAGTATCATGGGCCGTCACTTGTAGTTAATGCGCCTTTTTCAAGGCAGCAGGCAAAGAAATCCGACTTGTCGCGATTATGCACCTTACACCTGACGATGTCAGTCACAGGTATCGTAGTCATCATCTGACCACACCTTGTGGTGTCAGGGGTTTCAAACACTGTTGGCGGCTTACTGACTTTCCCAGTTAGGGGGCATCAAACGAATGAAAAATATGTATAAAAATGGCAATGCATAGCATTGATACCAAGAAGACAGAAGAACAGGATAAAGTTAGACAAGTTGACAGATTTGCAAGCATGTCGGCCATACACTTTACCTACATACACACACAAATACACACACAAGAATGTCTTCCAACAAAGTTGTACGACTGCCGCCTCATTTCCCGGTCGAGTTGAAGGATAGAATACTGTATTATACGTACGCTGATGATGGGAGGTGCGTGTATGAAGTTTTTTGTCCCGAGTGGAAACTTTGTGGCCATGACGACAGTGGCGATCACGAAGGCAACAACAATAAGGTTAGGTTGGAGGAGCAAGATAAAAGATTACGAGGGGGGGCGGCGGGTGGTGGTGCGCTGTTGGGAAGTAAAGCTGGTGGAAGGGTGAGATTCGATACTTTTATTGTTCCTGGGGAAGGGGAAGAGAGTAGGAAGATCAAGACGGTATTCGGTCATGGTTCCCCGGGACCAGGACGGGAAGAGAACGATCATGAGTGCTTGCCTTTTTTTAAGGCTGACCCGAGGGGGTTTGATGCGGAGGGAAGGATGCCGGTGAATATGAAGAGACAGCTGGTTAGGGAGTGGGTTGATGGGTCTTTGGTTGTTGTCAAACATAAGGCTAGTGATGGTCGCGGGAGGTTGGAGGGGTTGGATGGGTATAAATGGAGTGATCATTCGAAGAAGAGGCTGGACGAAGGGGTTATTAGAGATCGGGGGGTGGAAAGGCTGGTTCCTGGTTCTGTTGATCTTGAGGCCCGGGGAGGAAGAGAAGGTGAAGGTATGGATATGGATATGGATATCTTGCCTAGTGATGGTGCTGGTGCTGGTGGTGATAAGCCGGAGTTTCTGTACAAGCGGATAAGACATTTGTGCATCAATACTTGGCCGAGATTGATGAGGATTGCACCGTTGGAAGCGAGTAATCCAGGGAATCGGGAGGTGATTGGGCTTTTGCAGAGAAGGTTGGAGTGGGAGTGGAGGGCTACTTTTGGGTTGGATTGGGTGAGGATGGCGGCGTTGGACAGGTTATGGGTTGATTTGAGGATTTGGTCCGTCGTCAGTGGTGGACCAAGGGGTGAGAATGTGTTTTTCAAGGGGGTAATGAGTGACCTGATTAGAGGTTTGAGGGGGAAGGGGCTGAAGGTCCTGGTGATTGCTGGGTTGGAGAGCTATGAATGGGGGTGGAGAGGGGATGAGGATGCTGGGGAAGTTGCAAAGGGGAAGTTGGATGAGGAGAGCGGGATGTGTAGGCTGGAAGGGAGTGGAAGGGTGAATTGGTTCAAGACCTTTAGAGGGGCGGTTCGGCCTGGAGGGAGGTTGGTGTTTGTCAACAGGGAGGATGATCCTCTTGTTGTATTATGATGCTATTGACGGAAGGCCGTGAATAAAGGACGAGGAAGCACTGTAGTTCTTTTACATATAGACGTTTTAGATTTCCAATCCCATGATGCAAACCTTTCTTTGCTTCACAGGTTTATCGCCCATCGAGCTTCAAAGACATATGCAGCTCTGATGCAGCTCTGATGACTGCATATTCCCGCAAGGATGGATGTAAGCTAGCAATGGCTTCCCGCATCTGCAATGCCCATTTCCGCAACTTCAAATATATGGACTTCTGTATAGATGCCCAAAAGATACCTCACACTTTTCAAAAAGAAGAGTTCTTATTTGTTTCTAGACGATTGGTGGGGACTTCTTAGAACATTCGGCCACGACATCAAGAGGATACCTGCAACTCGTTGTCATCTGCTCATTGGCTCGGACCGCTCCGAGACTTATTCCTATTCATCGCCTCATTCCCAAACCTGCTATTATCGCCGTCAGCAAGGGCTTCAATTCAGGCGGGCACCCAACACACCTCTACAAGTATTTCTATCTGCCCAAAGTGCCGGGAAACTGGATTCTGGGGATGCACAAAACCTATGCAGGCCCCTCAGGGCTCATGCAGCCCGCCCTCTCTCTTTCACTTGCAGTTCCCCGGATTTGAGAGCTTGAGCTTGAGCTTGCCTCAGTTCCATCATCTTCCCCTCCAACAAGATGGCCGGTAAACGGGATTTATCAGCTGCCAGACTTGCCACCATCTGAGGCATCTCCGTTCTTTCCAAATTCCATTTTACCCCTCATCCACTCGACACTGGCAGGTCTCGTTGAGATTCCGACGCATTTTTCACGTCGCATTCACTCTCATCATATTTCCTTTGTGAATCTATGCCTCAGAAAATCTTTACATCAGACAACTTCTACCTGTCAGCTCTGATGACTTTGTGACACCAAGTTCGATGTCACAGTGTAACCATGGCTCCTACACAGGATGGCGACAGGCGCGATCGAGACCAAAAGCGGACTTCATCCAAGCGCGAGTCTCATCATGGAGAAGGAGCAGCAGCAAGAGATGTTCGCCGAAGTCTTCTCTCATCCTTCTTTAGCTCGGTTCTCATCCCGGGTATCTTTAGTCCTCCTGTGTCCCCGGGTACTCAACCCTCAAAGTTCCGAACCCATCGACATCACCATCCCGACCGCCACAGTCATCAACACCACGATCATCACCATGATCATCATCATCGTCAACGCCGCGTAGAATCCAGCGGCTCACAATCATTCTCTTCGAAATCCGAATCCCGAAATTCGGAATCTTCGCAGCAGTCCCCCTTTCCCAGGACCAAAAACGGAGGAAAGTTTCCTGAGCATAAAAAGGCACCGGTCCCCCACTCCATCGAGGAACAGAAACGAAAAGCAGCCGGGACGGTTCCTAACCTCAAGACCAAAGCACCAAAACAGCGCCGTGAGGAAAAGAAAAGATTCAAACTCTCGCTCAAACCCCTGCAGGACGGATACCTCTCCTGGGTGCTCAACATCCAATCCGGACTTTTGGTCGCCAAGTTAAAGGATCAAATAAGACTCATGTATCGTAACAAAGGCACACGCCTGCCGGCGAGTGTGAGGATTCAACTTTACGATCCAGAGACGTTGAAAAAGCTGGGAGTGGATGCCAAGTTTACTTCCTCCGGCACTGTGTGGTATCGTGTTCTTCGATATGATGATACTACTGCAGATACCTGGAAGTTCTCTTCGCAACGTGGAGAGATTGGTAAAGCTTTTACTGCTGAATTGACCAAAGCGATCGAGTCTGGTGCTACAGTTGGGGATCTGAGACGAAAAGTCGCGGAGTACAGGAAAGTGGCCGACGTCAATAGGATAAGGGTCTATGCGGAAGACGGGATGCGCCGAGGTGTTTTGATGGGAAACGACTGGGTCCTCGACGAAATTGGCAGGGCATGGTTGTGTAAGTGGTTGAGCTTGGATGTTAGAGCGGAGGGGAGGTATGTGCTGTTGAAGGGAATGAGGAGGAAGGAAGGCTACGTGTTCCATCCTACCAATAGGGATTTCCATACCCAGGCAAAGGAGTGGAGCGTCAAGTTGGTGAAGTCGTATATGGAGCGCGATCTTTTCTCAAGTGTTGGGAGCAGCAAGTTGGAGAAAGGACTGAGGAAGAGGATGGTGTTGCAGTTCGAGGGGGGGTCAGTGGGTGATGGGGAGAAGGTGAAGTGGGGAGGGACATATGAGCTTGAGTTGCCAGTTGATGACGCAGAAGCCTTCAATGGGGAGGAGGCATGGCTGTTCAGTGAGGGCAGTGCTGAGGCATGCGGGGTTTGTGGGGATGAAAAGAAAGTAGATGGGTTTCCGCCCAGGATTACGGAGGCGTGCAAGCATGAGGTGTCGATTTGCAAGGGGTGCCTGGGGAAATGGCTGGAGTCGAGTGCTGAGGCTGGCAACTGGAAGAGGCTGAAGTGTCCTGATCCTGAATGTAAGGAACTATTGGAGTATGGGTCCGTCAAGCGATACGCTTCTGCAGAAACGTTTGAGCGTTATGACAGATGGATGCTGAACGATGCTCTCCAGGGGATTGCTTGGTTCGAGTGGTGCTTGGCGTCAAAGTGTGACTATGGACATATACATGATCCGGCTTGTGAGCTTTTCCAGTGTCGAAATCCCAAGTGTGGGAAGACGCATTGTATCAAACATCATATTTTCCACGATGATGAGACGTGCCAGGAGTATGACCGGAGGCAGCTGAGACGGGCGCAGGAGAACCAAAGATCGGAAAAGGTGGTGAAGGAAATGGCAAAAGAGTGTCCGAACTGCAAGAGGATGGTGCATAAAACTCAGGGGTGTAACCATATGACCTGTAAGTCTTCTCATTTTATTTGATCTTGTGCCATATACTGACTGCCATTTCAGGTACTTGCCGTCACGAATGGTGCTACATCTGCTTCGCGCCTTTCATTACGGCTGGGACAACGGGGATATTGTTATGCCACCACAATCCTGGCTGTACTGAATCACCACAGCCGTTTGCGCACCTGTTCGACCGAGAAGGAAACCTCCTAAACCCGGGCGCTCAAGAGCTCAGGAATGTTCAGGTGCTCCCTCCGCCACCGCCGTTTGCTAATCGCCGTCGTCCAATTACTCAGGCGGGGATGAGGAGACAAAATGGCCAACGCCCTCATATCGCTGCCGATGGCCCTGAAGCTCTTCCACTGTTCGTCCCGCAGCCACTGCTGGGTCGAACTGCCCTGGGCACCAGGAGACCACAGCAGCAGAGGAGGGGACTACTGTTGGCGCCCTGATGTCGCCTTGATTGTGAAGTAGGTTCTTCAAAAGCTGGGCCCTGTTTGAGCTGGTCGAGTTATTGACCAGGTCCGGGTGAGCCCTTCTTTGAGAAACTACGAAACTTTGCGAGTAAGACACATGAGCATTGGGCAGGCGCGGGATTGAAAAAAAAATGATGACTTTGTACAGTGATTCTCGCTGAATGCCGGAATGACGGGTCACAGGGTTATCAAGGGTATAAGAGCTTGGGTGGTCGCGATATCTGGTATAAAGAACGAGTACCTACCATGACGCTGCCTTCCGGCAGGAACATGGTTGCTCTACAGTTCGAGGACCAGCAAGCTTGGAATCCACCTGCGCACCTTCCTGAGAACCAACTTTGGACTGGCTGGGCCTTTATATACGTGGCCTAACAAGCACCTATCACCAGCCCCCAGAAACCACAACCGGGCAATAGCCCTATGTCTGGGGGCGGCAACAACAACGTCGCCAATACCCCCCCTCCCTTCAAATGTGAGGAGGGTCCCCCGTTCGAACCAGCCCACAGAGTAAAAGCACCGAATGCTTTTCGTACCCGGCTACCACTCTTCTCTTAAATGAAGAAGGGGGCTAGCTGGTGAGCTTTTGCATTTTGCAAACAATTTTTTTTATGGGAGTGCATGTATTCATCTCTCTCAACTGACTGCTTACGACTGCACGATTTCCTTTGTTTTCATTTTTTTTTTAATATTTAGTTTAGATAATCAATCATTTTGTTTTTCTTTTGTAACTTCATATTCTTCATTTCGTTACTGTTGTTGACAATAAGATGGAGACTGTTTTTGTAGCCAGATAGCAATTTCTCTCCATTGTAATGTAAGGTATCCATGAGATTTCTTACAGCAAGTACTATGAAATAGTTATTTTGCTCTCCTGTCAGATTTGAGTCAAGGACTGATGGACCAATGGTAGCTGGATTATTTCTCTTTCAGCCATGAGATTGGCAATGGCTTTCTTCTTTTCTTGCTACTATCTGACCATAGGAAGAAGACAGGGTGCTTTCTACGTTTTGAGCGTCATACCGTTACGGGTTTTGTCGGTGGCAGAGAAGAATTCCTGGGAGATCGTTTACGATTGCCTTCAAGGCGATGGGAACCAGAACAACAGCATGTGTCAGAAGCTTTGCGGCTTGTTCTGACTTGGGCAAAGTGATTTCTCGCGGCCTCTGATGTTCATGTTGATCGCCAAATCAAGTTTTGTTGGGTAAACCTACATGTACACTAGTCTATTTCCTGTGCTAGCTTAGCAATGGAAATCGGAAGATTAATATGTCGAGGCGAAACAATGCATTTTCGAGTTTGCAGTGTAGTACACAACTTCTTATTTTAGCAATCATATTTTGGCGTTTGTGACTGTGCCCCCTTTTTGTCCTTGTGAGCGGCCAGCGAGTGGGTGGGTGTACCCAAAGGTTGGCGCTTTGTTTGGGCGCGCTGGCTTTGTCCTCGACCTTATGAGACCCAGGGGTACGGAGAAAAATTCACTTCACCATTGATCGAGTCCTAATGCTGTTTCTTTGACGATGGGTTCACGGTCTCCTTTAGACTCTCGAAGTACTCGACTTGGCTGACTTACACGAGGCTCCCAAGGCTGCGGAACCGCCACATGGTGCCTCAAAACTAACTTCAAGGTTGTTGTTGTAACCGTTGGACGACAGCCGTTTGTACCTGAGCTGTGACCTCTTGGTGTCCAAAACATTGTTTCGAAGATCAAACCTTGGTCCGTGGGACCTCGAAGCGAAGCGCGCGCTCGGTAACATGCAACCCAGTTTGAGTGACATCAAAAAGAGTTACAGAAAAAAGTTTATTCCCCATCGTTCGGTCAACAGTCATTGTCGCATCATCACTTCGTCGCACCACGTTGCCCATTTCTCGATTGAACTCGGGCCAGCTGTTGCGCCCTGTCCGCCTTCCCGTGTAACGGAGATGTGCCGCCCTCAAGAGATCATGCCCATGCATCGATCTGGCCAACCTTCTTTCGTACCGCCGCCGCCATCCCTGGTGCCGCCGGGACACGGCATGATGCTTTCATCTGCCGCCCGATATATTATCTCCGGAATTGCGCCTGTCCAACCCTAAACCCACAACGTTACAACGGTGATTGCAAGTCTTCGTCTTCGTCGAACGATGAGAAGCGCCGTTGAGATTAGCAATGGCAAGCTGCGGTGGTGCTAAATTATGGTTTCTTCTTTTTTGCCTTCTCACCTGCACGCACTTGAGCATGTCGTGCATGTCGTGCATTGAAACGACCTGAAGAACAGGCCATGCGGTTGATGGATCGGTCACGGACAATAGAGACCCCAAGCTTCCCCGCAAATGCAAGCACTTGCATGTTCCTATTTGGGGGTTGTTGGATCCTGGCCCCCGCTTGCCTCGCATGGAGGCGAAATTGCAGATTTCCATTTTACGACCGTTTTGGCGAGGGTGAGGGCGAGACGCCGCTGACTCTGCAAGTCGAAGAAGATATGGATACACTGCACGGTTAAGTATTTACACGTGCGATGTCTCAGGACGGATGGTGGGATTCTTTCAAGCGCTGTACTATAGTCCGGGAAACAAACCTGCCGCAAAGGGCATTTGTAAACTGACATCAAATTCCATCTGAATCTGAAGATCCAATCTCGCACGTGAGGGTGATCGGAAATCGGGAGAGAGCAATCAGGGTTTTGCGGGGACCGCCGCTGGCTTGCTGATCCGTAGTGTGGACAAACGATATTGCGATGGCCACCATCACGACAACCCCTGTTCATTGGTGGTGACTTTGATCTAGACCACCGCCGACTCTTCAGCAGTGTTTTCCCCCCAGGGCGGATAAATCATTCCAATGACAAGAGGGAGATGGGTTTCTGCTGAAGAAGACTTGAAGAGAGAGCGAGTACCACTGGTTCCAAGGAAGGGTACCTGCATTCGCTTGCGCAGGGTTTGTGATAAGAATCACAATCGCAAGCTCAGATTGGAGAGCCGTGCACCCACACACCTGCAAGGTACAGGACAGTCTTGACTGGAACTGGATTATGATTGGGGGGTCGCGAGGGACGGACATGGGACCCCCTGCTCATGTGCCAACCGTTCGCCGTTCACCTCACGCGGAAGGGGTAAAGTGATGGCCCAAATTGGACCACGATGGCGCCTACCCTCGAAGAATCCACACGGCCCCTGCTTTCGTTGCTGCCGGCGCCAATTGCCAATTTGCACGTCGAGGAGTTGTGAGGGTACGACCTTCTTCTTTCTCGCGATTCTCTCTCTCCTGAATGAAATCAGGAAATTATTACCCCCTACAATCCAGAGCCAATCGACGGCACCGATGGTGGCCAAGCAATGAGGATCTAGGTGCCGATAATTCGGTCAATTCAGTTCCAACAAAGCGCGCCATTGCACATCCCATTGATTGCACATTGGACATTTGCATTGCCATCGACGGATACCACCATTCCCCGTTCCCACGCCGCCCATCTTATGTATACTACCATGGCTCCTCTTGTCGATGGCCCAGGTCCTCTCGACCCTCTTGCCCATCATCCGCCCGACGCGACCCCCAACAACCCCCCCGTCGCCCACGCCCGTCCCGAGTCACATCTCTCTGACACGACAAGTGCTTCATCCGAAGTTGCTGCTCTTGGACCTCTCGAAACATCGGACCAAACGCACGTGTTCCCCGACCTCCCCTCGTTTCCTAGGACTGGGACGTGGTCGACACGCTCCTCACCTATCGCCCCCAAGCAGACACACCCGGCCTCAAGAACTGGTCGCTCTCTTAGTCTCGCACAGATATCGGGTCCTGTCAAGAGGAAGCCTCTTTCTTCGACGGCCTCGCCATTGGCCACCAGATTCTCGACACCGGTCACCTACCCGGACGATCCTCTCCACGACCTCCAACGGCCGGAGCACCGGTTTGCTAGGGCCATCTCCCTTGACAGCCCTACCCTATACGACTTTCCACCCCATAGAAACCCGATAATAGCAACAAGTGCATTGCACACAGTTCATCAGGTTGCGAGTCCCGAGCCTTCTGAAAGTAGCCAACTGTATGTGCCCTGCCTGACTCGGTCCTTTTGTGGTTGACCAGTAATTCCGGGTAAAGGTGTGGCAATATCCAGCTGACCAGGTTTCTTTCTTTCTTCCTACAGATCATCTCCCGTCTTTGGGCCCTCCGCACAGCCTGTAGTCTTGGCTGCCGGAGTGGAAGACGTGCAATTACGAAACAGTGTTCAAAGCAACCCTGCAGCGGCTCAAACACCACACACACTCCTCAGAGAGGAGAACGATCTAAGCGCCGAGACGGCCAGTCAGACCAGTGAGGAGTCGTACTACGACCACCTCGACTTCGTCCGTGCCGACTCGCCGGAATCAGTGGATGACCGCACCACCGTGCTTAATATTAAAACTAAGACCATGTCCATGTCGTCGCGAAAATCACCGCCACCACACCTAAATCTTGGTACATCACCAATAGAACAGGACGTGCAGCAGACCACACCAGGGACACACTCACGACACAGCAGTAACCTTAATAAGCCTCTACCAAAATCACCAGCGTCTTCTAAGCTAGGCGTATTCTTCGGTTGGGGTAACTTGTCACCCTCGCCGTCCTCACAAACCGAATTCTCCGAAGGGGCTTTCTCGCCTCTTCCAGCATCACCATCCTCTTTCAAGCCGGCAACTGTCGCCACAGAGTCCTATGAGACTCCGATTTCAGCAGAGAGCCCAACATACTCCAATGACGACGGAGAACGAAGTCCAGGTCTATATTACAGCGACTCCCGCCTACAAACACGTTCAGAAAGCTCAGCTTCGTTGGTCGAAATCGAAGAGATGGAAGACGAGTTGAAAGCCATAAGCGCCGAATTGGCTTCATCCATTCGGCGCGAGATGGACCTGGAAGATCTAGTTGACAGGATGCAGGAGCAGGTCAACAACCCCCAAGCACCCGGTAAAAGGAGTAGCGACTATTTCTCGGACTCTGGCTACAGCTCGGCCAGATTTAGCGAGTATGACCACGCTAAGGAAGAGATCTCGCAAATCCAGCGCAGAGCGGAACAGGAGAAGGCACAGGTCAGACTGGAGCTCACTAGCAAGCTTCAGGAGGAGCGCGAGATGCGTCGTGCTCTGGACGTGCAGATTCAAGAGTTGCAACAAAAGGCGTCGCAGATTGACCACGCCCAACTTGACAACAGCGCAGCAAGCGAGCGAGTCAAAGAGTTGGAAGCCATCTGTGAGGATCTCACTCGACGACTTTCTGAGGAAAAGGAGGTCAAGAACAACTTTGAGGACCTCCTAAATGTCCTGAAAGGGGAACTCCAGACGGCAGCGAACGAACGGGACAACCTCCGCGATGAAATTGTCCCCCAGCTGAGGGCACGAGTGGAGGGCCTCGAGGCTGAGGCCGCTGAGAACGCGAAACTCGCCTATGACACGTCCAAGATACAACAGGAACTTGAATCTCTTAGGTCACAGAACACTGAGCTCCAGCAGTCCGAGGCAGAAAAGGCGATGCTGGCACACGATGCATCAAAGTTGCAGCAGGAACTCCAATCTCTTCGATCCGAGAACTCAGAACTTAAACAATCTGAGTCGGAAAAGGCAAGGCTTGCTTACGACGCATCCAGGCTTCAGCAAGAGCTCGACTCACTGCGATCCGAGAACTCAGAACTTAAGCAAACTGGTAGCCGGATGTCAATGGCGCTCTCAAGGTCGGCATCGGTCACCGGCGGGTCATTTAAGAGAAACCAGAGCCGTCCCCAGTCCCTTTCTAGATCCAACAGCACAAGACCGGGTCCTGCCAGCACTGAACCCAGGGAGGTCCTCGCGGAGAGGCTCAAAGATGTCGAGGCTCAACGTGACGCTTTGCATAGTGCGCTCAAGAATCTGCTTGAAAGACAGGAGCACCAGAACCGAGAAAACGACAAGAGAATTCGGCAGCTCGAGATGGAACGAGACCGGCTGCTCACTGCCTCTCCTAAGAAGGCGGGCTATGAACGCGATGTTTCCAAGCTCCGCGAGGAGATTAACGTGCTGCGCCGCCGGGCAGAGGAGGCTATTGAGCAGAAGTGGCAAGTTGAGAAGGGTCTGGGAGGACTCAAGATGGATCTTGATCGTGCAGAAGAAGAGATTGCCATGCTCCGCTCTCTTCTCAAGGAAGCCGACATTTTGATTCCTGACTCACTTCCTCACGCGGACGACACTGATGATACCGCCATCGTTTCCTCGGCCTCACTTGAAAAGGCTTATAAGGACCTGCAAGCTGCATACACCGAAGCACTGGAACGAATCAAGGCACTGGAGGATTCTGCATCAGCCGACGAGCGGACACGGCTGGCCATCCAGCGCCTTGAGCAGTCCCTTGCGATTGCAGTCTCTGATCGAGACATGGCCCGCTCTGAGGTTGAGGCGTATCGTGCTCAACTCGAGTCACTTAAAGCCACAGAGAAGCAGCAACTTGACGTGGAGGCTGATCTCGCTGATCAGTTACAAGACTCGGCACGTCGGATCGAGGAGCTTTCGCACCAGGTGCGCTCCCAGCTTGATGCCAACGCCGCATTGCGTACACGCCTGGCTATGACAATTGCGCGTGGCGAGGCAGAATCCAGAGTAAGCACGGAACGCATTGCCAGTATGCAGAAGCGCCTGCGCACTCTCGAGGACCAGGTCGTGAATGCCCAGACGGGTGCCGAAGAGCGTGTGGCCCGCTACGAGGAAGAGTTGGCCTCGCTCAAGGAAGCCCACAGCATTCAGTTGCAGCGTCTCCGGGACACCTCCGGCGGTCTTCGCAGCCCGCGCCACTTCCCCTCAAAGTCGCCGCTATCGCCCATGTTTAGCATCAAGAGCGGGCAGCAGAACTCCGCAAAGTCCGTACGTCTGTCGTCGCCGCTTCTTAGCCCGAACGGCCCGAGCCTGCGGCGGTCGGTCACTTCTACCCTAGACGGCACCGCCAACTCCATGGCGGAGCAGGTCGAGACGCTCAAGGGGCGCGTCGCCGAGCTGGAGGGAACCCTGGCTACTGCCGATGCCGAGATGCAGGAGGTAGTTAGTCGCATGAACACGGCCCAGATTGAGGTCATGACCCTCCAGGAGGAGCGCGAGGCTGCCGTCCGTGAGACTCGCAAGCTTCAACGTATCATTGAAGCGGAGAAGATGCGCGTCTTTGAGGAGCGCTTCAAGTCCATTTCCAACTAAGTGAGCACTTTCCGACGACACATGTGAAAACGCAACGCAAGACGCAACGTAACTGTCATGGCATCATATCATCATCAGCAACACCATTGCATTTTTTTTTGGATCGGCGCCTAACTTTGGCTTTTTTATTTTGGCATAACGATTATTATGGCATTGGTTCCCTTTTGCTCGTTGGCATAACCGAACCCCCTTTGGGCTTTGAGAGTCTCGAAACCTCGGGGTCGGGTTTCTATTTCTCTTCTTGTAGCATTCTTGATGGACATACCCAGGGCCTTTTTGCCCACATCACATCAACGGCATGGCTTATGTTTTTTTTTTTTTTTTTTTTTAATTCTCTTCGTATTTTCACCAGATGCCAAGACACTTGGCTGCCTGTGTGGTTTTTTACATTATGTGGTTTATGTTGACCGCTTTTAACCTTAACTTATTGTATACTTGTATTAACTAGTGTCGGTTGTATTGGGACATTGGGAAAACGAATGGATGGGTAGGAAGGAAGCAAAGTAAGGACAAACTTGGATTTTTGTCGATTGTCGGACAAACAATGGAGATTAAAGATGATGGGTGGGTGACAGGGTAGGATAGGAAATGTTGTTTAGGATTAAGGCAGATTTAGGGATTATCAGAAGTTGAGGATAGGGTAGGATAGTTGAATCGAAGGTTGACTGAAAGATTTTTGTGTCTTGAATATTGTGCTTGGTGATGTGTCTCGTAAAGCCACTGTGAAGATGATTGGGGTTGATAGTTAGATCCGGGTGGGTATCTCTCTGAAAAATGTGACGCTTTTAATCGGCCAACTTCTCCACAGTGGCATGTGGGCACTTCACAGTCCAGAGAGGGAGGGCTTATTGGCGGCACAGTTGAGTATTGGGCTTTGATGCACGAGTTGCTACACTCTGCTATTGCTGAGGGAAAGCTGATGATGAGGAACTTTGCGAACGCTGGATACGGTGACTACTTGGAGACCCCGTTGGACGCCTGGAGTTTGAAATGTGACACAGAGGGGATTTCTTTTGGTTCTCTTTATACCGGGTTGTGAGGATTAAAATTAGATACAGCGGGTTTGAGACTGGGAGGGGAGATTTAGTGTTTGAACAAGCTGGGTGACGATCCTGGAGGTCAAGATATGTGGCATCGTGGCACGCGTCTCCATATCTACACACACACACACATATATATATATCTCCGTATATCTGTCTTGTTAAAGAGAAAACCCCGTGTGTCCGCCTCCTTTCTGGTGATGGTTTCACTTTCTTTCTTCATTGAAGGAGAAAAGTGGAACCGAAAATCATCACAAAGTTTTATTGGCAGGTTTTGTTGCTCAGCTGGCCGTCCTATCTTATATTCCTTATATTCATATCCAAAGTACCATGGGTAAAACTACTCTGCTTCAGGTTCATTACTGTGGTGGTTTGATGGCTGATTAGCAGGCAGGTTACAAGACCAGTCGACATGTCATTCATTTTTTTTCTTTCTCTTAACTGAGATGTGGCAGCAGGTCTAGTCTATCCTCTTTGCTTAGTAGAGATGATACCTGCTCACTTCCGTGCTGTCCAGTTTGGAACTTTCGTAAAAGCATGTAGTCGAGCTTGCTTACATGTATCGTTCCGTCACATTCGAGGGTTCCGATGTGCAGTGTGTGTGCTATGCATCAAGTAGGGCATTTTCCTGCGTGAGCCCTCAGGGAATTTATCCCGTATCTACACCATGTACAGTACGTGTGTGTATTCGTTTCAAGATATTCCAATGGGGTGGTCCCGTAGCATCTGGTGAATGAAATGGTTTTTTTTAGGGTTTAATTACTACACCGTATGTGATATGTGAGACATCATATATTCCATCACTTTTATAGGTGTCTTATCTTCTCTAAGAAAGAGATTTTGGTTCATCACACTGCATTATTTTATTTTATGTGATGACATTTGCATTATCTTCGTTTGTTCTTTCTCCTTTCTCGCTCGGTTGGATTTCATGTTATATGCAGCTGCTTGACATTTATGTCTCACCCATGTCCTCGGGTCGAGCGTTCTTTTTTCTTTGGGTCTGGAACGCGCGGGGTTTGAGTGGAAAGTAAAAATTATTAATGTTGATGCCCCCCACTGATAATCGGTCCTCACCCACCCACGCTGCCGAGATGTGAGAAGTCAGGAACGGGACTCTGGTCAGGGGTTGAGGCTTACTAGTGTTTATGGTGAGATTGCTGTTGGGTTCCGGATGGCGGAAGGAAGTTGGAGAATAGAAGTGAGAGATGGGGTCACGAAGAATCATAGGATGATCATTTTTTTTTAAAAACATTCGGACATGAGAGCGAGACATACATTATTGCGTTTTCGTGGCAGGAGATGAAGTGAGTGAGTGATCGACAGTTCCCGAGTGAGTGGGCGAGGGACCGAACTTTGGATGTGGCTTCGGTGACGAGATGATGCTTCGGAACTCGGGATCAAAAGGATCAAATGGGTAACTATTGGCGTCTTCTTTTCTCTCAGAAGCCACACCTCATGCACATCTTTGTCGTCTTCATATCCTTACACTCTGTACCTTGCATGAGTGGGTAAGCCAGAGGGAGAGGAGGTCCGAGCAAGGGTGACCTTCCGACATAGGGGATTACTTTAACCACCGTTGGGTTGTGTGGGTTTGACCATGATGAAAGATGTGAGTGATGAGGATGAAATGAGAAAAGTGGCTGGTGGCTTGCAGCTGCGTAGACAGTTGGGAGAGATGGAATCATGGGGGGAGGGAGTTCATTTCTGTCAAACCGATCACGAATCAGAATCCAGGGGACACGAACAGGGAGTGATGATGTGGACCCCTGGTTGACAGGCCCAATCTTCCCGTCTGTTGGCGGGGTTGCAATCATGCTGTGGCTTTTATGTCTGGATGTTGCAACTTGGCTGCACGGACAAACGTGTATATATGCAGGGTGAGGCATTGTTGGTGATTGTGATGTAGGAGGGGCAGAAGAGATACCCACATTGAATGGGATGGGAGGAGGAGGAAATAAAGTTGGTTTGCTGGTGGATTTCAAAAAGGGTCCGGTGTGCCTCAACGACGGGACGGGAGGGCCGTTATGGCAAAGAGAATCGTGCGTGCCATTTAAGCGTTCAACTGGAATTCCATTTCCAAAATGACTCTTGGTACTCGGAAACATGGCATTGCCAAATCCCTTCCTGATGAAATTTGACGAGTTTAACCCTCAATAACTCCTAGGCAGGATAGTTGACGATGAATTTTCCAGGCTCCCGCCAAATGCAGGAAAGGCTCTCTTGAAAAGTCAAGAAGAGGACGGTACACATGTGTTTCCCCGTGAAGCGCCTGGCCAAACTCAAGAAGACGGCGCCCCCACTTGGCCCCCACGATCACACCTTCAAGGGTGTTGACCACCGAGCTGGGAAGGAATAACCAATCGCATCACGCGAGGCTTATCTTTACCACAAGCTTTTAGCACGTCTTAGCGAATCGAGTTATCAACGAGTGGTCTTGTCCTGGACCCACCTAGACTTCATCATGCCTTCTTGATCGAGGTCAACTCGGAATTCAGGGGAGCTGACTGTGGCGCACCTTGCGCCTTCCTTGGACATGGAGCTTGGGCGTTTTGGACTCGATCATCTTTTGCAGAATTTGCTCTTGCGTACTCATCGCGGAGTAGATCTCCCTTTCCGAGTGGCAAGTGCTGTGAGGAAAGAAAGGGAAAGATGGGGAGGAAAAGAAAGCATGGAGTGAAAATAGGATATCCGAGTTACTCCGGAGGAGGTGGGTTGCAGTCGTACGAATGCGTCTCTATTATCTCCTGTCTATTGTCCTAGGCAATTTCCTGGATGACCAGACATACATGCACGATCCTTACACAGCACTCGGTATAGACGTGCCCCACCCCATCCCGACATGACAGTTGCTGCGACCTACCCTCTTGGTTAGAATAGGCAAGGGCTCACGGCACTTGTAATTCTCAGACAGCATGTGCCATTGCCATGGCGCGAACGAGATTATATCTCGTGTTTCTCTTATCCTGTATTTTCCCGAGCCTTATTTGGGGATCAACATATACAAGACAAGGACCACACCAGTCGTTGGTCTGTCTTCCTTGTAAGAGGGAGTGAGGAGAGTAAGGTCGTCCGATCGTTTGGAACATTTCCATCACATCCTTTCCTTTTCCCCTATCATTTGAGACCCATCTCCCAGGGCTGATTGGTTGCTTGTTCCCCCACGGATTGCTTCTTTTCCAGAACAAGTTCCAAGTTCTTCCCCTCAAGCTGGGCACTCCCTCCTGCAAGCCATCTGCTACTAGCCTGCCTCGCCTGACTGCCTTTTCGCCTTCGGGAGGCTTTCTCACTTTTCCTGGGAGGATTATACTGCCTGCCCGTCCTCTCGTTTTCTTAACCTCTGTTCTTTTTCATCTTCCCTCTTTTATTCATTCTTGTACACACACACACGATCATAAGCACAAAAAATAGCCCCCTTTCGTCAACCCCTGAGGGTGACGCCTTCCGCTACGGATTTCGCAAGACAACACCATCCAACACGCTGGTCAATCCTAATATACGCACATCCCAACCTTTACAATGTCGGCCACGGAGATAAAAGGTCTCCCATTCGTGCCGCTGGAACCTTTCAGCGGCACTGATGGTGCAGGAGGAGATCCTCTTGTTCAGGATCTCAATGTTTGGTACCAGGTATGCATAACCCAACTGCACTTTTACCGTGCCTTTGATCTGCCGGGAGGATCAAAACACTAACGCCACACAACCAAACTTACCAGGCCGGCGATATCGCCTTCATGATCATGTCTACCGCCCTCGTGCTTCTAATGATTCCCGGAGTTGGGTATGTCAAACATCAAATATTCACACCCGCCAATGTTGAAAAAGTATACTAACAAAATAAAATGAAAAAGCTTCTTCTACTCGGGCCTAGCCCGCCGCAAATCAGCCCTCTCCCTAATCTGGCTCTCGATAATGGCAGCAGCCGTCACAACCTTTCAGTGGTTCTTCTGGGGATACTCTCTGACCTTTTCGCACTCGGCCGGTCGGTACATTGGCGACCTCTCCAACTTTGGTTTCCGAAACGTCCTCGCTCATCCTTCCGTCGCCTCCAAAAAGATTCCCGACCTCATGTTTGCCGTCTACCAGGGCATGTTCTCAGCTATCACCGTCGCGCTGGCAACCGGAGCGGTAGCCGAACGAGGCCGCATGTTGCCCTGCGTCATCTTTATGTTCATTTGGTCCACTATCGTTTATGATCCTATCGCCTGCTGGACTTGGAATCCCTCCGGCTGGTCCAACCGGATGGGAGGACTGGATTTTGCCGGGGGCACTCCCGTGCATATTGCTAGTGGTGCTGCTGCGCTGGCGTATAGTATGATGCTGGGTAAGAGGAGGGGACACGGGACTCACGAGCTGAATTATAGGCCTCATAATGTTACGCACATTGTGATTGGGACTGTTTTTTTGTGGGTTGGGTGGTTTGGTTTCAATGCCGGTAGCGCCTTGAGTGCTAATTTGAGGGCTATTGTGGCGGCTACTAATACGAATCTGGCTGCTTGTGTGGGAGGTGTTACTTGGTGTGTGTTGGATTATAGACTTGAGAGGAAGTGGTCTACCGTTGGCTTCTGTTCTGGTGTTGTTGCTGGGCTGGTTAGTATCACTCCTGGTAGTGGGTACGTCCCCGTTTGGGCTGCGGTCCCCTGTGGTGTTCTGGGAGCCAGCTTTGCGAACTACGCGACGAAGCTCAAGTTTCTTCTGGGCATCGACGATGCGTTGGATATCTTTGCGGTTCACGGAGTTGGTGGGCTCGTGGGTAACATCTTGACCGCCTTCTTTGCGGCTGATTACATTGCCAAATTGGACGGTTCCCAGGTCATCAAGGGCGGGTGGCTGAATCACAATTGGATCCAGTTGGGCTATCAGCTTGCCGACTCTTTTGCGGGCGGGTGCTACTCGTTTGTTCTCACCTGCGCCATCTTGTTCATCCTGAACTTGATCCCCGGGTTGCACTTGAGGGCATCGGAGGAGTCAGAGATTCTTGGTATTGATGATGCCGAGATTGGCGAATTCGCCTACGACTATGTTGAACTCACGAGAGAGGTGCTTAACGAGGTCGAGGCGGACAATGTCAGCGCCTACTCGGTTGAGGCTCAGCATCATCATCACTCACAGGCTTACAGTCCTACTGGCGGTCCTGGTGGGATCGGTATGGCGCTGGGTGGTGGCCCTCACGAGAAGACGGTAAACAACAGGCCAATAGATTATCGGATGTATGGGATTGGGAGCTCGAACTAGTGAGCAGAGGTTGCGATCTTGAAACTTTGTTTTCTTCTCCTTTTCTGTTTGATCTACCTTATTCAAGTGCAACCCAAAGGTCGCATCTCACTTTGTTTTTCTTTATTTATTCTTCTGTTACAATATAGGGTCTTCTGGTTACTGGTTCACTGGTTGACTGGTTGGGGGCGTTGGGATTTTCTTTTGGTTCAAGCCTGTTCTTTTGGTAAAGGGAAGAAATTTTTTGGAGCCTGGGTTTCAAGAAAGGTCTTATGTTTTATTTGTACGAGACCAAAGATATAACAAGTGACAGGATGATGAAGGGACGGGATGTTTATAGCGTTTGATTATGAAGAAACACCTTCTTCTAGTTGAAAGACAGGATGAAGAATGGAAGGTAATGACAGCCAGAATTCATAAAGCTTCATAGCTATATGTGTTTATTGTCATGTGCGGCATGATGGCCCCATCTGAGCAGATGAATTTTTGTCTCGTAGTATACGAAGGCAAAAGGTGTTCCCCCAGAAAGCAAAAGCTCACCGGCTAACCTCCTGGATGGGGATAGGTAAACGGGTACCAAAAACCATGGGGTTTTTTCTCCGTGTACAACTGGGACTCGAACGGGCACCTCTCCTGCAAGGCTAGCACCTGTTTGCACCAATGGGTAACGGTCCCTCTTCATACCGGGAGGCCATTAGTGGCCCGCGATGATGGAACTTTTGGGAGGGCCGTTAAATGCCCATTTGCTGGACCCAATTATATATTATCTCTGCCACCTTACATATGCAAAGTGCCCCATCAAGGGTTTCAACCAATGAATGGATGGCGTTTGGCTCATAGCTTTCTCCTATTATGCGACTTGTTAAGAAAAGGGTATCACAATCCTGAACGATATCCAAACACCCGTCTTATATATACCCATCACTGCAGCCACGGAACTCCTCGGTCCACACCCAACTACTTCGTTCCCTTTCCCCATTATATCCCTAGCACCATCTCTCGCTCGGTTCCCTCCACTTAACCCCCAGCATCTCGAATATCTTCTTCTCGTCACGCCCCTCAACCAACTCCCCCACCGTCACTTTCTTTCTTCCCCTTCCTCTCATCACCTCTTTATACAAGCCTCTCTGATTCAGCCTCATGCCTTTTTTGCTTGCCAATAGCCTCAAGCTCCGATTAAACATGTCGTTTCCGGTAAAGTAAATGAGCGCAGCTCCGTACTCCGTCTCTGGGACAAGCAAGAAGTCGATTCGTCTCCACACTTTTGGTTCTGCAGAAGGTAAAACGCAGCAACCGTGCCACTTACTCCCCGGCTCCTTGGAACCCCGCTTTTCAGTATGAAGAGCAGCAAGTGTAGCGACCAAGAACTTCTTCTTGTATAGAATCTTCAGAAGCGCTTCGAGGAATGGAACAAGCTCCGAGGAAGACTCGGTCCCCTTCTTGGTAACGATAAGGTCGATGTCTCCTGAGGAGTCAGAACCTCGACGGTAACTCCCTCCAGTCAAGATCTCAATTTTTGGATCCAAGAGAGCTGCTTCCCGCTTGACAAACTCACCTAGGAGAAAGACCTCCTGCCGTGGTATACGAGTGTTGAGATCATCATAGTGCTCTATGCCAAGTCGCTGGTTGGCTGTTAGCTTTGCTTTTTCTAAGAGGTCATCCAAGCTACGATAACCCTGAGAAACCCATTTAGTCGCCTGTTTGAGTCCCACACCGTAGATCTTGAGGAAGAGCCCCAAAGTCTTGTCAAGGGGCTCTGCATTGGCTTGGTCAAGACGACGAAGTTTGTTGGTGGTAACAATTTCTTCGATCTTTTCAGCCAGGCGCCGACCAATGTTGGGCAAGCGGTATGCATCCTTCTCGGTCGTGATCATTGTGGGTTGCCGGCGAAGAGTAGCAATAGCTTTGCGATATGCTGTTGTCCGCCAGTGATCGTTTACTCGCGTGTAGTAATCGCACATGGCTTGCAAAACCTCGATGGTGCGCGCGTTGGGATCGGCTTCTTCACCAGCCTTGTCTTTGGTCCCGCCACGGTTGCAGGCGAATCGGTCCTCGAAAGCTATGGTTTTCTGTGCAGTCCGGGTGGTAGATCTTGTGGCTGGTCTTTTACGGGCTCGCTCATCATCCGATGCGGACTCAGGCTCTGATATTTCCTCTAGGGGGTCTTTTGTCGACGATGAATCTTCTTCTTCAATATCTAGTGGAAGATCTTTGTATTCCTTGAGGAGTTCGATGTACTCTGAAAGCTCGTCCGGTGAAGTAACTTCTGGCCGTGAAGGAAGAGACTCAGTGGGCTGAATCCCGGGGGCAATTGGAGTCTTCTGAGCTGATGCCTCTTCGCTTCTTATGGTAGACTGCTGGGTATTGGACATTGGCACCTCCTTGACTGGCAATGACGCTGGCCCAGGCTCAGGCGATCCCGTTGCCGGAGCTTCCTCAACAGCAGTAATTGGTGCCTGTGTACTTGGGCAGCCAGGGATCCGGTAACGCTGTTGATCTGGGTCAAGCAGGGTCCGGAATGTAATACACTCGATGGGATAGTCCTCATTGACCAGGATGAGTGATGAAGCAGGGTTAAACCCGGCGATTCCCTTAATGTCTGCGTATGCCAGGTTTTTGTCAACAATGACATGACTGGCAACAGATAACTCCCGAACCCATTGGGCACCATACTCTTGCGCTCTGGTAATGCGTAACTTTCTTGTACGAGCGACATCATTATTAGGAATGTAATAGAAGGACAACCCCTTGAATATCTGGGCTGATTCAAGAACGACTTTAGATGTCTTGGGCTGACGTTTACGTTTTCGTACCGCAGTGGTTGCGGAAGGGGAATTTTTGGCACCGATATTTGATGACAAGTTGGGGAGGGGCATGGTACTGCTTCTCTTGAGCGTTGCTGGTGTTCTTGGTCGGGTGGTCTCTGGTATGGGCGTTTCTTCGATGACCGAGTCGCTGTCTCCAGCAATCAAGCCTCGCCTAGCTCCCCCGAGAAGAGGAGTTGTGGTACTTTGAGCAGCAGTAACTGGCGTGTCCTTGATAACGCCGAGTTGCATCTTCTCAAGCAGAACTCGTCGAGGATCTTCGGGGGTGCTAACTCTAGTTGAAGTAGGCAATGAGGTTGTTCGCCTCAAGAGCGGATGAGGAGGTGGCTTCGTCAATGGTCGGGAGTTTGGTTGAGGTTGCGATTCGGGATGCGACCTAAACTGGATGGCGGCAGCGCTCCTTGACTTTGGACTAAAGAATGCTCGGCACGTGTCTCGATGCTGTCTTTCCTTCTCGTCTATTTTGTCATCGTCTTCCTCGAGATCATCCAATTCCGCTAATCTATCAAGTTCTTTGAAAAATGCTATCTTCTCTTTGACAGATGGTTCGGCCATTCTAGCATCGGACTGATCGAGATGGAGCGCAGGAAACGTGCTTGGGATAATCATGCCAGGTTGCGAGGGCCGAACACTCCTCCAAGGTTGAATTAGAGTCTTCTTCGTTGGAGGACCAGAACCTGCCATATTGTTGCCCGGGCTTTGAGCCTTACGTATCACATCCCTTGCAGCGTGGCGGGGGTAGCTGTTGCCTATTCCGGAGTCGTACGGAGATCTGCAGCAATTCGCTGCAAGAACGCGGCTGGTATCTCGTGCTGCAACCCCTGTCCACCACGTTTTGCATGCGTGGGCACGTGATTTTTTACGACCCTGCATTAATCTTGAACCTGTGATAGGTTCACCAAATGCTGAAGTGGGTACTGCGGATGTTTCAGACCAATTGAGACGCGGCGGGTTCCTTCCCCCTTTTTCCAGTTTACTTACACACCGATTCAACGGCTTCAACCGATACTGATTCGAAGTCAAACTTGCTGGACTCTTTTCACCACCAGTTAGCTTGTCATCAATATCCGCTTTGTTTCCAGATTTCAATTGGCGTGAATATGTCCAATTTATTTTCCGGGATGTAAGTGTTCGTTAATACCATTGTTATGTTTGTTTTGTATTCCAAGCATTACAGTCATTGCCAGTGTGATGGCTCATTATGAGAATCATCATCCGAACTGCTGTCTTAAAACTCATCTCATCTGATTCCACCATTGGGTCCCCGCTTCATGACCAAGATGAAGTTCAGATTTCCTTCGCACTGGATTCACTCCGCAAAGTAATTTACAAATTAACAATTCTCACCATGGCGAAGCTCCTCACCACCGAGGAGCTACACCTCTCAAGGCACGGCCTTCGGGTCGAGGCAAAAGAGTTTACAATGCTAACGCCGGTTGACAGCAATGCTCGCCTAAGGGGCACCGCAAACAAGCCCAGTCCCAAGAGCCCCATACCGCCGGCATCCGATGATGGTCGTCTTAACTCCCCCGGCGGCCTATCGCAGAAAAGCTCATCATCTGTCAGCCTGGCAAACAAGCTACCCAACATCCCTGCCTCTCCTTCACTTTCTCAGTCTCTCGCTAGTGCAGGCTCTGGCGATGATGATATCGGCCCATGTCACCTCCCAAAACCGCTCCCATTGTGGATCAATCCCGCCTACGCCAAACATATCGTGAAGGGAAACTTTATGACGCTCAGTCGTCGACCTAAAACCGTCGATGAAGGTGAATGGATTGCGCACCAAGGTATGCACATAAACAATTGTTGGAAAATTCTGTGTGCTGCTGCTAACAGCTAATCCCTTGCAGTGGTTGAACATTATCGCAACCTGTGGAATTTTGTCAACGTCATCTATCAAAAGGAGGAGAACGGTACGAGTATCTGCAATGCCATGACATGTCCTCGCATGTCTGCCGGAGCGTAAGGAAGTCTGCTCCTGTTATAAGCCTACCAGCCGCTAACTCGACTCACGGCAGAAACTGCTCATACACCTGGCTGAACAACCGACTGGAGCCTATTGAGCTCCCGGCATATGAATATATCACGCTGATGCAACGATGGATTTCCGGCAAGATCGACGACGAAAATATGTTCCCCACGGGCCCTGCTAATAACTCGTACGCCCATAATCCTCATATCATAACATCGTCATCTCCTCTCAGCGGGCCAGACGAGTGGGTCGGCAAGCGAAGCGGCTTCCCGAAGGAATTCTCTTCAATCTGCAAGACAATATTTTTGCAGATGTTCCGCGTCTATGCTCACCTCTATTGGGGTCATTTTGTTGAACCCTTCTACCACTTGAACCTGGAAAAGCAACTCAACAGCTGCTTCAGCCACTATGTGTTGACGGCTCTGGAGTTGGGAATGCTCAAGCCTCATGAACTTGAGCCAATGCAACCGCTGATCGACCTTTGGGCTGCCAATGGCACATTCCCACCAGATTCTAAGGCATACGAGTGTGCCAATATCAAAGTTGGAAGTAGACTGCTGCACATGGCCGGTCTGGCGTAGGGCTCATGATGCGATGAGACTTCCTATATCTCGCATTGCAGCGTTTTCGGATTTGCATCATCAATCGGCCCTTGATAAACATATTGGGCCACTTGCATGATTTGGAGTTGAGGTGCAGTTCGCTCTTTGGCAGATGGGTAACTTGGGACTATTTTATGGGGGAAATGTTAAGGAGTCTGGGACGAGAAAAATGCGGACAAAGATTCGTAAATCTGTCATATCTGCTGTTATTGTATGTACTGAATCATATAGCAGATGTAGAAGATCGTCATAGTTACCGTACTTGGAGTCCCGTTTCCGTTGCTGGAGTCGTCTGATGTCAACCAATCCGAAACCCAATGACTTACTCCCTGGATTGGAAGAGAATTATCAATTTTGATCTCATCATCATCATCGCCAATCGTATGTAGGAGTCAAGATTCTCATTCAGCACTGCATTTGGAGTACTTACCTAATGGTGGTACTCGACCTCAGGTTCAGATCACCTGGCTGGCTAAACTTGCCCCTCTGTGCCTGATTGTGCCTGACCATACCGTGGACGTTTGGGACAGAGTCGAGGTCCTCCCCTTCCCGTGAGAAGACCCTTGTTGCCTTAGTGGGGTGTTTGACAAGGAAACCGCTTGCGGGGATACCCCACACAAAAAAATAGCGGGGCCGTCCTGGATTTTCCAGCCAAATTCTCTGCGGGCGAGGCAAGCGCTCTCCAGGGCAAGATTTGAGACTGCAAATCCCATTGTTCAGTCCTGCCACTTTTTTTTCTATCCAAAAGAAGCAAAACCATCACAAACCAAAATCTATCTGAATTCATTTTTTTATACCCTACCGAACATATCCCACCCAATTACAGCCATCATGCCCGCCGAAATGGATATCGAGGCTGCTGAGACCAAGCTCAAGCAGATGGAGCACTCTGAGCAGCATTACTTCAACAGGCGAGTTTTGACTCCCAATGCAGATTTGCCTGTCGCCCAAAGATAATTGCTAACTTCCAGTCACAGCTACAACCACCATGGTGAGACCTTACCGGCATCACATACCTTTTGATCGTTGCTAACCATTGCGATTTACCATCAAGGCATCCACGAGGAAATGCTGGTTCGTACTGCCCCGCGACCCCCGCGAACTTTCTGTTCTCGTTTGAGCTAACAATGGCATGCGCCTTTACAGAAGGATGAAGTCCGCACGAGATCCTACATGAGGTCGATTGTCGACAACAAGCACATTTTCAAAGACAAGGTTGTCCTCGATGTTGGCTGCGGTACCGGTATTCTCTCCATGTACGCTCCCCCTCCCCAACAAAATATGCAAAGAGAAAAGGAGGAAGAAAAAAGAGAACAAGAAGGCTGACGGCAAGATATCCAGGTTTGCGGCCAAGGCTGGCGCAAAGCACGTCATTGGCGTCGACATGTCAACCATCATCTTCAAGGCTCGCGAGATCGTTGAGGTCAACGGTTTGTCCGACAAGATTACCCTGATCCAGGGTAAGATGGAAGAGATCGAGCTGCCTTTCGACAAGGTTGATATCATCATTTCCGAGTGGATGGGATACTTCCTTCTCTACGAGTCCATGTTGGACACCGTTCTCTATGCTCGTGACAGGTATCTGGCCAAGGACGGTCTTATCTTCCCTGATAAGGCCACCATTTTTGTCGCTGGTATCGAGGATGGAGATTACAAGGAGGAAAAAATAGGCTGTATGTGATATTCTAATCTTGTCTGGACCGGGTTTAACTGACACAACATAACAGTTTGGGACAATGTCTACGGCTTTGACTACTCTCCTCTCAAGGCCACCGCTCTCTCAGAGCCCCTTGTTGATACTGTCGACATGAAGGCTGTCGTTACCGACCCTACTCCTGTCTTGACCCTTGACCTTTACAAGTGCACAACCGCCGACCTGGCCTTCAGCTGCCCCTTCGATCTTGTCGCCCGGAGAGACGACTACATCCACGCCCTTGTCGCCTGGTTCGACATTGACTTCACTGCTTGCCACAAGGTTGTCCGCTTCTCAACTGGGCCACATACCAAGTACACCCACTGGAAGCAGACTGTCTTCTACCTTAAGGATGTTCTCACTGTCAGGCAAGGCGAGAAGGTCGAGTGCTCTTTGCACAACAGACCCAACGAGAAAAATAAGCGCGACCTCGACATCAAGATCCAATATCGTCTTGAGACCGCAGAGCCCAAGAGGCAAGCAGAGGGAACCTGCCTCTACAAGATGTGCTAAGCACAATCTATCACCGCATCGGTCCGGTGACAAGAAAAAGATGCAATATATCTATTCAGTCACCTAATTTGACGTTCGGGCCATCGAGGAACCCCCGCGGTGCTATTTCTCTGGCCCCCACGACAAATAGGTGGCGTGCATAAAGACGACAAATGCAGAGCATGTCTGGGTATTGACTTAGCGAATGGTGTTTTAGCGACGTGATGGAACTTGAAATTCACAGATAGGAGAGCATCGGCGTCTATTGGGCTGGCGTTCTTCGGCGTGTGTCCTTCTTTTCTACTTGCAGGCGAAGAGCTCTTCTGCATACAAATGACGAGTCCCACGTTTTTCTTGCGCACAAGAACAATCAGCGAATTCGCGGGCAGGACGTGGAGTAAAACCCAGGAGGTGGGGAAACCTTTGGAGATGCATGTGCTGGAGAGAAGGGATGACCAAATATGGGAGGTGATGCTGCATCATTACTGTTGATATGATAGGGATACCCGGTGATTTTGAAGAGAGAAAAAAATAGAAAGCGGTGAATTCGTTTGTTACAAAGCTTCTCCCATGTATACTTTTGATCTGACTCTTGATTTTGCCCGAGGCTTATGATTCATGACTTGTGCTTGACCTGAGGCATGAGTCGAATATTTGCCACTGGTATCAACACAGGGGTCCGATAGATTTGTTTTTGGTATGAGTACCGAGATTGATGGCAACACATGTAATAATGAAGAAACCCTAAGTTGTGAAGATTTCTGAGAGAAAGAAAGAAATATATAAGATATGATTTTCATGATAAAACAGACTAAAAGTAACTGGATCTCGCTCTCTGTGTCTGTCTTTTCTTTTTTGATGCGCCATACATGTATGCTTAGTTTTTGTCTTGGAATGAAACCTGAACAAAATACGACAAAAAAAAAAATCATATTTTATCCACGGCTTCGATGAAGAAAATTACCTTTCCCCTTCCTTTCCCCCTCCTGTTCCCCTTTATAATAGCCAAGAAGATGGAAAATCTGACTGACCACACACGCCAATTTTTTTGGAGAAAAAGAAAACCCGAGATTCTTCTTTTTATGCCAACCCACCCGCCTCCGTCAAACTCCAATTTTTGTGCTCCTCTTTTTTTTTTGTCTCTTTTGGTTCAGCGAGCGGTACATCTACTTCTTCTAAGAAGAAAAATACCCTTCTTGGTCCTCCAGCTCGTTTTGATATTCCTCTACTTGTCCCTCCCGATACACTACTTCTGCCGGCCCATCGGATCCAGAATCATCACCCAGTGACAGATAGGGAATCTGGCTTTCACCAACCAGTTCCCTCTCAATTTCAGTGATTGTAATGCCCAACAGACCAAGGCTGACCGGCTCACCGGACAAAACCCCATCGCCGAGATGATCTCGCTGTCGCAGCCGCTGAAGAACTCCTCCATCAGCATCCTGCTCTTCTTCGCGGCAGCCATCCACATCATTACTAATCTCACCATCATCTCCTATACATGTGATAGATCTCTCATCATCCCAAATCTCCTCATCAAATTTTCCAACTACAAAGCCTTCGCGCTCATCATCAACCCAACTCGAGGACGTGGTCGAAATTATTCTCCTACTCCTCTCAATAAACCCACCAAAAAGCTCCGACTTGGGTGTAGCGATATAGGTCGAAGAAGAACAACTATTAATAGTAGAAGTAGTAGTAAGAATAGAGGCAACAGTGCTAGCCCTGGACCTTTTATGTTGCTGCCCTTGTAGTTGTACCTCCCTAGGGGAAGTTCTCTAGACGCCCCAACGGCTAACAATACCAGCAACCCGATCCGCAAGCTCGTTAGCCTCTGACCTGGTAGCGGCCTCGGCATAAACGCGCATAGCATTCTCTGTACCGCTTGCTCTAGCAAACGAACGAGCGTCCTTGAATTTCTTAACCTCGGCGTCGATCTCGGCCTGGCAACCCGCGGGGTGCGACAGGCGGCGTTCAGCATCTGTGGTGCGGAAGCGGTCCTTGTTACCAACTTCAACGCGGACAAGACGGTTGGGGAGGTCAGAGTAGGTCATGGACCAGTCGCGGAGATCCCAGTTCTTATGAGCGAGGATAACCTCGACCATGAGCATGTCAGAGAGAGCATCGCCGACGGTTTGATTGATGAGATCCGACAAAGCAGCGAGGGTGTCGAGAGCATCCTTCTGGGCGGGAGACTGTGGCTCCGTCTTCTTAAAGGCGCTGACAGCGTCTGGAGAGAAGAGAACGGTGCCGTGGCCGTTAGCCTCAAAGTATACTCCGATGTCGAATCCCTGAGCCACGTGGTGGAGATGCTTGACGCCGGTTGGAGTGCAGATAACGGGCAGCTTGAGGTGCTGACGAATGTAGTTTGTGCTGGCGCCGTTGGCATATGCGGTTTGAACAACTCCGATTCTCAGGTCGTCTTTGAGACCGGCACGCTCAACCAAGTCTCCGATAAAGGAGGCAGCGAGAGAGGAGATACGATCACCGTCAAGCATGACGAAGCCAGCCTCGGGGTCGATCCAGTAGTAAATCAGGCGATCGGCATCACCGTCAAATGAGCAGGATCGGACGCCAGGCTGGGGCTTGGGGCTCGGGGGCGCTCTCTGCTTGGTCTTGACAAAGTCGGCACCACTATCGAGGTTCAAGACCTCAGGGCGGAGGATGTCGTCATTGACAACTTTTACGTCAAAGGAGACCTTGTCCTGAGGAATGTACTTCAAGAATTCGGTGAGCTTGGGACCACCAACACCATTGGCGCAGTCCACAACCAAGCCTCCATTGATCTTCTTGCCCGTCATGCAGCGCGCGAATGCCTCGGAGAGCTTCTTATAGTACCCAGCTTCGCTGACCTCGCCATAAGCAAGAGGTGTTCCTTCGCTGTTGGTGGCACGAACCAGGTAGTGCAGCTGCGGGGTCGTCAGGATCTTAAAGTCGACGGCTTCAGTCTCGGTAGCCTCAAGAGCAGTGGCGAGAGCGGTGACGAGCGTATGGCCTGAGGGTCTCGTATCACGACCGTATACGACCTGGGCGGGGGCGCTGAGGTCGATCTTGAGATCGGTGGCCAGGTTGTTGTAGACCTTTGCGAGCTCCGCGTCGCTTGGGGCATTAACGAGCTGGGTTGCGTATTTCTCCCACTCCTGTTCAAGCATGTCGCCCTGAGGGTCCACAATCTTGACGCCGTTGTCGATGGCGGGATTGTGACTAGCAGTGATCATGACACCGATGGCTTGCGAGTTCAGCTTACGACTCCGCAGCGAAGCAAGCAAGCCTACACGGTAGGTGACACCCTCAAGGAGGTCCGCCTTCATGCGGAAACCGGCAGTGCCATACTTGTAAAGCTGACCCTTCTCGAGCACCACGATTGGGTGCTTGGCGGAGCCGGCGATGATCTTGTCGTCGTGGCCCATCGTAGAGGTGTACCGTAGGGTTAGATAAGGCTGGAGATAGGAGTCGTTGGTGGGAGATGGAGTTGAGAGGGGGGAGTTCGGTTGGGGGACGAAAAAGAAGAGGGAGAGAAAAGATCAGACAAATGGGCTCTTTAATCGAGCCCGGAGGATGGGGAAGGGGCCCAAGGGGGGATTGGGAGCAATGCCGGTTGGAAGCTTGGTTGAATGGCAGGGTCCCCACACCGGAATCTGGAAGGTATTAGGTGAGGGTCAGGAAGTGAAGAAGTGCCCCGCACTGCCCCTTCAAGTGGGTAGGCTGGGCACAGTGTGGGCAGTGGGCAGTGGGCAGTGGACAGATGTTGGGCGGGCGGTGAAGCCCGCAGTTGTGCGCAGGAACGGCGAGGGAGTGCGAGGTGAAGGCTGCAAGGTGACGGATTTAGAAGGGAACTACCCAAATCCGGAATAGCTTGCAGCAAGGGGTCTTGAAGAAAGTTCGGGTTGCCAGCATACGTCAGGGTTTCCAGTTGAGTTATCACGTGACCTGGCGATAAAGGCCTGGATCGAACGCGCTTCACTGTAAATCGACAACGCGTTTCCTCCTACCAAACTCCTTCCCTGCAACCACGTCTCAGCATTGCTGCGCAACATTTTGCTTGCTCTTTGGGACCGGCTCAAAACCTCAAGCTTGGTTTCTTGGGCCTTTTGGTTTTTTTTTCCCCTTCTCTTCTTCTTCCCAGAACCCAGCTCTCTGTTAATTCTTTTTTTTTTGGCTGGACTCAACTTTCGTCACTAATGGCGGATGTCACAGTAGCAAACCCATTGTACCTTAGCTGGGTGAAAGAGTGGTGGGAGGTAGCAAAACAGAGGAAATCGAAGGGCGAAATCACGTATAAACACGCCTACGACTCCCTTAGAGCTTGCCCCATCAAATTCCAGCACCCGTCCGAGCTCCAGTCACTTAGAGGCTTTGGCGAGAAGCTTTGCAAGCGTCTGACTGAACAGCTACAAAAGCACTGCGAAGAGAACGGACTGCAGATGCCCAAGGTTTCCCGGAAAAGAAAGCGTGCTACGAGGTTGCCCGGAGAGGATGAAGAAGATGGCACCCTTCCCGCAGCTGGAGCTCCTCCCGCCCAGAGGCCCAGAACAAGCACGACAGCACCCAAGCGATACGTCCCGAAGTACAGATCTGGAGGTTTTGCAGTTCTTTACGTTCTGGCCGGTCAGGATCCCAATGCACCGCCCGGAATGTCGAAGGCCGATTTGATTGCAGCAGCTCAACCATACTGCGATGCGTCGCTCACCCTTAATTCCGATCAATCCAGGCACTACAATGCCTGGAACTCGGTAAATACACTCTTGAAGCAAGAGTTAATTACTAAGCGTGGACGGCCTGTTGAAAGGTATGCGCTTACAGAAGAGGGAAAGGAGGTGGCTGCGAAGGTTCGTGAGGTTGTCAATTACCGTAACAACACCGAGGCGGGCAATGGGTCCGGCAGTCGCAGCACCGATTTTCAGAGCTACAATCCCTTGGCTACTGGGTCTGGTACTACTCCCGGCAGTGGTAGCATCATTCAGGCGCGAACCAACAACATGGGTACCAGTAGGGGCAACGCCACTCAGGCGTACAGGACAACGAGCAGCTCTGAGTTCTTGACTTATACAGGTTACGATGACCGTGATGACGAAACCTCGTTTTGGACTCAACATCTGGCGGATGCCTTTGGTACCCAGCCAAGAACTGTCGCCGCCGGCCGGCCTGCCGCAGCACCCCGGCAGGTGGCTTCTCGGCAGCCAGTTGCACAGTCTAGGGCTAGTGGAGGATATGGCTTTTTGACTGACGCTGGTTACAATGATTACGAGAGAGAGGACCAGCTCCGCAATGGGAACCAATTCGCAGCCACCAACATGCATGCTAACGAGGGAAGTCTTGGTGCTAGGAGGCCAGCTTTCGCCCGCAATACGTCCCAACGGGTACCTCCCCAAGAACTGATAGTCCTCGACGATGACGATGATGAGGAGGTCGTTATCAAGGACACGAAACCAAAGCGCCAAAACGAAGAGTATAAAGATGTGGTAGTCAAAGGCGAGAATGTAGCGAATGACACCTCCTTGCCCAACATCACGCCGATCAGACTTGCTCCCGGTTCCTTCACCGTTGAACTCGTGATTGACAATCGCGAAATCCGGGCCAAAACTGATCGCGACTACATGCAGCAAGAGCTCATGAAGCGAGGAGTAAGACCTATTACACGTCCCTTGGCGATTGGGGACTTCTTGTGGGTTGCCAAATGCAAGCAGCCCGGCTGGCTTGAGCGGATGGGCGCATCAGAGCCACGTTTCACCGCAGAAGGCCACAGAGATACTGCAGGCGATCAAGTTGTTTTGGACTGGATTGTCGAACGGAAGCGGCTCGATGATCTGATTTCGAGCAACAAGGATGGACGATACCGCGAACAAAAATTCAGACTGCGCAAGTCAGGGGTCAAAAACGTGGTCTATGTTATCGAGCATAAAAATCTGGACGCGGATTACTATCAAAGGAATGAGGCGGCCGTGGAGACTATGCTAGCACAACTTCAGGTGGTTAATGGCTACTTCGTGAAGAAGACGAAGACAACCGATGACACGATCAAGTATTTGGCATCGATGACTCAGATGCTGCAGAAGATGTACGAGGGTAAACCGCTGTATGTGATCAGGTCCAAGGACCTTACAGTCAAAAATTACCTTCCATTGCTGGATCATTTGCGGAAGACTAAGCCCGACATGAGCCACCATATCGTCTATCCTGCATTCGCCTCACTCTGTTCGAAGTCAGAGATGATGACGCTCAGAGACGTCTTCTTGAAGATGCTGATGTGCACAAAGCTACTCACCGGAGAGAAAGCAATTGAGATCCAGAAGATCTGGAAAACTCCCCATGAATTCGTCAAGGCATTCGAGGATTGCGGGCAAGGCGAAGAGGGGAGGCGCAAGAAGATCAACATGGTTGCCGACAGGCTGGATCACCTTTATGGCAATAAAAGGATCTCCAAACCCCTGAGCCAGAGAATCGCAGAGATTTGGGGCGATGCATAAGGGGAAATCATTGTGCTTCTGGCACAACTTCTTGGCAAACATTCCTTGAAGGGGGCTCATTCTGCATACCTAGGTTCTCGGCAAGATGAGGGAAATCCGAGTTTTGTTGTACATAATTTTTCGTACCACGGTCAGACATGTCCAAGTGTTTGTAACTAGCCAACCCCTTTTCTCCTTCGAACAGGAAAACAAGAAATTAAAAAAATTGAACCCTTAGTTATTAATCACATACATTGATTGCTCAGGAAGGCCCCTGCTTCGCAACAATTTGCTCCACCATCTTCTGCAACAGCGGGATGCCGCCTCCGTTTCCATCCTCCAAACTGAGCAGATAGCCCTGAAGACTCTTTTCAACATACTTGGCCGTCATGTCGACCTCAATGTTGACCGTCTCGCCGACCTGCTTGGCGGCAGTGACGATCTTTTCTTGAGTGTAAGCGATGAGCATCACCTCCCACCACCCTTCCTCGTCGTTAACTTTAGTGACAGTCAGACTAGCGCCATCAATGGCGATGAAACCCTTGTAGACTACATATCTCAGGACTTCTTTTGATTTGGGAGCAAAACGAAAGGTGACTGCGTTGCCGTCTGGGGTGCGGGACAAGATGGCTGCGGTGGTGTCTACGTGGCCCTGGACGAAGTGCCCTCCCATGCGGGTGTCGGCGCGGACGGCGCGTTCGAGGTTCACGCGGGAGTTTTGAGTTAGGGAGCCGAGGTTCGTGAGGCGGAGGGTTTCGGGGGCTATGCCGACCACGAATGATGGGGTTGGGGAGGGAGTGAAGGAGGTGACTGTCAGGCAGACGCCGTTTATGGCTATTGAGTCGCCTAGGTTGCAGTCGGATAGGAGGTTTGAGGTTGAAGGGAGGGTGATGTTGAGGGTTGTGCCGCCGTCTGTTGAGGATGGGTTCAACTCGGAGACAACTGAGATTTGAATGTTGGTATGGGAATGATGAGGAAGGGTTTTGGGGGAGGCTCACCGCCGATTTCTTCTACTATGCCTGTGAACATTTTGGCTCGATTGGGATTGTCGCTAAAGGGTTATGTGTGATTGAGAGGGCTGAGATGAGATGAGTTGTGAGGGTTTTATGCAGCCTTGAGTGCGTTGAGTTGAAGGCTGATTGATGAGGGGTGAGTTGAAGTTAATGGTGGGGTTCGGTAGATGACCCCAAATGCCGGGTCCATTCTCGGCTACTCTGGGCTGACAATTGATGATTAAGATGGGTTACTCAGCGGGTTCTGAGGGTTAAGTTGTTATTATTGAGGTCTTAGTCGCCAGTGAATCTGACAGCCCCAAATGGTGTTCTGCTGGTATGAAAGCAAGAAGCATTATCCTTCTTTGCAAAGTCAGGCCGTTGAATGAACTGTGGGGTCATCTCCAGTTGAAGCTACCCCGCGATTTGATCTCCAACTTTGGAGTTGCCGCCTGAGTGAATTTGGGGGGGAGCACTGTCACGCATTTGGAAGCATAACGGTATTGGGGTAACTGTTGTATCAACACACTGTGTCACAACTTTTGTGATAATCTTCAAACACTCTGCAAGCCATTGAAAGAGCCGAATATGGCTGATTAAAGCAGCGTTTGAGGTATGTTTAGACATGTCTGTTGGTTAGTGAACTTGGATAAGATCCCGTATGACTATTTAGGATTTCTGGGTGCAGTTTTCGTTTCTTAAGTACCGACCGTGATGTAACACGGATAGCCCTGTTAGAACATTCCACAACTTCCAGGCGTACCATCTTGGTTTCTCTTATAAGTCGTCTGCCATTAACCTTCTTCAACCTTTTTGTTCAAATGCTAATTTTTAGCCCTCCGAGTCCGATTGGAACAAGTCAAAATGAAACAGTTAATGAGGGGCCCCTTTAAAACGCTGTGCAACGTCGTGTCTCTTAGCGGCTTACGTGTACGGTGACCAATTACTGTTAATCTCCGTTGGTGAATTGACTTTCTCGGCGCAGGCTATCAGCGGGTGTTGGTTTTTAAAAGGCAGTTACACCCGCACAAAAATCTGTGACCAAATTCACATGATTATCATGATAGAGTCACCTGCGTTGTACGATGTTATCGACGCGATTCTCGAGATGGCTTCGAGTAGCTGCAGTCTTTGGAATTCTCTGGTTGATGTACCGAGTTGCCAGTGAGCACCACCTGAGAACTTCATCTGAACTCGACGTTTGCCGGCCCCACGGTTGGAGACGCTTTCACCGTTCCTCGCCCCAAACCCCGCCCCGAAAAGTATACGACTTGATGATGATTAATACGGAGCTGGACTGGCTTGAAATTCGGCTCAATTCTACCTGGGACGAAGTCGACTACTTTGTCATCGTTGAGAGCGGTAGGACCTTCACTGGTCTGGATAAGCCGTTAATACTAAAGCAAAACCTCAACAAATTCGACCGATATGCGAGCAAAATAATATACCACAAGATCGAATACCCAACCGACTTCTACGCGCGAACGGCTTGGGACAACGAAGACTTCCAACGAAACTCGATGCTCGTACAAGTCTTCCCCAAACTCATTGGAACTCCAAAGGAAGCAAACAAGGGCGACGTGATAGTAGTCTCAGACGTGGACGAGATACCGCGACCTTCGACCCTAGCCGTCCTCCGCAGTTGCGATTTCCCTCGACGACTCACCCTCCGCTCCCGATTCTACTACTACAGCTTCCAATACCTCCACCGGGGAACTGAATGGTCCCATCCACAAGCTACATATTACCAAGGGTTGTCAAAGACCCTCTTACCGAACGACCTCCGAATAGGCGATGGAGGCATGTGGCCGTTCAAGTTGCTTGAGAAGGCTGATTTTTGGAACGCGAGCTGGCACTGCTCGAGCTGCTTCGAGACGATGGATGAGCTGTTGACTAAGATGAAGTCCTTTGCCCACACGTCAATGAATGCTGAGCGTTTCCGCGATAGAAAGAGGATAGCGGATAGGATAAGGGACGGAAAAGACTTGTGGGATAGGGTAGGGGAAGAGTATGATCGAATAGAGAACAACCAGGATGTGCCTTCATTTCTGTTGCTCGAAAAGGAGAGGTTCGAGTATTTGTTGAATCGTGATGGGCCGAGTGCTGGTTTCAAGGATTATAATGAGTGAAAAAGAAGAGGGAAAGCTTCAAGTTTTGAAAAAGGGGTCGGAGAAACATTAATACCTAAGCGAGCATGGCGTTTTTGGAGTTAAGTTGGCAAGATTGGCCTTGTAATACTTATTCGGAGGCACTCCGTTGGTGGGATAACAGCATCGTTTCAGGCTCAAAGTGTTGGCTAGCATATATTTTGGCTTTGGGTACAGGTCAGTACTTTCTGTCCTTCTCAAAGGGTTTCATAGTGTAGCTGACCAGCTTTGGGTCTTTGCAGATGCGGCTACTACCAAATGATATTGAGTCTCATGTATAGAACGATGAGTGCCGTTTGTCCTTCATTTTAAAGTGGTCACCCGCTGCCGTCCTTGTCACGGATATCTAACTGTCCAGGAAGACATTGTCCAACATTACTCCCGCATCTGGTGACATGAAGCCTTGATGGGGCTCAGGCACACCATTTTTCACTGCGAGCACGAAATAATGAGACTAGCACTATCTTTATCCACGTGGAAAGGAGATTTGAAACATGCTTGTGGTCTGAGAGAGTCAAAGAAGGGTTGGAAAAAGTACTTGATGCAATATACTCCTTTGTTTGCTTCTAGGAACCTGAGGATGCGTCATTTCGACTTTCTGAGGCGGCCAGGCTGTGCAGATACGAGAGTTGTTGGGATGACAGCTATAGTGGATTGAGGGGATTCACGGGAGACAAATGGGTTGGGGGTGTCATGGTCACAGTCACAGGTTTCCCAGGGAAGCACGAGATCGAACCATTACATTACACGCTCACCCTGCTGCCACCTACTTTCATATGTTTGTGTTTGGGCTGGGGGGACTGAGTATTGCAGCTTGGGGAGCTATTGTGCTCAGTGTTGGCACAGATCAAGGAACCAAAATTATGTGTGGGCGACGTGGAGGACAATTTGCCAATGCCCTTTCTTTTTGCTTCGTTCTCGTCGACGACTTGGGGCTTTTGCGGCTCGACCTGCGGCTTGACCCAAATTTCCTGCTGCAGCAAGTGATCTGTTTTCTTCTTTCAGATACCGGAACTCACAGTGCACGATCGATCGCGACTCATAACTCTGCTGCTGCAAAGATCTTTCGTTCTCCCACCCCCTCAGGCTTCTCTCTTTCATCCCATTCAGCAACCTCTTCACTTCCAGCCACTCGCCCCCGACTGCATCAGACAGCTCTGACGACTCTGATTTCTCCTGCAGGCCAACTTTCCTTCTTTACCACTGCAAGGTACCTAGCCATTCCCTCATATCTGTGCGACTCAATTCTTTCTTTGACATCGTTGTCCAACTCAAGCTCGTTCACTTATAGGTTACAAACAGAAACAGAAAAAAAAAAATAGCGACTGCGGACCGCATCCAACCATTTCACTCATTTTCTAACCCAGTCGCTCACGTTAATATTTTCGTTCTAAAATAGTACGAGATGGTCGCCATCGTGACTGCTGTCGTCGCCATTCTCGGCTGCTCTGCAACTGGCGCCACCGCTGGCCGCACCCGGAGGGACTCTACTGCCCAAAACTCAGACTCTACATGTGACGTTGAGGATGGCAACAGGTACTGCGCTTCAGTTAGTCACGTCAGTTATCCTCTCGATGTCAACAGGGTTGGTTTCTACCAAGAGGTTGTCAACATGAATCTGGACACCGGCACGTGCGATTTCAAGGAGAAGCATTACTCTGGTTCACTCGCACCTTTCAACGAGCCCGTGAGTCTAGATACTCAAGTCTCTCTAGAACGCACAAGAGTTAACAAACTTTACTGCAACAGATGTCCGTTCATTTTCGAGGCCCCATCCGGCTCAAGCAGTTTGCCGTCTATGTTCCAATGGGCGAGGGCCTTGGTGAGCAGAAGCGCAAGGCCTTTAAAAAGGTTGATATCGATACCAGCCTTATCAAGAAGGCAAACTTCCTCGGCAAAGCTGGCAGCACGAAGAAACTGTCCTCTCAGTTCAGCAAGGCCAAGGACACCAAGGGTCTGGCAAAGAAAGATCTTGACTATGCTCAGCTAGACTTAGACAAACTCGAGCAAACAACCCAGAGTGTCGTATGGGTTACCGAGACTGCCACCGTCTGGACCACTGTCTTTGAACATGTCGGCGGCAATCGAAAACTGCAGACTGATGGTGCTGCCTGTGGTGCTGCTAGTCAGTTACCAGCTTCTATCAAGAGTCAGGCCCCGATGGTGCCCGTGAACCCAGACATCTACCCCCCATTTCAGGGCCATTCTGCTGTTACGACGAGCACAGTAAGTTCCGAGATCAGCACTGGGGTTGTTGTTGCCGTCCCTTCGACTGTTAGCTCTGTTTTAGTGAGTACATCTGTGACCTCCTTGGCTATCAGCCCGTCCACTAGTTCCTCAGGAGAGACATCTACCACAAATCCGGCTGTCTCTGCTCCTGTTGGTCCTTCCACAGTGGACTCAAACACGAAATCAATCTTGATCCCGACGATGCAATCATCAGTCGCCAGTTCGGTTATCACCAGCTCTTTGGGTTCTGCTGTCGGCATTCCAATCGGCCAGACTCCCAGCTCTCCATCGATTCTGTCGGTTTCAAGTACTTCATCTGCTGCCTCTGTTCCCTCTTCCAGCTCTCCACCTGCAGCTCGCGAAGATTTTCATCGCGTCGCATACTACCATGCGGAAACTCAACAGGCGGGCGGGCTCATCTTCCTTGGAAACAAGGGCGACGGAGTCAATTCCGGCCAGTACAATCCGTGAGTCGCTTTTTCCTTTCTGACTTTATTCTTTTTGCTCTATACTAACGTTTTCACAGCCATTTTGGCGCCTCCCTTGCTTTCATCAACCCCAACGCCTCCCTCGCCGTGAACGAGTCCAAGATTCTCGACAACGTCCTCATTCCCTCTCTCACGGAATTTTCAATCTTTTCTTCAGTCCCCTGCAACAAAAGTGACTGCGGCTACACTCGCCCAGGTGACAACATCCCGGCCTTCCACGGCTTCCATGGCTCCACCAGAATCTTCCTATTTGAGTTCTCCATGCCGCACGATACCTCGGCCAGTCCCAACAAGAGTCACCCCCAGTGGGACACGCCCGCCATCTGGCTGCTGAATGCCAAGATCCCTCTCACCCAGCAGTACGGCGACTGCTCCTGCTGGGAGGGAGGCAAGGGCTGCGGCGAGATTGACATCTTTGAGACCTTGTCGACGGGCGAAGCCAAGGCCGTCACCAGTCTCAAGGCGGGCGGCGACACCGACGGGAATCAGGGAAAGGCCGATTGGCTTGATAGACCTGTGAACGACAAGACGGGAGTCAAGCTGGCTGTTGGACTTGATGGGGCTGGCAGCATGCTGTGGATCAGCGTCTTGGGTCAGGGCAATGATGGGAAGGACATGTTTGAGGGTGAGATGACTTTGGCGGAGGTTGAGGCAATGAAGGATGGGAAGTAAGTACGTAGTAGGTAGAAGCAGGGGAGGATAGGAGGGAGTGAGTCAGGGAGCGGGGATTTGCTTAAATATGTGAACCTTGAGCACACGAAGAATATTATGAAATGAAATTGGGTTTTTATAATTCTTTCTGTGTACCTATTGTATTGACGGGATTTTGCGAGGTTTCGCGTCTATTTACCGGTCAGGCTTTTTTATTATTTGACTGTCATCAATGTGGGAGGGGATGGATGGATGTCTTCATCTCAAGATGATTTTTCCCAAGTTTTCATGCTTTTTATTTTTAACAGCTCCCTTCTTGACTGATTTACGAATGATAGAGTAATCAGATTTGCATCAATTGGAACACTCCCATACTTCAGTTCTCTTTATGATGGTTATAAACTCCATTTCCTGCTTTTGGTTTCGTTTTTTATCTTGTCGCTTAGCCATTGCGACGACAACTTGTTTAGAAGTAAGTCTATTTTATCCGGCTTCTTCTTGTTTCCCCTTATTGTATTCTAGTACCACTCAGTCAGTGGCCTGCAGGGATACCAAAAATCAGTAGCTCCGACACCGCGGAGGGCCGTCTCGAGGTAACGAGCCGGGCCGGGCAGTCCAAGATCCATGACAAAGTCAATCATGTCGTATTTGCCCTTCTCCTTCTCGCCGTCAACCAGCTTGTGAATGATGGCCCAGAACTGCTGATCAGGGGCGTACTTTGCCGCGCGAAAGTATCCCACGCAGATTGAAGCCCAGGCCGCGATCCAATCCGGGTTGAGCGAGCCGGCAGCTTCGCGAAATTCGATGGTTTTCTTGGTTGATAGCTCATCCTTTATCTGCGCCGAGATTTGCGCAGGTGTACAAAATGCCGCGAGATTCTCTGAATAGTGCGAGTTTCCGTTGTAAATCGACTCGACACTTTCATACTGGCGAAAATTATAATTCGATCTCAGAGACGATCTCGGCGCATCATATTCGCAGTGCAATCTGTCAGGAGTGTCCGTTTTCGAAGGGAAATCCATGATGAGATAGTGGACGCCCCGGGAAATGCTCATCTGTCTGCTCTTCTCTTTAAATTTGGCTGCTTCTCTCAGCTTTGTGCGAACGCCGTGCCTCAGATGATTGCGGCCTTCGCTGAACCGGACGCGAGCAGGTCCTTCCAGACTATCCGGGCGCAGAGAGGGGAAGGGCTCGTCTGGATACGCGCGAGAAAGATGTTTAGGAAGCCACCTATTGCTGTCTCTGGGGCGTTGAGGGAGCTTAACATCCTTAGTGACGTCAAATTGGCCATTCGTGTTCCATGCCAACATAGAGGTCTCTCGGATCGAGGGGCAATACCTGATGTAGCCCCGCTCAGCTGGATGAGCGTGACACATGTAACCGTCGGCAGCCCACGCGAGCGCGGCCGCCCTTTCAAGAGTTGAGCGATGATGCGAACCCGGCCCGGCGCCGACGTGAACATGGAACCCCGTTGTCATGTTGATCCGCAGGTAGAAATCTGGCCTTCCGACCAAGGTCCTGAGAACCTCTAAAACGTGTTCGTAAGCCTGGTCGTTGTCCCAGAGTGCGGGCGATGTGATCTCCAACGCTTGGTTCCTCCATTCGTAGCCCTCGGGCAAGGTGGGCGTGGGGGTGAAGCGATCATTGACGCTGGAATCCGTGGAGACCATCCAGCCATCATTTTCATTAAAAACCAACACCGAGGGTCCCAACGGAGCCCCAGGACCCCAAGAAAGCTGTCCAGTTCGTTGCATGATCGGTTTGGCCTGGATGCTGGGAACAGAGAGCAGAGCCTCCTGAACCCGCCGACATGCCCATTCGGACACATTGCTATACAAGTCCGGGGAGCCTAAAAGGTCAGTAGCATCGGCTTCATGCGGAAACGCAGCTTGGAGTCTTGACTCTTCCTCCTCCCCAAGGTCAAATGTCGGATCCCTCTTAATTCGGGAACCGTGGTCACTTGATAAAGAATCAGCAGTCCCTGAACTGAGACTCTCTTGCTGGAAGATTCCAGGCTTGACAAGAAAATAAAACAAAAGCTCAATCTCAACCCCAAAGGACAGATTAGTTTCCGAAGGCCTGGTCGACATGTTGAGCATTTATGGGCATCGGCGACGACGAAGAAGAAGACGATGATGATCAGAAGAACCGCAGAAGCTATCAATGAACAGGAATAGACGCCTTTATGTGCCGTTTTGGACAAAGAGAGCATATAAAAGGTACCTTCAGGAAATACTCAATGCGGCTCCGCGTCTAGTAGAGACAAAGAAATGGCAGAATTACGTGCTTAGTATTAATGTACGGGGTATAATATGAGTCTTCTAGTACGAGTTTGCACTTATCATGATAAGTCGAGATAGGAAATCTCGTTCAGGTCACCAACGGGTGAAATGATGTCTGCATCAGTATCAGCATCTACATCTACATCCACATCCACATCCGCATCCGCATCTGCATCTGCTTCGTCCGAGGCGTCCGATTCCATCTCCTCCTTCTCGCGCCGTTTCCATGTTGATGATGAGTAGTTGGGTATCATCGGCGACAGAGCCAGTGATATCGTATGGGGGCATGATCCTTCTCCAACAGAGGCCCGGTGGCTGTGAAATGTGCATTGTCGAAACCCAAAGAATCGCTCTCCGTTTCGCAGTTTGTTGACGGGCAGCCGGAGCTGGGGATTCTTGAGCCGCACGTCGGCCCTACTCTGAGCCATTTTCTCGAGATGCAGCGCATAGTCGGCCTTGAGTTGAGGAAATACGGTGAACAGTCGGTCAACCTGCTTCTCCAGGATGTAGGCCTTGTCGGCACCATGTAGCGTCCATGCCAGCATTGCGATCCCCCATTTCCGTAACCTGACCGCATGCTCGCCATCGCAGTCCCCGTAGATAAATGCCAGAAAACGGGGGGACATGTCCCAGTCGAAGCGGAGGTACATATCCTGCAGGGCGTCCATAGCTAGGTCTTGGAGCGCTGGGAGGTCAATGACGGCGGCGAATAGATGGAGTCGGACAAGGTTTGTCCGTACGGCGCGGCATTCGTCTGGTGAAATTGTTCGAATAACATCATCAATAAAAGTGTGGAATCTCCTCCTTTGATAGAGCCAAAGGACGAAAATCTCAAACATATCTGGTGCCTCGCTTGGAAGCCATAGTACCGAGTCTTCCTCTTCCTCGCCCTTGACGGGGGTTGTTGGTGATGGTATCGCTTCGATGTTGGTCTTGAAAAAGCTGCAGCTGTCGCAAAGCAGCTTCCTGTGGAGGGTAAACTCCCGCTGCTCTTCTCCCACCAGAACTCTCACCACATCACACCCTTCGAGACTGAATAAAACCGTCAGACACAAGGATTACATACTCGTCTCAAAAAGGAGCACTTACTCGCCGATTACAGATCTCTTATTGCTCCACCGCATATTGAATGAGTGTGAGACCGGATGCCTTCAATTACCGCTCAGCAGCAACAGATGGCAACAAAGAAGGGAACAAGAGGGGGAACAGAAACAACCGGGGAAGCGAGCCTCGAGTGATATATTTGCTTTCATGGGGTCCGGGATTCCACGCGACGTCCCATCGCGTGAGCAGAGTCTCCGTCGAGTGTGCCGGAGCGAGGGTGTTCCAGCAGCCTGGTCCCAGAGGTCTTACCCCGTTTGGTGGACTTCCCCCCTTGTTTCGTTTCAACCGCAACCGTGCTGTTTGCAGCAAGGGGTGGATGTCTGCCCCTGAATCTTGGCATCACTTTCCTTTACCTTTTTCTTACCCCACGCCAGCCTGTGTGTCATGTTTCATGCTGTTTGTAAAACAATCGTGATCGATTTCCTTGTCTTCCTTGTCGTCAATCGACGACAGCCGCTGATCGAAAACAAGGGCTCGCTCGGAGGATTTTACCTTGACGATGCAACAGAAAAAGGTCTTCGGAACTCGGATGACATGTTTTCTGTCGTGGTCGAGTTTAATTACGTAGAACGTCGGATGGCGCTTTAACAAGGGGGACCTGGTGCCGTCGACCAGCATGAATTGCGATATAAGAAATGCAGCGTATCCATCGTTCATGAAATGAATTTTGAGATTGTGATGTACCATTCAGACACACTCAAATCGGATTAAACAATTGAGATGAATCTCCAAAACCGATTGATTTGCGATGCAATGCCGAGTCCGGGGCGAGGCCGACCTTGATTGCGGAAAGCCGACCGAGTTCCGAGCTTTTGTGGCTTAGCACAATTGAAACGAACGGCCCGCCCGGTGGGGGAGAAGATCCTCGATGACGGATCGCCAGCGGCGGGAACCGAGTTTTCCCATTGTCCCGTCCCTTCTCCAGACGATTACTAACAAAGATCGAACCGTCGCAACGGTAACCCTTGGAGTCTTGGAGGATTACACCATCCTGGATCCAGATTTTCACAATCCCATGTGCTGATTGGAAAACGCGGGCTAACCACTGCCGGCGGGTTTTGTATTGCCCCTCACTCACTCATTGACTGCTGCTGGGGATTATTCAGCATTGATTGCAAGATAATCATCAACTGCAAACTGTATGGATGCGCTTGAGAGAATATAAATATCTTCCTGGGGGCCTTGAAGTGGTGACGAAATTCTTTTTGTTTTAGAAATAACTTCCATCCATCAATTGAACCAATTCCAGCTTCAATCTCTCATTTCCCATTCCTTGGCGCACCTCTGAGTACTCACATCATGACAATCAAGAAGCTCACCGCAAGCCCACCGGCACCCGGCGCGCCTTTCTACACACCGGCCCAAAACCCTCCGGCTGGTACAACCCTCTCTTCCGGTGCTGAAGTCCCAACCGTCTTCACTCCGCTCAAAATCCGGGGCCTGACTCTTCAGAACCGGTTTGCCGTGAGCCCCATGTGCACATACTCAGCAGACGATGGGCATCTTACGGACTTCCATCTCGTTCACCTCGGCTCCTTCGCTCTTCGCGGGGCCGCCCTGACCATCGTCGAGGCCACAGCTGTCACTCCCAACGGCCGCATTTCACCCGAAGACAGCGGACTCTGGCAGGATAGCCAAATTGCTCCCCTGAAGCGCATTGTCGACTTCATCCACTCACAGGGCCAGAAAGTTGGCATCCAGCTTGCCCACGCCGGCCGCAAAGCCAGCACTCTTGGCCCCTGGAACAAGTATCAGGGCTCTGAAGTCGCTCTCGCTCTACACGGCGGCTGGCCCGACAATCTGTGGGGTCCCAGCGCCATCGCGTGGGATGAGGGATATCCCACTCCCAAGGAGGTCACGGTAGAGGAGATCAAGTCCCTCATTCAGAGCTTTGCCGATGCCGCAAAGCGTGCCATCCAGGCGGGAGTCGATACCATCGAGATCCACGGTGCACACGGCTATCTTATTTCTGAATTCCTCAGCCCCATCAGCAACCAGCGCACTGATGACTATGGCGGCAGCTTCGCCAACCGGACTCGCCTGCTCATCGAAATCATCCAAGCCGTCCGCGCCGTCATCCCCGAGGACATGCCTCTCCTGGTCCGCATCAGCGCCACGGAGTGGATGGAGTACACCAACCAGCCATCCTGGGACCTCGAGCAATCCAAGCAGCTCGCTGCCCTCCTACCCGACCTTGGGGTTGATCTTCTAGACGTCAGCTCAGGCGGCAACAACCCGGCGCAGAAGATCCAGGTGCACCAGAATTACCAGATCGATCTTGCCACCCAGATTCGGGAGCATGTTAACCGGCAAGGGAAGAAGCTACTCATTGGTGCGGTGGGCATGATTACCACGGCCGAGATTGCCAGGAGCGTCGTGGAGAATGGCAAGCTGGCTGGTCAGAGGAACGAGACAGTCGAGGTGGATGCTGAACACGGGACCCAGGCAAAGGCTGACCTGGTTCTTGTCGCAAGGCAATTCTTGAGGGAACCAGAGTTCGTGCTCAAGGTTGCCACTGAGCTGGGCGTCAATGTCCGGTTGCCAGCTCAGTACCTCCGTGCACCATACAGGAAGACCCCGAGATTGTAAGAGGGAGGATTTTTGGTTTTAATTCATAGCGAGGCGTTTACAACAGGACAGAGAGACGGGTCTAGCTAGATAGACTTGTTTTTGAAGTTAGACAAATAAATACTTATGATAGAAGTGTGTTCTCATTCTGTTATTAGCATTTGGCACGTGTAATGCATCACCGGCACCCCCCCCCCCCCCCGCCTTGTAACTAACAAGGTTTGCCGGTTCCGTGAAAGCCACAACGTTAAGTAAGGACGAACCAAGAAACTCCATTTAAACGGTCGAATCCATCAGTCCAAACGGTCAAACAATCGTTAATAGGAACATGGAAAACTGCTCCACTTGCTTCAACAGCTCGCTCAACGGTTTATCAACGGTTATAAGCCGCTCGCTCGAAAACCAAAACACTGGAGGGGAAGATGCAACCTTTTCCAAATATTGGCACTCAGGCAATGCATGCAAGAGAATGAGAAATCTTACAAATCATACATACCTAATCCACAGTTTCCAGGCATTTTCTTAGATAAGATGATCTTCCCTCTCAATTTGATTTGATAATTGGCCGATGGAGAGCTCTTGAACAACTCCCCGCATTTGTGGTTTCCCCTCTCTTTCCACTTCCCCCCTCTCCCGCTCCGCCCTCCTCATCCCCCTCCTCCAACAATGGGCAAGTGTGACTTCACCTGAGGTGCCCAAAGCTGAATTTGCCTCTTCTCCAATTTCTGATTGTTCTTTGTAGTTCTCAACCCTTTCCCGTTCAAATCTTTACTTTACTTACTCTTTTTCAGCTTCCATATTTTCTTTGTTATCAACTCCATCTCCCAATTGGGTCATGTTCAATCAATAACCAACCCAATCGCGATCCGTCTGTACTCAACGCACACTCACATACTCGCACAAACTAATAACTTTCCTTACCTACCCTTAACCAAACTCGGCCACGTCAAAATCCATCACACACCATGGGCTCAATCCACGCAGATACCTCCCAAGAGGGGATCACCGTCCTCATAACAGGCTTCGCGGTTCGTGACGTCCCCCTCACCTCTCCAGGCATCTCAAACTCACCTTTGATCCCTCTCAAATCCAGCCCTTTAAAGAAGACTACCCGGTCAATCCCTCCTGGGAAATCGCCCGCTCACTCCCAGATTACCTGCCTCCTATCCGAGCCAAAACAGTTCCATCCCCATCCTTGAACTCAAAACTCCTCCCACCAGTCCGTCTCATAGTTCACCCGGAACCAGTCCACGTCGGCTACAAAGCGGTCCGCTCTCTAGTGCCCCTACTATGGGAGACATACAAGCCCCATTACACAATCCACATCGGCATGGCTGGTCCTAGGGCGTTCTACTCCATTGAGCGGCGTGGACACAGGGACGGGTACAAGATGCGGGACGTGGATGGGAGTTTCCTGGGAGAGACTGAGAAGTTTGATACGGATCTGCCGGAGGAGTTGGAGACTGATCTGGACGTGGGTGATGTGTTGGTTAGGTGGAGAGGGTTTAGTCCTGTAAGTGTTTTTTATTTTTTTATACATCTTACTCAATCAATCGAGTTTCAGAAGTGCTTCTTGGTGGCATGAAATAGGATAAGAAAGAAAAAAAATAAAATAATAAAGGGGAATGCTGACAGGGTGAATATAGAAATACTCCGACTTGAGAATCTCTGAAGATGCAGGACACTACCTGTGCGACTTCATTTACTTTAGCAGTCTTTCGTACTTGTGGAAGCAACCCAGAGAGAGGAAGGTGCTGTTTTTGCATGTACCTAGTGATGCGTCGGAGGGAGCGGTGCAGAGAGGGCGGGAGTTGTTATTGCAGCTGGTCAGGGGGGTTGTGGAGAGCGAGCAGTTGAGAAAGGAGAAGCGTCAGGAGGCGTGTGCGGAGGAGGAGGATGTGTAAAGTCGGCTAGGAGGGGGAATGAGCAGTTCAAGGGAGATGTGGGACGGGAAGGTAGCGGCATGGGAAGGTACATTACCTTATACCTAGTAGCTGCTGAGGGCAACAAGGCAAGGGGAAATATTCATCACTCTTTGGGGCGTGGGACTAAATGGGCATTAAGAAGGATTTGGTATTGTTACGCAGGAACAAATTGAACCGGCCGATTATGTATTAAGTTGGTGAGTAAATGAATGCATGGTTGCGTGTTAGAACTTGCACATTATAATAAGCATCGATCATATGCAAATGATATGTGATTCATGACGATCCCCCGGTTTTTTTGTACCTCGGCGATTTGGTGATCGTCGCTTCGTTTTCAGGAACAGGATTTTTAGCCGTGATAATTGGTGTGGTGCGTGTAAGTGGTCTTCCCCCGCATTGCACGGGGATCTGTCTGGTCTAGACTTTTCCTCCTTTGAGATAGATCAGTTCCTGGTTTTTTTTTTCCCTGACGGACGTCAAAGTTCAATGCCGAGGTTGCATATGCTTGTGAGATATTTTTGGTTGTTTGTTGAGAGGGACAATGGGTTTATTGATGTTGTCTTGATGATTATGTGTCTCCATGATTGTGTAAGTAGTTGTGCGCAGCTCCACATATAATTAAGATGAAGATTTAAGGATTTAAAGTTCAATAAAACATACGATATTGAATAGAATGATTGCTGTTACCAAGATCATCTCATTCTCAAAACTTGACCAGAAGAGTAGCAATCATTGGGTGAAAGCACTGACTGAGTAAGGGGTTCGAGGTAGGTGGGTGGAGGTACAGTAGGTGGTGTTGTAGTGGTGGCGCTTGCCTGTTCTCCGCTCCGCTCTGCTCCGCTCGGGGATGACTTCAATTCATGAGTTCTTTCATGTGAAGTTTAAGCTTTTCTTGAGTCTCCCCTTCCGCCCCCCCCCCCCCCCTTGACAAACTTTGACAGGATTTCGCGGGGAAAGAGGAGTCTGGGAAATAACCAGGTAGAAAACGGGGCAGGTATGTACAGTATACAATATAATGCTTGAACGTTTGTTAGCGCGGTACACGCCCCATTCACACTTTCCTATGCCTATTTGTCTTATTTATACGCCCGTTCAGCTTCTGTTAATGCATTCCTAACCCCTTTCTACGCCTATTCAGCTTTTATTAATGCATCCCTGACTTCTTTTTGCGTATATTCAGCTTCTGTTAATGCATTCCTGACTTTTTTCTATGCATATTGGATATCCCGACCTGCATAGGTATCTAATACCTTACGGTTTGCATCTTTGCTTGGCTTCCATACCTTGTTTCTGTTCTTGGTTTTATGGGGCATGTACCGAGCTAACAAACTTTCAAGCATTAGATTGTACAGTAGGTATGAAAATGTAATGCTGTCTTATACTATTGTATTATTTCCCTGGTTTTCTTATCCAGGGTGCTGATTGTTGGGGAGGAGAGATAGAGGGAGGATTCTTGAATGATGCTTGACTGCTTACCTTAGCAAGTAGGTATGATGGCTGGGGTTATCACTAAGTAGTTCTCCGAAAGGATGAGTGACTGGATGGGTGGGTGCCCGGGTGATGGTTCGTATGTAGGTGTAGAGGTGTCGTATTCCACTGACAGAAGGATATGTTGATCCTCGCGCTTCTTTTTCCCCCCTCTCTCTCTCCTCTCCTCCTGTTCTCCTCTTTTTCCTATCTACCTCACTCACCTCCTGCACAAATCCTTGGGAAGGTTGCTCCCAATACACCTCGGTGAAACGATAAATACGCGGTGACGGTCAACCTCTCTTTACCTGGCGCTATATATCCTCTTAGTTTCACCACGATGCGCCTCTTACTCCTCAACTTGGCGGTGGTCTTCCTCACCACCACCGCTCAAGCTCAAGCAAACAAAGACTGTACATCCGTAGCGCTCCAAGCCATCCCGTCCTGCGCGCAGCCATGCTTTGTGAACAAAGCCCCCGAAATAGGCTGCGGGGGTCTGGACTTCGTCTGCCAGTGCCAGAAGCAGGCAGCTCTGTACGCAGCTATTGAGGGATGTGTGGTGGACTCTTGCCCGTCCTCTCAGTACCAGGCTGTTATTGATGGGGCTGGGACCGGTGAGTCATTACTTACTCTACCCTGATTCTTTTCCCAGTGAAATGACACTAATAATATGAAAGTATGTGAATGCGCCGTCGTTGCCTCGCCCGCATACACAGTTTCAGGCTCCTACGTCTCACACATTTCTTCGGCCTCATCTATCCCTGCTTCATCTATCCCCGCTCCCTCTATCCTTCCATCGGTCTCGGCCTCTTCAGGATCGGGGTCAGGGTCAGGGTTTGGATCTGGAACCGTTGAAGCTGCCCCGACTGGTGCTGCGTTCCCTGCTGCTACGCCTCCCTCCTCAAATAATGCCGGATATACTACCTCCCCCCCGTCTAGAGTTGGGATGATGGGCGTGTCGGCATATATTGCTGCTCTTGCGTTTGCTTTGCTTTAGGCGTGCAAAGCATACATGAGAAGAGCTTATTGTAGCTGGCAGGATAAAACGGACCGAAAGGTTGGAAAAGAGAAGAACTTGAACGGGATGGCATGGGTTTTATGAGAAAAAGAATCGATTAAAAGATGACAATACTTACTGAGCCATAATGACCACAACGTACTTTATGTTCTCAAGGAGGCCGAAGGTCTTGTGATTTTTGTATTTAATCAATCTCCCTATGTATCTCCCTCTCTATAAGTGCGGTCAGCGACATCGGCCGCAAACTTCCAGTGTTGATCAAAGATTTAATGACAATCATGTTGGCAATTTTGGCATCAGTGTAATTCGTTTGTCATGGCACGAGGGCCATAATCTTACGCTACTGCTCAGAAGCCTTAGATCGCTTGCCCCTCCCTCTGCCCCTTGCTGGAGCCTTCCCTTTACCTTTGCTTCTCGTACTCACATCCTCATCATGCTCTTCATCGTCATGCTCTTCCTCTTCCTGCTCGCCGCCATCCTCTGCTCCAGCTTCATCAACAGCCACGAACTCTTTTACCTTTCTCTTCTTGCCCTTACCAGTCCCTTTCTCCTTGGGAACAGGAATAGCAACAGGCAACTCCATAGACAAACCACCTCCCTTTTTCTTTTTCCTCGCTTTCAACTTCACTACAGCCTCCGCCATCCTCCTACTTCCAGTCACCCTCTGCCGAGGAGCAAATGCTTCCCTATTAGAAGCACCAGCACCAACGGCACCCTCAAAATACCTTGTAATGTTCGCCTGCGTCCCTTCCAGATCCCGCTTATTCATGTCCCTGATAACGGGGACCAACACCTCATCCGTCCTCTCCTTGCTCCATCCAATCGTGCTCATCAGAAACTGTCTCAGTCCTTCTAGATCGGGGACACCCCACTGAAACGCCTCAGGCGAACTATCGACCTCCGGGTGCAAGTATGCGTCAAAAACTGCAGGACTGGGAAACCCACCCGGCAAAAAGAGTTTCGGAAAATGAGTCCTCCTGAACTTGCGACGGAAAGAAGATGTCTGATCTGCCTCTTTAGAGCGGCGTCCAGAATGGACTTCTTCCCACCAGTCCCGAAACTGCGTCAACCCTTCCCTGCCCGGAAACTCTGACAGGATTTCGACGGCCGTGACTGGCCCAATGCCCGGTAGACCTTCGGTGTAATCAGACCCGAGTAGCTGGGCGAGAGCAATAAGCTGCTCACGGGAGAGCTCCAATTCCTCTTCGAGATCCCTTGCAAGGTAGCACTCAACGAACTTGTTGGAATTGAACATATTCTTGTATACCCTGGTCCCGCCGAACAAGAATGTGTCTGAATCGTCGGTCACAATACCATCAACAAGACCCAAGCGTACAAGCTGCGCGCATTGCGCTTCCGCTTCCATAGGGGCAGTAATGTAAGGAATCCCAAAGAGTTTAAGCAGCGCCTGACACTCGGTCACCATGATCTGAGTGACTTCGTCAGCATCACGCCTGTCTTTTTTCTGCTGGGTTCGGAGGGCCCGCAACTCCTTCTCGTAAGCTTCTTGGTTCTCTTGCTGTGATTTATTGTTGAGCTGACTGGCAAATCTGGCGTGCTCCTCCGCCTCTTCTGCCATCTGAGCCAGGAGTTCTTCCTCTTCTGGATCACTGAACTCGTAGTACTCCGGAGATGCATCGCGGTCTTCGACAAATAAGCTTTTCCCCCCATCCATTGGTAGATCATCAAAAACTGAGGATTGGTTTTCCGGTTGATATGCGGGATCACCAAAGAGTTCGCGCTCCATTCGAGCTTCTTCTGACTCCGGTATTGAAGAGACAACAGTCATAGGCTGCTCCACATGGGTTGGTAGAGTCACATCCTCAAACTCCATTTCTTCATCTTCCTCTTCTGGCCAATCGGGAGAATGGTAACGCTGAGGCTCTTCGGAAGGTGTGATATGAAAGTCCTGAGGAGGTGTCTTTGTAAAATCCGCTTCTGTGGCAGCCTTCGGCGGTAATTCATTAGTCACCGTAACAGGAGAATCTTGTTCTACCGGACTAACTTCCGATTGCTTGGGAGATGGTCTCTGAATGACAGGAGGCGCATCGAGAATCTCTATATCGCTGTTGTCATCACTGGAGGATTCAATTTCTACGATAGCATCCTTGTGCTGCTGGCGGAAGCGTAACTCTTCCTCGCGCGCGAACTCTTCATCTTCGGCATTCATTTGCATGTCGAGCTCCTGTTGCCTCCTTACTGACTCCCTGATATCTGTCGTATCAGTAAGCCACGGGGGTAGCGGCAGGGGTTTGTCGTCCTTCTTGCTAGGAGCAACCTCGGCCACCGAAGGCTCCCTCTCAAACCCACCAGCCTCATCGTCAGATATACCCTCAAATTCACCGGTCTGAGTTTGCTTGGACTTCTCTGATGGCTTCTCTGCCTGCTTCTCTGTCCTTGCTGGTGGTGATTCCGCTCTACCGAATGCGGTTCGCCAATCAAGTCTCTCAAATGGGAGTGGACCATCAAAGAGATTCTTAACATTGGGTCTCACTGGGGCAACTTCAACAAGTTTTGGCTTTGGTTGTCTCTTTCGCGCGGCCCTTAGAGCTGATTGAAGATCAACATCGCTATCACTGTCGCTTTCGACATGATTATCTTGGCGCTTAGGAATCGCGGCATTTGCTCTGTTGTTCACAATGTGTGCTATCATGCTTCCGCTGGCGGCTGTGATAGGTTTCGATGATGTCTCTGCTGCTTTTTGTGTCCATTGAGCTGGTGGCGGAAAATCTTCAACCTCCTCACCTTGAGGTTCTTGCGCACTGATGCCGTGATCATTCTGGAGAGACAGGGCGATAGCCCGATTGAGATCCTCATCTTCATCGGCTGAAAGAGCATCCTGGTCTCCAAAAAGGCCTGAGTGGTTATCGTTGTTGACGAAAAGGGCTTCGTCGTCTTCATTTGCATCTTCGGACTGGCGGGAGTTGTAGAATTGCCTCCGGGCGGATCCGTAATCTTGAGCTTGTTGATAAGCAGCTTGGCTAGAAATCTTCGGTAATCGATTGAATCCCTCAATAGGAACGTCCTCAAACTCCTCATCTTCATATTCATCATCTTGTTCTTCATCCTTGGCCTGATACCGAAACTCAAGGGCGTCCACATCGATAGGCTTATGAATCTTGCCTTGGTCCTTGTCCCTGCTCACGACACCAAGGGCCCAGCCGCCCTCGGCCCCTTCGTTCTTGACCAGGATGTACTCACGGTTTCTATCACCAGCCACTCGATTAACACCACCATTAAGTGTCAAATCCAACCCTGTCATGCCCATCTCTTGCATCAAGCGTTGTGTGAGCTTGTTCCTCTCTTTGACTCTCTCGATCTGAAACTTGGAAAAATCCATGCGATTGGGAAACATGACATCCAGTTGTTCCTTACTCAAGCCCATCCTCAGTCGACTCCTTAATCTGGCAGCATTCAAGATATTGTACCGATCTGCGGGTGGCAGGCTCTTGAAGAAGTCGCCATCAAAATCAATCTTGCTAAAGTCATAGAGGTTGATGTCTTCGCCGTTGTTGAACTGCCTCGCATACTCCTCCAACTCCTCCACGCTCATGATTCGCGGGTCATCAGGCTTGCCCATTGCTTCAATTCCATTTTCCAACTCTGGAAGATGATATGCATCCTTCTTGTGGAAGCGCCGGGTTTTCATGCGCTCCTGTTTTGACATGCCAAGCTCATCGGCATATACCATCTGGTCTGCGCTCGGCAAATGTTCCTGTTCCTGTTCCTGTTCCTGTTCCTCTGCTTCGTCTGCTATTCCCGCTCGCTGCTGGCGTCTCTCTTCCTCTTCCTCGGCGATTCGATGCATCTGCACTGCAAGCAGCTTTCCGGCTGTTCGTGCCGCATCTTCACGACGTCCTTCACGCCTTCTCCTGCGTCTCTGGAGAGTAGCGCGCTTCAACGCGGGGGCGCCGCCATCGAAAACGAAGACAGGTTTCACGCCGTACCACAGAAGCTTGCAAAGCCGACGGAAGAAGCCAACAACATGGCTGTTGCGCAATGCATTTCCTTCTTTGTCCCGGACAGCTTTGAGAAATTGGTAGATCCAAATCGAGGCATCGACGGCGAGTCTCTTTCGGTTGAGTGTCGCGAGGTTTGTCGGGCGAGCACAGGGCTGGACGACGGTCCAGAGGCCTTGAACACCCATGGTGGGTCAAATTGTCGTCGGTGGATGTAAGTAAAAAAGTGCAAGAGCCGGAGATTCAAGGTGGACGCTCAAGGTTTCCCTCGGCAAGCCATAACACGATGTGTAAAATGCCTTAAGGTGGCATATTCCAAAATCCTGGCCTCATGCTCTTTCGTTGAATCTGAAGAAGTGTAATTGTGGATGAATAAGTTGAAGGAAGAAACTTGGTTCCTAATCCAACTTGATGGACGCCGATGACTGCATACAATGGCCCCCCTGGCTCTGCTGCCTGTTGAAGCTCTTATCTCCGAGTTTATCTATTGGATATTATTCTCCGAATGCGCCTGCAGTTAACCCCACTAAGCATATCCCTTCCCTGTGAACTCATCTTCATAACTGTTTCGATATTTCCTCCATATGCCAAGTGTGATCAGACAAAAAGATCTAGTCAAATGCTTGATAGCCTACTAGCTCAGCGTTAAGCTACAGTTGCCCATAATCCTAAATTGCTCGAATATAATTACAGCCACATCCCAATCATACAATCCCCTCGCCCAAAGAAGCAGTGGGACCGCTCTCAGGCCACTCAACCTTTCTCAAGGCTTTGCCTGTCTCACTCATTTTACCCGGTCACATCGATCTCATTAACCTTCCAAAATGAACCAATACTTTTCCCCACGTCGCCGCGTTCAACTAGCAATGGACTACGATACCATCCCCGTACCCTCCTCGAAGGCGGAGGCATCCGACTTCTTGGAGACTCTCATTAATAAAACCCTCCGAGTCACAACCACCGACTCACGCATGTTCTGTGGTAACTTCAAGTGCACTGATGCTGTAAGTCATACCTTTTACCTCTCTCTCATCACACACTACGCTAACTTTCACTCAAAGGAAAGCAACATAATCCTCCAGCATGTCTACGAGTACCGCCCACCAAGCCAGCAACAAATCATTGCATCAGCCGCAGCCGCAGCCGCACAAGCTCACTCTATACACGGCGGCGGCCGGTTGAAACTTGGCATGTCATCTCGATTTCTCGGCCTTGTAGTGGTGCCAGGACACCACGTAGCCAAGATTGAAGTGGAAGAGTTCGCCAGCCAGCTACGGGGCGTGAGGGAGAGGAGGAGAAGGGAACAAGAGGCGCGGCTGCTCGAAGAAGACAGGAAAGCAGAAAGTCAAGGGCAAAGCACAGCAATAGCACCGGCAGCAAGTTAGAGTGTCCATGCTCTGTATTAATGTACGTATATATGGGAATACCCAACGCATGAGGTAAAGCGTCTTCCCCTCACCAAACACGTCATTACCTCCGTAAATACCCAGTTTTTACAAAGTAAAAGAACAATTTTATCTGCAGGAAGGTAAGTAATCATTTAGGGAATTAATAACACCCAGCTAATGTACACGGTCTCGCGCAAATGAGACAACAAGGAGCGAAATACATACTAGACTACCCATTCCTAACTTAAAAGCATGCATAGAAACCAGCTGACTGAGTGATATTTGACGGCTCTTAGCTGTTTCCGCCGAATAAAAGATACCTCAGAAGTAAACCGAACCCAGCCTTGCCCATCAGCACACATACACACATACACACAATCATCACGCCAACAGGAAACACAAAACCCCCGCCTTTAATCCATCCATCAGGTCCTCCCGCCTCGAAATCGTTTCGCTTCAAGCCAATATTACCAATTAGATACGTTTTTAATGCCACAGTGAGCCACCGCCACTGTCCTTTTACATCTCCTCCGTCTTTGCTTGTTCAACGGATACCTATCATCGACTTGCCACCAACCAACCGTTTGTTGATCTCAGGGTAGGCTTCGTCTCTCTTCGAATGGTTTCCTCTTCTCTGCCTGATCACAAAAAGACCCCTCATTCAATGTATTGATCTGGTTGCTCAACCGGTTCCCGCCTAAGCCGAACGCTAGTCAAGATCTAAGCGACAACCTCGCGCTCGGCATTACGCCCACGGGTCTCACCGTTCAGACCCGACTCCCCATCTAGCACGGAATGACTCGCCCTTGCGTCCAAATCGTCGTCTTCCTCCTCATCGTCCTCATCCTCGTCATCATGAACGTACTCGTCCTTATGATGATGGTGCTGACCAGCTGGCACCCAAGAGTCCCGATCATGAAGCGGGGCGTCCTGTCCCGACAGATCCAAGCCCTCAGTGCGAGCCTTGATGTTATTCCTGCGCCTTGTAGAAAGGGTGCGCGCCCTCGTTGACAGCTTCGCGTTGACGGCAGCCTTCTGCGTAACCCAATTAGTCAAGGAATCTTCACAATCCTGGATGATAGCCTTGCTGGCTTCGTATCCATCATAAGCTGCGCGGGTCTCTCCAGGGGTAACAGGTGTGTCATCAATCAGTTCCAGCAGATGCTTGCCGTAGCCCGCAATGATGGCCACCTTTTCGCAGTGCTCGCGCAGGGCATCGAATTGGTAGGTATATGCCGCCTTAATCTTTTCTCTTGTGATGTTGGAGAGTTGGGCCTCTGCCACAAGAGACTCCGCCTCCGCGCGAACAAGCTCCTGCTCCAGGACGACAATTCGAGGGGAGTTGGGTTCTTTGTATTTCAGCTGAGCAATCTGGTCGGTAATCTTTTGCTTCCTGTCTCTGCTGGGCTGCACCGAAGCCTCGATATTTCTAATACTTTTCATGGTGACGCGGTACTGGTCGTATCTGTCGACATATTGATCCTCGAGCTCGCCGATTTCGTAGAGCAGCACGCCCAGCTTGTCTGTGACGTCCGAAACGTCCTCGTCGCAGGCTTCGCCCCAGATTGACAGTTGTTGCTGTGGAGATCAAAATTAGTCTCCTTTTTCAACCATTGTGTAATCAAGAAATACCTACAGCCACTTCCATCCGTTCTTTGGCGACCAGTTCTAAGCTTCTCATGACGTTCTTCTCCATCTTGACGAGCTGGGACAGCTTCTTGGCGAGATCGGGCCCGAAGGCACCGGCTGTTTTGCCCCTTAGAGCATGTCCTAGCCTTCCTGTTAATCCCCAAACTTATGAGTCCCAAAAAGATCGAAGAAAAACACATGTTGTGTCAGGAAAAAGGGGTAAGGGTTTTGCTCACCGAGACCGCCTCGGAAGAAGCGACCGGACTTTGTACTGGAAGGCGGCGGGGGCGGGTTTTGGATTTGCGAAGCGGTGGGCGCCCGCGTGGAGCGCATAGAATACGTTCGATGCATGGTGGATTACTAGGTATGAGTTGCCCCCCTGAGAAGATGATTGAGGTTCTGAGCTTCAAATAAGATGTGTGTTTGTACTTGGCGGGCTGGTAGAATGCGCCTGGCGACGGACGACGGGATATGGTACGGTTCGTTGGCTTATTCAGTTTTACGGTCAATCGCTCGGCGGCTTTGGGACAAGTGGAAATATTTCGTAGGTTGAGAAAGTGGGCCGACAACTGTTGCGAACGGCTTCCAGGTAATTGGGATTGTCCGCAAATGACTTCGCGGGACAAAGAAAGATGGGTTGAGGGTTGCGGGTGGTTCGGCAATCCTGCTCAAGCTTGATTGTCTGGACCAAGCCTTCCGTTCATTAAATGCGACGACAAATGTTGGGTGGGCGAGCCCAGCGAAAATGACGTCGGTGTGCGACGCAGGCACATGAACTTGTCAAGCTGAGCCCCGGTAGAGCTGCTTATTGGTGATTGGCCCTGCGACCACTTGCCTTGGTCCACTGAACAGGGGCACAACACGTGTCAAGGTTCGAAGGTACTGGGATAGACGTTGCTCTACACTTGCCAGCACAGTCGGCGAAGAGCTTGGCCTACTCCAACAGTGACCTTCATTCAAAGATGAATCGCCTCGCCGATTTGCAGCACCGTATCTATCTTCTGTCAAAAATGTATTGAGATTGGGCTGCGTCAGAATAAGTGTACATGTACTGGTATGTGGGAACCGGACATGGCAATGAAGCTATGACGCCTAGACTTTGTTACCCGCTAGTCCTTATTGGGAAATTTCAAGATCGTAGCATTACCTGGTGATCATTGATCACAGCCAGAACACGATCTTTCAACAGAACTTGTGGAAATTGAAACGTCGACCTCTGATTGAAAGCTGTAGGAAGCTTCAGGTCTATGGTCAAGATACACCAAGTATGATACTCCTAGAGATGTATCTCAATCATCACCCGGGAGTATGATGAATGTTCTGCGACCAACTCGAAAGTCAAGCGTCAATTCAGACAGGGACCAACGGGCTCAGATGGTAGTAACATGAATGATTATTTGAGCACACTACATAGTAGACAGAACCACCCCACTTCGCAGACATTCACAGTCAAACGAATAGAGTGAAGAAGACGGGAGGTGAATGCCAAGCCAAAATGCTCCCTCCAGGCTCCCCTCGATGGCAGGGAACAATAGAGTTTAGATCCACCAAGATATACTATGGTAGTTCCAGTGTAGTTTGAACTGGGAAATCAAACAACATTGAATATTTCGTACTTTGAATCAGTCACCAAGTAAATTACGAGTTTCCAATTTATACCTGCCTACATTAAATGACTCCCATCCTATCGTCAACCCGTCTGATATTCTAGATTATTGGTGGACCCCCAACCGGATATGGTCTGTGCGTTCTTTGATCAAGCAAGGCCAAGAAATCGCGTCTTCCAGCTTCAAGACCGCGTCTAATCTTTTGGTGAATGAAGGGACAGTTGCCCATCTCATTCACAACCTATCACCGACCGCTTCCGATCAGTGCGCCTACTTCGCCAAATTTATGGGTTGTGGGCTATTGTTGAAGTTTTAAATCTGCATTTTCTTAATCCCCAAGGACTACGCAACAATTGACCCATCTTGCTTCGCACGAGGGCTGTTCCTCGATTGAGGGACCGTCGTGTGACGAGAACGTCTCTGACAAGACAATACCCAAAGCCTTTCATGCAACAACAATAGTGAAAGGGTCGACAAATTGCGGCATGTCCGAGAAAGCGATGGCCGACGTGGTGGACCTGACCTTGTCTGATAGCAGCGATGACTTGCCCACGTTAGAAGCACTTGCTGCGAGGACATCAGCCCAAAAAGCTGATCTTCTTCAAGATGGTGGCAACTGGCTTCCAGGGCGGAACCCGGATGTGACTTTGGAGGTACAATTGCCAGCACGTACTGCAGCCGCCCCGCCCGCCAAAGTTAATACAAGAGGGCCCAGCCCTGTGTCGCTCGGGACTACCGCTGTTTCAGCAAATGGATCCCGCAGGCGGACTCCAGCATTGCGACTAGATGCAACACCATCAAAATCAGGCCAACCATCAACTCCATCCGAAGTTGAGATCAGAGACTCGCAGTCGCCCAGCCCTCTAGTCCAACTTCCACCACAAGCGCCACAGCCACAGCCTGAAGTTCAGTCACCTCAACAGCACTCCCAAATCATTCAGCAAACCCCAAAACCGGCATCAATGACGCCCAAAAGATCAGAGTGGACTGTCGATAAGATCGCAGACGCCCTCAGTTCCCTGGCCGAACAGGTTGGCCATGATCATGCCCGGCTTGTCGATTTTGAGCTGGAGGAGGCTGAGAAAATGGCTCCGGAGCCTAGAGATATCAGCACGTTTGATGATTTTGCTGAAATGAAGCCTATTGCCTTGGAGCCTGGGGTTCGTCCGCCGCCAGGCATGGTCACTATGGCTATTAAGTTCAAGGTTTGTCTAATTCAGCCTCTCATTTACATCTCTGGACGTATTCTCACAATTCGAACAGCAACATAGTGGAGAACATTCAAAATCCAAGGTTGCTGGGAAACGTTTTGAATTTCCCATCACGGCCATCAAGACAAACAAGGAAAGTGTTCCCCGGTACAGGTTCCATCATGTCGAGATCCGGAAGAACATTCTTGCTCCCAATTCCATGTTGAACTTTGTGCCCCATCTTCGTGATGTCGACCCCAACTCCGCAGACGAAAAGAAATATGCCGCCTGGTTGGCCGAACTAGAGAGACTCGATAGCTTGTCAGGTTTCAACCCTCTTAGCCGAAGGGAGAAGGTAGCTCGAAGAGCAGAGAACGAGTATGCGGCGACCCTGTCTATGTACTTGGACTCGTGGCTGTGCAAGCTAGCCATCGACGGTTGTACCAAAAGCAATCTTATTCGGTTGATGGCAAGCGAACCTGATACCGTCACCCCCCAACAAAAGAACGATCTCCTGGGTACCTACAGCGACAATCATAGCTCTTCGCCTCGGTCTCTGGAGGTAGCGCAGCGCTTTACGGAGGCGTTTGATCTTGTCTTTGACGACGAGAACAATGAGAGGCGAATAACCCTCAGTGATGTCCTAAAGCTTGACAAGAACGTTGAGCCAATATTGGATAACAAGAGGGCCAAGGACACACCGTCTGCCCAAAGGCACCAGAATAAGGAACTCATGCAAAAAGTGGTCGAGTCCTTAGGGAGCTACTCGACTTTGGGTTGTCTCATCTGCTTCAGTCATGACTGCGAGCATGGTGAGATGGATTGGGAGAACCAGAAGAGATGCTTCTCCCTTGAAGAGGTCGGAGGCGTCGCTCCAACTCTCAAGGCGAAGTGGGCAGCTCAGATAAAATCGCAGGAACTTGGCACCAAACAAAAGAGCTTCATGGCCAACCAAACGACACACCATCAGCCTTGCCGAAATCAGTGCTACCGCACTTATGACATTGGAAATGCAATTCAAAATGTGGAGCCGTGGACGAAAGGCGAGGTTGCTACACTTGAGCACATATTCGCCACCATCGGCTACAGTCCATCACTGAAGCCCCAATGTTTTGTTGCTGCTGTACTTGGACGTCCCTGTCGGGATGTGGATCATCAGTTCAAGAAATTGGGCCTTACCCTTCCCCCCATCGAAGCGCGAGAGCCTATAAAGCCGCCAAAGCAGGTCCCATGGTACGACCGCAAGAAAAAACAGTTGCTTGGTGACTGGCAGGATCAAACTGTTAGTCATGAGCATGCCATGCGTGAGATACTCCCACCTTGCAACCACGAGGGCCCATGTACGTCGCAGAATGGCTGCCCCTGCGCCGGTACTTCTCGAGATTCATTCACTGTTCTCTGCGAGCGATTCTGCCAATGCACTGCGGAAGAGTGCGCCATCAAATTTACCGGCTGTGCTTGCCATTCTTCGGGAAAGACATGTCTCCAGCGACAAAAGGAAGGACGGGCATGTATCTGCATTCAACTCAACCGAGAATGTGACCCGGTTCTCTGCAGGGGATGCGGGGCGAAGGAGAGAGCTGACCCAGAGAACGCCTATAATGCCAAGCTCCATTCCACTGGTTGCCAGAACGTGCCTTTACAACGTGGTGCCGGCAAGGCGGTTGTGATAGGGCAGTCGCGGCTTGAGGGTTGTGGCTATGGCCTCTTTACGGCTGAAGATATTGCGGCAGACGAGTTCATTATTGAATACACTGGTGAACTCATCAGCCACGACGAGGGTGTCCGACGCGAGAACAGACGTGGAGATGTCTTTGACGAGGAGAACAAGATATCCTATCTTTTCACGCTGCTCGAGCAGGAGGGTATTTGGGTGGATGCCGCCATCTATGGCAACCTCAGTCGATATATCAACCATTCGCAAGAGTATCCAAACATCACCCCCAAGATTGTTTATGTAAACCATGAATTCCGCATCAAATTTTCAGCACTCCGCGATATCAAGGCCGGTACCGAGTTGTTCTTCAATTACGGAGACAACTTCCCCAACTTGACCAAGAAGTTGGTGGAGTCACGGGAGAAAGACAACTCTGATTCTAACGAAAAGGCATCTTCCCGGCAGAAACGGACAGGAGGCAATACGCGCGGCACGGCTCGTAAGACAACGTCCAAGAACACCAACGCGAGGAGAGCTAGTGACGAGGAGGTGCTGCTCGATTACGACGGCGAGAACGTGGACGAATACGGCCGTCCCATCAAACGTCTCAAGACGACAAGAGGTGGCCGACGTGTCGGTGCTGGCCGCAAGCCAAAAACTCAAGCGTCAGATGATGCAGTTAGCAACGGGTCTCAGCAGCACAATGCCGAGATTAGTGATAGTCAAGCGGAGAGCCTTGAGACTCCCACGCGTCGTCGTGTAGAGAGGAAGTCGTATATCAGCCTACTGAAACCTGGATCTCTCGAGGCCAGCACCACGCCTGACGGGGTCAAAAAGGTGTCAAGAAGGGGTGGTGCCAGACCCGGCGCCGGCAGAAAACCCAAACATCGTCCGGCATGCCTCCAAAGTAGGCTGAAAAACAGCAGCAATAACGGCAACCCTTCCAACAATAGCAACAGCGGGAGCATAACCGACAGCCCGAATAGTACCCCCAACAAGTCCGTCAATCCCGAAGCCATCACTACTAATACTACCGGTGCTGAGGGTGAGGATTCTGATGATGTTGCTCTCGCCTCTCGGCGCTCTGTTGCAAAAAACGGGGCTGGTCCCTCCTCGCTCTCCAACGAGACAGCTGCTGCTGGTAGAAAACGTAAAGCATCAGAATTGGACGAGGCCGATGAGGGGCAAAGCAGCAGCTCCGTTGCTGCCATCGCCAATGGAGGAGGAGCATCAGTCGGTCCATACAGGCAGGACGTCTTTTTGCCAATCACTGACGATGATGATGACGTGTCCATCAAGGGCGGTGGAGGTGCAGACGAAGATGAAGATGACGGTGATGGCGATGCCCCGACTGGGAGACGTCAGACTCAAAAGCCAATGCGTTATAGAAATCCCGCAGAATAGGACACACGGATCATTTCATAAGTTTCCCAGTTGGTGATCTTGGAGTGGGGAGGCGGTTTATTGTTATGTATGCGTAGAAATTTAGCTGGTTGGGTTTGGGGAGAAAAACCAAGCAAAAAATGGTATTGGAAGGTAGTCAGCTTATTATCAGGGAAGCCATACTTTTTTTCGTGTCTTTGAAGCCTCACATACACACACACACAACACAGCGAATGGATGGACGATGGTGACCTCTAATCCTTGCAGGAGGATCCGGGAACACACACATAGTGTTTGCTTTTCAAGGAGTACTTGAACGGTGCCATTTGTTTTTTGTTTTTTTTTGGTTGTTTTTTTTGCCGCTTATTCGCTTCTAGATATTTCTGGCGATTCTCCTGAGAGGAGGATATGGTCGTCAAGAGAGTACTATCTATCTAAGCGATACATATTTCTTACGAGCACAATTAAGTTACTGTATGTACACTTTAACTTTGAATGTCACCAACCACACAAGGTTTGTTCACACACACACAAACACACATATATATATATCTTTTGTGCACGCATGTGGTTCCGGGATTTTTCCCCTTCGCTCACTCTCAAGAATTATTATATATTGAAGATTTCAATACCATGTATTTCTCTGAAACGATACGAGAAGTACCTAGCTACCCTTTCTTTTTGTATGTGTCACTACTTTGTTCTCTTAACAACTTGGTCGGTTTTTAAGAGATTTTGGAAACCTTGGAGTGAGGAGAATAATGAGGCCATGAGTAAACAGCTACAAGAACTTCCCTCGAGCATAGAGATCATTACACACTGACTAAGGCAAGACGTTTCCTATTAACGTCGGTATAGTGTCATCTTGCTCGCCGCCGTATAGTACCATACCTCCAATGACAAGCCCGAAAACAGCATACAACGTAACATAAGTATGTATCAGTTCATAATATTTTTACTTGTCCCTAGAATCATGTGTATACTATTACCCTTTAGCGCCAAACCGTTCCATGGGTTCGAACAGACATATATCATCTAAACCTTGTTCCTTTTTTCCGTTATGCGCTCCTTAATCAACCCTAATGACCACCTTCCATCCCAACGCCCCAGCCTCCCTGATTGCGCAAGCCAAACATCCTCTCCTCCGTCGACTGATCAATGCGTTCCATCCCTTCTCCGCACAAACAGCCCTCACCAAGATCTCCATGTCCGAACCAAACTGTCTCCTCCTCGTTTCAGAATGCATCTTCTTGGATGCACTCTCAAGTCCAGACCCCGCAGCAGAAAACGGGTTTCCACCCTCAGGCCCAGGCGAAAGCGGCGACGATCTCGAGTAAATGCTGTCGCTCCTGCTAACAACAGGCGACAACGGAACCTCGTGCTCGGGTGGCTGAGGCTGGAACCCAGTAATACAATCAATAACAAGCACCTTTGCGGGGTTGTTCGACGCCGGTGTGAGGCTGGGGCGTTGTCCAGCGTTATAACTTCCCAGCAGCGCTTCGAGTGAGAAGTCCCTCTTCGCATCGAGAAGCTCTGATAAGTGAATAGCGGTGTAGGTGAAATACTTGTGTAAGGGGTGGCCTATCAGCAAATTAGCATCACCAACATCTTTCCGAAACTGACATGAAGCTGGATCACCTGGAAACTCACCAACTATACTAGCAGTCTTACCACTGCTACCGAACCCGCCATTCACATCCAGCTGCCGAATAGTAGGGCTAGAAGGACTCTTCATGATTCTCACATGTTGAGACGGAACGCATGGATGGGCGGTGACAAAGTTGATCTCCCTACTCAAAGTAAAACTCACTTCCTTCTCTTCATCCGTCTCGCAATCCGTGACGGTAAAAGAAACTGAAGCCGCATACGTCCGTATCTCGGGAACTCTTTGACTCCTTTCCGATAATGGCGTAATAGTAGGAGGAAATCCGTATTCCTCAGTGGGTGTAGTATGGACCGAGTCAACCGGTGCCCAAAGCTTCAAAGCTTGGAGCTCAATGAAGAGCGTGGGCGGTATTTTGTCCTTGTAAATGTTCTCAAATGGAATAATAAAGTCCGCCGGCAAGACCGACGAATAATCGGCATCTCCCAAGACGTTGGATTCTCTCTCGATCGCATGTTTACCCCATAGTCTGGCCTTTTTGTCGATTTGACGGGCATCCTCTGCGCCAGAGTCAGCTGCGCCTTCTGAGTACCCCAACGGCATCGCAACACACTTACCTGATGTTTCTTCAGACTCGATATTAACCCACCCATCGCCAAGGCCTTCAGGTATCACATCACTCGAAATCCAACCCATACATTCCACAGCACCATGACCCGCGGAAATCACACGACCAACAATGCAGGATGTACTCCAAAAGCTCTTGCCAGAATAAACAAACCCACCACACAAATTTGCCATCGGGCCAAGCGTAGCCATCGCATCGGGATCATTCTCCAAGAGAGTTGCCATCAAGAAATGACACAATCCCTCGCCTGGCAACATCAAACCAGACACGTAACTCTTTGACAGCCATCCAGATGGATGAAGAGCCGCAGCAATCTTTCTCCGTCTCGAAGGCACACGCTTTACCTTTCCCTCATCCGACTTTCCGGTGCTGCCACCACCACTAAAGTATGACGAGTGGTGACTATCAGCTCGACTACTCGGACTCGCCAGAGGAGTGTTCAGTGGCGTGCCCTCCACCACCGCACGACAGTTGTCCGAAATCTTGGAAACGGAATAGTCAGAATCCGGCCAGCGCAGCCGTCTAGCAAAGTGAGCGAGACCTTTGACTTGACGCTGTACATGCTTGCCCCTAATCGCGTACACCGCTCCGCTGCTGCTCTTATGATGGCCAGCACCATGTGAAGATCCATGCTCACGAGATAGCGACATTCGTTTTGTAAGAGTAGCCAACCACCCGGAAGACTTCTCCTCGGTGCTTGGTCTGCCCTCCGTTTTGGCCACCTCAATATTCTCCAACCAAGTTCGCGCCAGAATAAGCGACCACTTGACCGACTTGTTCGCATCCTTCTCGAATCGGTGAATCTCAGCGGGCCGGATGCTTTCGACCCCCAGCTCTTCGCCCTCAGTAATAGCGTCCAGTCGTATCAGCAGCTCGCAAGCCAACAAGATTTGCATGAGCAACCAATATCGTTCCTCGTGTATATCGCTGGCGGAGTCGCCTGTCTTGACTGATGCCCCGTCATCAACCTCATCTTCCAAATTCGCTCCCCATAGCAACTGTCCTAGACGAATCCGCCACTCAACATGGCTGAAGTCGACCCACGTATTAGGAGCTGCGAGCACTTTGACTAAAGCAGAGATCTGAACCGCAAGGGAGTAGGGATCCCTATGGTCAAGCACCTTGGTCGGGGGATGTAGAATCTGGAGGAACAACTCATTGTATAATTCGCTCGAGATTCGCTTCTCCCGTAAGTGTTTCTCGCTGTACCGTTGTCCATTTTTGATCAGCTGCTCCATGATCAGTGTCTCCTCGATATGGCGAAGGCCATCTTTGGAGGTCAACATTCTCTGGCGCTGGTCGACAATGGCTGGTAGCCTAGTGCTAATGCTCTCGAAGCCCCATTGCTCCTCCTGCAAGGCATCAGCCACCGACAGCTCAAGGGCAGCTTGATATCCCAAACTCCCCTTCTCCAAACCAAACATGCTCAACATATTGGGCCGCTCGCGGCATCGTGGGTAGAAATGTGCCCTCCGCTTTTCTTCCGTCGCTCGCTGGGCTCTCGAACGGTCGCTATGAACATCTCGCGTTATGTGCGGCCACGCAGTGACACACCCCCATGCTTTATCTTCGATTTGGGTGTGGTCTGTTAGGTCCCGGATCTCGAGCACCTCGTCCCACGGGAAAGCTACCGAAGGATGCGGGGCGCCGGTATAGTGTCCTTCCGAGCGTGCAAAGTATTGAGGAGCTCCCGAGAAAAGCTTCTCGATCTCCGAGTCACTCAGCGTGGCCATGATGCGTTTTAATTTTAACACGGGTTTGGCCGGTGGTCCTCGTGCCTGCTCGCTTCCTGGAGGTGGAGGAGACGGCAGCGGCTTATTGTGGTTGATGGGAGAACGAGGGGACAATGGGGACAATGGGGACAATAGGGACAGCGGCGACAGTGGTGTTGATGTTGTCTCTAGTGTCCGGCCGATCTGAAGGTGTGTTTCCACGTATTGGTCAGTTCAAACCGCGTTCATCAATGCATTGTTGAGGTAAGACAAGTTCATGTAAAGTCAAAGTTAACGGCTGCTTGCGCCCCCTCGTACGATTGGTGCAGGAACAGACTTGGAGAGACGTCGAGGTCACGCGGGTTGTGCTGAGGGGTGACGACACTTCCCGCTTCCTTTCTGGAGATCCTTGGATCTCCCCTCTCCAACTCTCAACGTCGGTGGCTTGGCTTGCCAGAAACGGGAAGATCCAATCCATGCCTAGCATCCCAAGTGCGACTGCAGTTTTGGGTACAGTTGCTCCAGATTATCCAATCGCAGCGTGCAACTCTGCAGACTTGCAGCAAATTGCAATCTAATTGAGTACCGGTGAGACAAAGAGAAACAGCTGACAATGGGGAGAAGTGAGGGGCAATGGGTCTCGCTTGGCGGCAAGACCGTTCCTCAAAATCCGGGGAAGGAGGGGAACTGGAACAATAAGAATTAGGTAAGGTCTCACCTCTCCGGCAGCTGTCGTGCCTCGCTGCTGAGGGGGCGCTGGGGCTTCCCTGGTGCCCCTTCCCCGCTGAGGGGTTGAGACTGCTGGCTGCTTTCCTACCAGTCGTACGCGCAGATCTTGCAGCAAATTCCCCGGTTTTTTAAAGCCTCGCCTCTCTTTCTTCTCGTCATCGCTCGTTACCGCGTTCTTCGACTGGCTGTGATCAGAATCCGGCGTGTTGTTTCCATTCGGTTGAATGTCTTCTTCGCTTGCCACATTTTGGCCTTCACCCTTATGGTGCTTGGCCGACCGCTTCAAGATCGAGAACGAGGGCATCGTTGATAGCAAAGCCGTGAACAGCTTTATGGTGACCGTGTTGCATTAAAACGAGTACCCGTCGAAGCCAAAACAATTTGTTCGCTGCTCTTGCGTGGCTGCAGAAAAGGCAGCTTGCAGGTCGCTCTGTGTGTCAGTGTGTATGCCGGGGTCCCGGAGTGGAGTGCGTATACTGTATTTGGTGCAACATCAATAACAGGAGGGGCAAATAAATGGAAGAAGAAGAAGAAGAAGAAGACGAAGAAGAAAAAGAAAAGAAGAAGACGAAGAAGAAAAAGAAAAGAAGAATCCGAGGAAATGATCTTCAAGATCAGAGAAAGAAAATGTTCAAGGAACAGTTTGACCAAATAAACAGGTCTGGATTCATGGCAGACTGGATGAACGGACCTGAGCAGGGAATTTGCAAGTTCAATAGAGCAGGAGAGCTGTCTCATGTCCGTCATCAACTATATCGTCAAACCGTTTATCTCGTTGTCCATGGCACCTAACCCTCGAGAGGCCAATCGTAGCCCATATCGCGCCTGTTCTCATTCCCAGTCTTAGGACGGATTGCCTATTGCCAGGGCTCGACCTCACCCGCAATCCCCGGAGGACCCAATGCATCGATCCTGCACTTTAATTAGACCTTTCTCCCACCCATCTGCTCATCAATTTACACGTTCAATACATTGCTTGGTTGACTTGTTTCGGAGCCCCATCCCACATTCCAACCGTACCATGGTTAGTTACAGGTTAAAGTTGCAGTACCTGAGGACATAAGTGAGGATCTAATGCATAACGCCGCGCGGACCGTGGAGTTTTGAGTCGAAGGGCTGCCGTTCCGACTGGCGGACATGCTTGGGTGCCTCCACCGCACTCTTACCGCACTCAGAATAAAACACTTGAAGCTTCCAGAAAACCGGCAATATTTGGCTGAAGAGATAGAAGCGAGATCTAGTGTGTTTCGTCTTGCTGACTGAGCAAAGCTTGTAATTACACGTGTCCGCGCCGACGGTGCTCTCGGCAACATCCGCCGGTATTTGACCTCTCTTGTCATCCAAAAGGCACTCGGCCGAGGAGATTCTCGTGCTTGTCCGGCCGTCTGCCGGCCAGCACTGAAGGTGGACAGGCCCGTTGGAGAGGTCCCAGCTCCTCTCTACACAGGGAGTCGCAAAATTGCCCGTTCCAGAAATTCCTTTTCAACATCGGACTTGGGGAATTTGATTAAGGGAGCGGGCAAATTTGGTCTGACATTTAAGCGCTCGGTGTTGGGAGCAATTGATGTGCACTTATCAGCCGCCCTTGAAAAATGCTGCAATTTCGGGGTATCATTTCAGACCTCGACAATCGACATGATTCCTCATGTTGACACCAACGCAACACCCAAGATTTGCTCCCATTCAATCAACAAGAGCGTTTTGCCTTGGTTACTGTTGTCTAGCCGCGGGTAGATTAGTCGACCTTCGACCTTCCTGAACGCGTCATTCCACTCATGCGGGAGGTGTGTCGTGTATAACAATCAACAGATATTTCGCGTCAGGAACAATTACAAACTCTTGTTTCTTGGTCCGTAACCGAAGTAATTTCAATTCATCCTGATCATGTCAGCTATCATCCTTGCTGCCACTACTACGATGACCATACCTCTGTGTCCAAGTCTTCGACAAGGCTGCCAGCTGTTGAAACGAAATTCCACACCATCGCGGCCAGTTCATCGGCGCCCTGTTCTTGACTGCCACTGCTCCCGTTGGAATCGCCTGTGAATGCTCCAACAGTCTGAGCTGGCAAGGTAGAAGCCGCTGGTTTTGTCTTCCGAATTGAGTCGATCTGCCCGCTGGTCTTCAGAATTGCCCCAGTGGCTCGATCGAGAACAAGAGCTGCCTTGACACCAGGTTTCTTCGAAAGCCGGCCCAAAGTCTCCTCGAGCGCATCAGACCCAGCACCCTAGTCATGAAACTGTTAGAGAGAAAAGCGGCATGTGACTTTCACAGCAAATGTGTGGACCAACATACCAAAACCGAATCAGACATGGCTGGGGACTGAATCAAATGTCTACTGCTTGTTTGACTGTGACGTCGAGTTCTAGGTGTAGCGGAGGGATTGTTGGAAGAATATGAATATGATACCGAATGTTTGGCAATACGGAGCCTTTGCGCCTGAAGCTCCAAGCTTTGGGGAGCTGGAAGCTCAAACACTCCTTCTCCTGTCTGCAATCGCAATGGACCCACCAATGACCCCGCCACTTAGTGACCCACTTCTGACAACCTGCATGCTGCAACAATTAACAGATTCTGCCCGTCTTCACCGTTATAATTTCCAAGCCAGTCTGACAACTTCACCTCAACAGATGCAAACAGATGATAACTGACAACGCCTATGGAAAGAGCTCCTCAATTTTAGTCTATCAGAATATGTCGGATCCAATTTTTTAAATTTTTTTTAAATAAATAAATAAATCTGACTCAGTGGACCTGTTTCAAGAGTATCTCACCTACCAACAGAGCAAGCACCCTGTAAGTAAACAAAAACAAGATCCTGGTAGTGATAGGATAGCGGCAGTGTCAGGTAATCGGGAGCTGGCATCTTACCGAAGTTTAAATCAAACTCTCCACCATCTTCAACATTGTTTGGGGGGAAGATGGCTTGAGGGATAGAAGTGCGGCTGGGACAGACGTGGTTGAACCCAATGAGTACTATAGCTATGAATATGTTGGTTTTCAAAACAGGCAGGCGAGGAGATGTAGGTAAAGCAACCCTGGCAATGCCGATAGATTCAAACTATCTATTGAGAGCCTGGGAAGGACTTATCCGCTCATACAAACATTTCAATGTTGGGCCCAAGGCATCGGGTGCTACATTTCCAGGAGCCAACATCATTACCCTTAAACAAAACCGAACAACTTGGATGTAATGGAAGCATAGCCTGGACTTGTGTGTAGTGATGGTAATGCACGTGGGACCCCAAACAGTTACTGATATCGTCCAACTGCCGCTTCAAGAGAAGCATAGCCAATATGCTAAGACATACAAGGTACGCGGCAGGTAGGCAACCGCTATCCAGTCAACAAGTAGCCAACTGGTGAACAGTGGCACATTGTGTTAGAATAATACCCAGAAGTCAAAAGAATTTCGCTGAGACTGGTTATCCTATTTACAAATCAAGCATAGCAACCTTTCTCGGCCGGTCAACACTTTGGAAAAAGCGATCCCTTGCAGGCAGAGAATCAGTGTGCAGTCAGCAGCACCATCAAGGTGCTCTAAACACACAGAACGCACCGGAACATGAAGCGGATCCTCTCCCCATCGTTGACGAATATCTTCTCTTTCTACTGGCTTCCGGTTGCTGCCGTCGTCTTGGCGGTGATGGCAAGAGGGGAGCACCTTCCTTCTTCTTTTAGAGGCATAAATTGGAAACTCTCGACAACAAATCCCCCCAAAACCTTTTCTTTCCCAACTTCCAATTCTCCAGAATTTCAACCACAGCAACCTGGAATCTTCTCTAGCTTGAGTCGCCATCCCGATCTCGAGGCTCAGGATCTAGACAGCTAATACCTTCCTAGCTACCAGGTAACTTGACAAGTCTGCCACCTTAGTAAGTATCTACTCACGTCAGGTCTCCCCGTTGTCAACACCCCTTCCCATACATATCAATTATTCCGGGCAACCAAGTGGTAGCTCAAGGAACGTTTTCCACGACTTCAATCATCGGCTCGACATCCATGATCGAGAGCAAGTCCGCCTTATCGAGCCTGTGTCTCAAGTTGAGCTCTCCATCCCAACACAGTTGAGTGTTTGCCAACAACGATTGCACCTTCCCTTTCATCTTCTCCCACAAACCTGCCCCATCATTCCCGTCAGTCAAACATCCCCCCACCCCCAGTTCATAACGACTTCCACGGCGACTTCCCTCGGCCAACCAGGTATACAAACCTTTCGGTTGGTCCGGTTACCTACTTCTACTTTAATTTCAACTCCACGATCTCTCATTTCTCATCATCGATTATTTGGTTGGTAGTCTTCAACTTCCATCTGTCATATTTCATCTTGTCTTTAGTTCGCTAGAGATTGCCTTGAGTGATTGACTAACATCATCTTCAGGCGAACCTAGTTTCGCGTAATCGCTTCCCACAATGTCGTCCTACGACAATAACAACTGGCAAACCGCCGGCAATTCCAAGCCTGACAACGACTCAGGTGCTTTCAGCACTGCTGAGATGAGCGCCGCTATCAACGATACCAGCAATGGCATCGAGGCTCAGAACCCCGCCGATACGACCACTGCCAGCTATGCTGCCGCCAAGGATGGCTGGGCGAAGCCCGAGGCCTACAAGTATGATGAGCTTGCCAACGATGCCGACCACGACTGGGAGGGAAATGCCCGTGTGTATGAGTTCGAGGGTGAGATTGGTGACGTTGGTCCGGAGTTCCCTGACTTGGAGCTTCAGCTCTTTGGAGACTCCACGATTCGCAAGTCTGAGGGCATCGATTTCTCGAAGTAAGTTCCTCATTTAACCTTCAAACCGCCTAATAACTAATACCGTCTTAGTATCACCTCCTTGGAGCTCTACCAGGAGGGCCCAGTCCGCGTTGATCCCATCCCTGCCGACTTCGAGCAAGCTGGTCTTCACCCGGTCATGCTGAAGAATGTGCAGCTGTGCGGGTACACGATCCCGACTCCCATCCAGCGTTACTGCCTCCCGGCAATTCGCCAGGGCTATGACGTTGTCGCGGTCGCTCAGACTGGTCAGTACAGGATCTAAATCAGAGTTCAAGTTGATTAATCGCTAACATTGGTCTCAGGTTCCGGCAAGACTGCCGCCTACTTGATCCCCATCATCAACAAGCTGATGGGCAAGGCGAAAAAGCTCGCAGCTCCTCGTCCCAATCCTGCCACCTACAAGGAGGGAATTGATCCGCCTGCCCGTGCTGAGCCTCTTGTCTGCATCGTTGTTCCCAGCCGTGAGCTAGCTGTCCAGGTTTTCAACGAAGCCCGCAAGTTCTGCTACCGTACCATGCTCCGCCCTTGTGTGGTCTATGGTGGTGGCCCTTATCGTGAGCAGATGCGTCAGCTTCAGCGTGGCTGCGACGTCCTGGTCGCCACCCCCGGTCGTCTCAAGCATTTCATGGACGATCCCACCGTTCTAACGTTCCGGCGTCTGCGCTACATGGTCATTGACGAAGCTGATGAAATGCTCCAGGAGGACTGGAAGGATGAGCTCGACCAGATCATGTCTGGTGGTGGTAAGTGTCACTTATCTCATAGAAATTCCAGGCAACCACAATTCTAACCTTCATGAATAGAACAGGAAGAGGGCAACATCAACTATATGCTCTTCTCTGCCACTTTCCCCAAGGCTGCTCGCGAACTGGCCAAGACTCACATGGCCGAGACGCACCTCCAGCTTCGTGTTGGTCGTGCCGGCAGCACGCACCAGAACATCAAGCAGGTCATCGTCTTCACTGACCCGTCTCGGAAGAAGCAAGCTCTTGTCGACCTTTTGAACTCGCTGCCCCCCACCCGCACTATCATCTTCGTCAACAGCAAGCGTGCCTGCGACGAGCTTGATGATCTTCTATTCAACCTCCAATTCCCATGTGTCTCCATTCATGCGGATCGTACTCAGAAAGAGCGTGAGGCATCTCTTCGTGGCTTCCGGTCAGGAAAGACTCCGATCCTGATCACCACTGCCCTTAACGCCCGTGGTATTGACGTCCGCAACGTCATGCACGTTATTAACTACGAGCTGCCCGCTCTTGACTATGGTGGAATTGAGGAGTACGTTCATCGCATCGGTCGCACTGGCCGTATTGGTCATCGTGGCCTTGCCACCTCCTTCTACTCTGAGCGTGATGAACCGCTTGCCTCGGTTCTCACCCGTACCTTGCTCGAGACGAAGCAGGAAATCCCCGATTTCCTCATGGAGTACATGCCTGAGGACGTTGAGAACTTGAAGTTCGAGGCTGACTCAGACTTCGAGGAGGATGGTGGTGCCGATGATGCCGGTGGTGGCGCCTGGGGCAATGGCGGTGATGACACTGATGATGCTGTTGGCGGTGCCTGGGGCAATGGCGGCGATGCTGCTGCGAAGCCCGAGCCCGTTGATGAAAACGGCGGTTGGTAAATCAGTTGCCTGAACCAACTTCAAGCAGAAGTAAACCACCTCGAGCACACCTCCTTCTCACTGGCAAAGCGTCCATATAAAGCTGGGCGAAATCAACAATGGGTTGCCGAAGATGCTTGCTTCTCTGCCTCGGAGTTTTTCTTAGCTATCTAACTTTATTCTTTGGTGGAAAGTTTTCTAAGTCTCTCAAGATTGGGTCTGCTCATGCTCTTCTGGGAGCGACTAGGAGAATTAAACCAATAGTCATGAGCAACAAGAATTTGATCGATCTTGAAGCTTTTGGGTTGAGGTTTAGTGCCTTTCTACGAGTAGTGCGATTAGTCAGGGTCAGATAGGGTTTGACAGGAAAAGCTGAGAATAAACTCGTATCTAAATTAAATCACTGCGTCCATGATCATATGTGTTTGTGTTGCGTGATTAAACTATTTTAATTTCCATGGCATCCATCATGACCGTTTCATCTGTGCGTGTACTCCAATCTGAACCTCGAGCATCCAAAGGCCATTCCGATTACGGGTGAAAAAGAGATGCTCAATGGTTAGATGTAGTTTTTGATCTACGCTATGTACAAATATTTCCTTAGGTCGCCTTTCATACAATCAAGTATTCCCGTATGACGTTTAAAACTAACCAAGTAGGCCTCTGTATGCTTCCTGATATTTATGAATCAATTGACTGGTTTCACAATCAGTGCTTTGAGGAAGCAGAGGGTGATGAGGACAACCGCCAGGCTCGGAGAGGCAGAGCTTGGAGTTGCAAGACCTTGGGCCGGATAAAGAGGAGGAAGGTGACGGCGCCAATGAAGACGCAAATGGTGTTGACGGTGTAGTACCCGTCCCGCTGGACCTCACAGATGCCTCCCAAAGCCAAGCAGCGTTCCTTGTCTGCCTGAATCGCGCAGCTGAACGGTTGGGAAAACGTGGCTTGTTTCTTTGCTGATGATGACGGGTCAGGCAAGCAGGTAGCACTCGTGAGGGCGTCGACCATCCTGAGGACAAAGAATCGGGGGAATGTCCCTCCCAAATTGCAGACTGTGGCTAGGAGGGTCATATATGTGCCTCCGATGACTGGGTCTGCAATCTTGGCATGGAAGGCGGCGACGGCGACGAACATGATTGTGTTTGTGAATGTAGAAAAGACGTGCTGGAGGATGACGGTGAGCAGGTACCAGGATGTTACGCCTCCGGTGGGGAAGATGGTGACGGTGAACTGGGCTACGAGGGCGGCTACCAGACGGCCCATGAAGCCCCAGCACCAGAGACGCATGGGCGTGAACTGCTGAGACCATTTTCCTGCATAGTAGCCCAGGCCGATCTCAAAGGGGAAGTCGATCAACACTGTAAGTGCCATGTTTTCCGTGCCGAAGCCCTTGTCGAGGAGCTTAAGGCTCGTTACGCCGTCATTGGCTTGGAAGCCAATCTTGGCGATCAAGTGGACGAGGATGATGGTTTGGATGTTCTTGAGTTTGAGAACTCCCCACATGATCTTGTATACATCCCAAATGCCGTCCTCGTTCTTGGTACGGTCCTCACGCTTCCAGAGGGCGAGACCGATTGTTACAGCGATATATGCCCATCCCCAGAAAGTGAGGTAACCTCCGAGGTTCATGAGACCATAGTCGAGGGGTTCAGTGCGAAACCAGCGGTTGGCGAAGTCTTTGGAGTAGAAGGCCAAGAAGACGGTGTATGACATGAATTGACCTCCTGTGAGACCGACAGTTTGTGCAGTTGAGGCGTAGGACAGGTTCGCGGGAGAAAGGAGAGTGAGAGCCCAGCCGTCGACTGCGATATCTTGCGTAGCGCACATGAGGACCAAGAAGAACCACCAGCCCGTGAACCCCCAGACTGTTGGACCACCAGGCTTGCCAGTTGTCGCCATCAACTCTTCGACCCTGGATCCTAGGTAGAGCATGCCTATTCCCGAGAGCAGCTGGATGGGCAGAATCCAGCTCTTTCTTCGGCCAACCTTGGGACTCCACATTGCGTCAACAATGGGAGACCAGAAAAGCTTGAGCGAGTAGGGGTATGATGCTAAGCTGAAAATACCGATCTCTCCGTAGGACATGTGGTTCTTTAACAAAAAGGGGACAGATCCCGTGGCTAGACCGAGTGGAATGCCCTGGAGGAAGTATAAGAGGACCAGTAAACCAAAGTTCTTCCTGTCTTGTACTGGCAGATCGAAGAAGCCATGGCTGATGTTGTTGTTGGCCGACGACTTGTGGTCAGGGTCGTCATCAAGTGTAAAGGTCTCGCGAGCCATGAGATTGGCGGCTGCAGCTTCGGTGGAGGTCTCTGAGGGTATGTTGCGTCGGAAGACTTCGACGTTGGAGTTCATCTTGGAGTGGCCGTTACTTTTCTTCCCTATTCCGGCTTCTTGAGGTCCGGGGGAGCCGCTCTTGGACGTCGGCGATTTGGCGCGACGGGACCGGGTACCCATAGGTACTTATTTGGATTTCTCTCTAATGTATCTGTGTACGTGATCGGCAGAGTGTTGCGAGGTCTGTGTATTGTTGTGCAGTATCTTTGCGCTGGTTGGAATGGAAGAAAGTGTCTTGGAGAATGGTGACAAGACTCGCAGAATAGGATCGATCGCGCTCGGTTTTCGAGTGTTGATTCTTTGAAGGATGGAATGATAGGTCAATAGCAGTTGAAAAGCAAGTGAATGCTCAAAAGCAGTTGAGGGCTAGCCTTCAACGTGGGGGTATCTAAAACGAAGGACGAATGAGTAAGGCACGTAACGAAAGTTGGCCTCTTCTCGGGATGATTTCCCGAATACCAACAGCCAGAGAGAAACTGTGGAAATTCAAGCCAAGACCACGTTGCACCCGGGCCCGACACCTTGGAAGCCTGGAAGGCAAACCCTTGAACGGCCCTAGACCGGAGAGGGGAAGCTCCAGGATGGATTGGGGTTGGTCAAACAAGGGGCGGATGGGGTGGTAGATCGTGGGGTAGCTCCAACTGCAAAGGAAGCTGCTACTGTGGCTTTAAATAGTGGCAAAATGAGAGAACAAATTTTCTGAGATCTAAGTTTTTAAAATGGCATTGTTGAAGTTATCCATCTTACTCAGCAATCTCATCAAAAATGGAAAAATGGGTTCATGCCAGTTCTGACAAAGAAAGCTTCCAGGTTGTGACGGAGTCTCTACACTACATATAATGATTGGACGATGGAAACGGGCAGGTGTTCGAGAAAGCTTAGGTCTTGCTTCTCCCGCAGGTGATGTTTCGCCAAGCCCTTTTCTAGCGGGTAGACCCACTGTGATGCCGCCAAGTTTCGGCCTTTTAAAGAACATCGATGACCAGGGTAGCCTCTCACATCTCATCGCTGTAAACAACAACCTCGCTCACTCATTGAACTTTATGAAATTGTATTTTCACAAGCGCCAGTTGAAAAGGCTATCGATCATAATTTAGCACATTGCTATCGCAACACATACGCATTTATCAGAGAACTCACCTGGAGAACTCACTCTTCCATATATGTCGTAGTCCTTTGAACGACGCGTCTCACTCTCACGGACCATAAGATGGAATCACCACCCACACTAGATGACGAGATCTCAGATCTCCAAGCTAAAAGTCAGTTTACCTTCACTCACTGTCATCTCCTTCTTCAATACTAACTTCGCCCAGTCTCCTCCCTAAAATCCCAACTCGCCCTCCAAACATCAATCCTCATCGCCGCCCCCTCAACACGTTGCACCCTCCCTCTAGCATCCCAGTCCCCTCTCCTCACACAATCGGATGCTCAAAAAACCCACAACCTCCAATCCCTCTACCGCGCCTGCGCGAGCATCACCACCTTCCGCGCGCGCGATCCGGATCCCAAAGCGGTAGACAACGGCTCAATCCTAGGTCTAAGAATCGACGTCGTGTCACGGACTAAATTCCTGAGGCCTTACTACGTACTCCTTAACCGGCCCTTCCCAAACTGCAAGTTCGTAAGGGTGCACAGACACACTGTCCCGCCGTGTATACCACTTGGCGGGCTAGCGGCGAGGTATTTGCCGCCGCCGGGGAGTGGGAGTGGCAGTAAGAGGAAGCAGGATCTAGTGAAGTTTGCAAAGGTTTTGAGGAGGGAGGTTACGAGATATCACCATAGAATTGGGGTGGTGGCGGATTTGAGGAAGTCTGCTGGGGTTGGGAAGGAAGAGGAAGGAGAGATAGTGGATATTAGTGCCGTTGATGCTGAGGCTAAGCAGATCACGTTTGAGTGGGCTGACGGGAGGACGGGAAGATTGGTGATGGGTGATGATGGGGAGGTTGTGAAGCTTGTTGTGGTCGGTGAAGGAGGTAGGGATAGGGAGACGGGGAGGGAGTTGTTGGGGAGTGCGGTAAATGTGGAGGAGGTTGTGAAGAGGCTGGCAGTTGGGGCTTGAGGGCAGATGGCTGGCGGTAGTGGATAAAATGATGTCGAGTTGCTGGTACGCAAACAGTTATGTTGCGAATACTAACTATCGCGGTACATCTGCCCATCTCGAGTATTTTTTCACTCATGCTGACATCATCTACCAGCGGAATTAGATTGACACCTTCGGTTTTGGTTCAGTCAGTCCAGCCTGAAATGTAACCCTCCCTTTTCCTGTCCGCTGCATCGGTTATTTTACCACCCGCCCACCAACCTCGTATTCTGCGACCCGCACCAAGAGATGTATATTAAACCGTAGCAGCCCCGAACGCAGGAACCAGTACAAACTGTGACGGTCATCAACAAACGAGACCGCTTGGCAATCAATTCTACAAACCAAAAATACCGAAACATGTCACGACCAACACACGGCTGGCTGGTAGACAGCCTTATCACCCACCACCTCTGTGGTGTGATTGTCCCGAGACGGGAAGCTATACAACTTTTTCAAATATGGCTGTCAGTGTCAGCTAATATCTGTGTTTATCCCTTGTCCTGTGTTGTCGAGGTGCGATCCCGTTTTCCTGTCGATTGGGTAAGGCGAGAGAAAACAGAACACCAGCCGCCCTATGACACCCTTGGGGTATGATTGGGAGGGCGGGACGGATAATATGGGCTTGGGCGAGAAAAGAAAACAAAAGAAGAAACAATAAAGAGGTTGGGTTCTGGATCATGGTACCGACTACATCGGATGTCATCATTCGAGGTTGGACAAACAGTGAGTACTACATCGTAGGTAGGCTATTTCAATCAACAGAATCTTGTGGCGGTTTTTTCTTGTCTGTACTTGTTGTGTATGTGCCTTAACAACACGCATATAATCAGTCTAAACTGGCGACAAAAGTTTTTCTATGCGTAACAAATTTCCATAATGAAATAAAAAATTGATTACAGCTTTTTGTGTTGCAAGGTACTATGCTTTTCTCTCAACCCAAGGTTAGAAGGGAAACAACGTTCCAAACAAGCTCGACTAATGAACTAGATACATAATCACACGTGCGATCTCTAAATAATTCCTTTTTTGCTGTTTTGCTGCCTTCCTCTTCAGGTAAATGCTGCTCCTCAGCACCAAAAAACGTCCCTCATACAGTGAAATGATAAAAAGAGTTCGGCCGTCATGATGATCCCCAGCTTTCCCCCAATTTTCAAAATCAATAAAAAAACATTACATTTCATCATTCATCCACATGAAATTTAGAGAAGAGCAGCAGCAACAGCAATGACAGCCAAAGCTCCACCGGCGTTCCGGATATTCTTCTCAGCTCCTGCGGTCACGATCACCTGTGAAGTGGTAGAAGTCTTTGTCGGCTGGGTGATGGTACCGAAGGACTTGCTGGTCGTAGGTGTAGGCGTGACGGCGGGAGTGGTAACCGGAGGTGGTATGACCGTTGACGAAGGAGGGGGAGGAGGGGGAGGGGGAGGAATGACTGAAGATGGAGGAGGCGGGGGAGGGGGAACCACAGAAGTGGGAGGAGGAGGAGGCGGCGCCACAGATGTAGAAGGGGGAGGAGGAGGAGGAGGAGGAGGAGGCGGCGCTACAGATGTAGGAGGGGGAGGAGGGGGAACCACCGAAGTGGGAGGCGGAGGGGGAGGAGCCACAGTAGTCTCAGTAACAGGGCAGACCGTGGTGCTGATGGCGACTGTGACGGTTGTCAAGACAGTGGAGTGAGCTGGGCAGTCTGTCCACTTCGGCGGGCAGCTGGTGATGGTCGCCGTAGACGTGGTGTAAACTGTCGATGTCGTCCATTTGCCAGGCCCGGGATAGGGGTGAGTGAGGGTGAGGCCTGGGGGCCCGAGTGAGAAAGTTGGGTTCTCGTAGTTGTGTTCCCCTCCATGGGCGGCCGCGTGGACCGCGAAGGTGATTAGAGTGGTAAGTGTGGTCTTCATGGTGGGTAGTGAGTGATTTTTTTTATATTCCTCGAGGTGAGGGTCAACGAGTGACAGGAACGAGTGAATCGCAGCGAAGGTACTGATGAGGAGGAAAAAGAGAGACCGTGTTTGGATACTTGAGGGGGTGCAAGCACCCCCTTTTAAAGAGGCATGAGCAGCGAGCACTACATACACACAAACAAGGCCCAATGCATAGACACGGGACGCAAGCAACCTACAACGGATACATGGCGTCGTGGCTGCAAGGTTCCCATCTCCCAGATATTAAACGACGTATACAATGCTTCGACTGGCAGTACGAGGTTGCCCTTGGCGGCTAAAGGGAGGAGGTGTGTCTTGCAATCAAAACCCAGAATGAGTGAGCCTGTGTGCGCGCAGCCCCGCCTCCCAAGGCACTTCTTCGGTAGACTGACGATGACTTTCCCCCTGACTCCCTGCAGCTCAGATGTGCCGAGGGGGAGGGCGATCCATGGGTTGATGACGGCGATAAGGGAGGCCAATGTCACCTCCCATCACCACAGGCCGCCGATCTGAACCTATGGTGGTTTGCCCCCTGCATTAACTGCGTCGTCAATGCGACCCTAGAGCTTGCTTTTTTTTCCACTCGGAAAGAGTTGCCCTGGGTTTGGACCACCAGGTACACAGCACGAGAGACATTTCGATTTTGGTAGGGCCAGCATTGACCGAGCCTGGAATCTGATAAGTGACAGGATACTTGCAGAAACCGTGATGCTGTGTTTTGCGTGTATATGGAAGACATAAACCACGTCAACCCAGGTGGGAGAATGCAACAGGCTGATGTACTGTACTCCGGAGGACAAGATCCCCTCGGATCTTCCATGCGGAATTGATTATCTCTGCTCGCACAGAACTCGTCGAGGTTACTCAATCGAAGACGTCGTCGTTGCACAAAACACGAAGCCGTGGGCCTGTGGCATCAGAAACCAAGACATTGTTGGTGGACAGAAGAAAAGAGATGTGAAGATACATGAGGATGATCGGGTGAAACGAAAAGCGCTGGTAACTGGGGGAGCAAAGTGCCCTGGTCGCCGTTTGTCGATCAACTGTGGCTTTCTAAAACTCTAAAATTTGGGGTTGTGGCTGTTGGTTATTGTAATGTACATACTACCTATTCTGGGTAAGTAAGCGCTCGTGAGGCTTCAAGCTTTGGCTAAAAGGGGTAGTGGGGATGCAGTGTGGCTGAAGCTCCGAAGACCGAATTTGGGGTCGGCACCAGCGCCGCACCATGCCACGACCACCTGTTAATACGCAGCGGGTGCGGATCTCACGGAGACGGACACCGAGAACCAGTCCACTGACTCCGGCCAGCTTGATGCTGCATGGAATGGTGACAGATTGTACATTTGATTTTTGTCTGTAATACTACCGCAACCGCTTCGTTCTCTTCTTACTGTCTCTACATTTGTTTATTCCACCTGTCCTCTGTCGAACTTGATATTTCCGAACACCATTCATCGAATCGCATCGAATCGCATCCCCAACTTGCGCGCTGATCTGATAATCAGCCAGAAAAGTGACCAGCCCGAGCAGGTCCATTAAAACTGCAGAAGAAACATACACACTACGGATATGGCGCCACCTGTCGAGGCTGCCACTCGGAAACGGGTTCTGAGGGTCATTTTCATCTCATTATTGCTGGACTTGGTATGCCACTGACACATATCCACCGCACGATAGAACATTAGAGACATTTGACTAACAAAAGTCCGCGACCACTTGCGCAGATCTCCTTCACCTTCATCCTCCCCCTATTCCCCAAGCTCCTCGAGTTCTACCGTAACACCGAAGTCCCAACCGATCCTTCTGCCCCGGCCACCAAGACTCTTCTGTCCAGCTTGCTGGGATACCTCAACGCGTACAAGGCCGCCTTTGCGCGACCCATTGATTCGCGTTACGACATCGTCCTGCTGGGCGGAGCGCTCGGCAGTCTCTTCAGTCTGCTCCAGGCCGTCGCCTCTCCTGTAATTGGGCGCCTCTCGGATCGCTATGGCCGGCGCACCGCATTGCTCGCCAGCATGGCTGGAAATATACTGTCGGTACTGCTCTGGGTCGTAGCGGTTGACTTCCGGACCTTTTTGGCCTCACGCATTGTTGGGGGTTTGTCCGAGGGTAACGTTCAGCTGGCCACGGCCATTGCAACGGACATTTCCGATGTTAACGACCGCGGCTCGACCATGGCCCTCATCGGCGCATGCTTCTCCATTGCCTTCACGTTTGGCCCTGCGCTTGGTGCTTGGCTAAGCTCCATCGCAACGGTGGCTGCCAATCCTTTTGCTACCGCTGCTGGAGTGTCATTGTTCCTGATTGTTCTTGAGACTGTCTATCTCTACTTCAGTCTGCCAGAAACATTGCCGTCGCTAGTCAATGCTAAAAAGGAGGCATCTTCTACCACAGCCACGGAAAAAGAGGAACAGAAGGCGCCGGCGCTAGTTCAGAGGACTAACTCCCACTTCCTTCTGAACCTTGTTCACATGACCTTCCTACTCTTCTTCTCGGGGATGGAGTTCTCTCTACCCTTCATGACCTATGATCTATTTGCATACACCTCGGCCAAGAATGGAAAACTTCTCGGTTATGTGGGGCTGATTGCCTCTCTCTTGCAGGGTGGTGTTACTCGTCGTCTTCCACCACTTCTATCAGTCAAAATCGGTGTTGTGGCATGTCTCGTCTCCTTCGCGCTCCTTGGCCGCATCTCGAGCGTCTCAGGTCTCTACCTGGCAGCTACCGGCTTGGCCACGACCTCAGCAACAGTTGTTTCAGGCTTGAATACCCTGAGCAGTTTTGAGGCGAATGAAGGAGAACGTGGTGGTAAGTTGGGTATTCTGAGAAGCTGGGGCCAGCTTGGCCGTGGCCTTGGTCCTGTTCTCTTCACGAGCGTGTACTGGTGGGCAGGACGCGAGGTTGCATATGCCATCGGTGCTACCGGCATCGCTGGTGTGAGCTTGCTGGTTTTCTTTGGTCTCAAAACGCCACCTGGCTCTGTGAAGCCCCGGAAGTCAAAGGTGGCAACAGTTGGCGAAAAGAAGGAGCTATAAAGAAATTATGTGCATCTTTGTGGACATCTTGCATACATGTAGTGCAACAAAAATGAGCATTGTATGATAGATTCATTGACTCCATTTACAGTTTGGGAAACGGACCACATACACTGCTATCCCGAATTTGGAGTTTTTTTTTGTTTTTGTTTTTTTGCATAAGAAAATAGAGTCAAAAAGAGAGACTTCACCACCGGCGGGACTCGAACCCACAATCTTCAGCTTGCCTATATAGGAGGCTGACGGGTTACCTGTAAAGGACTGTTGTTAGTAAGATGAATCGAACACAGGCGGGGAGGGTCAAGGTGTAACTCACCATTTCCCTACGGCAGCTTGCACAGGTACCACTAGACCATGAGGACTGGGTTCTTTCTGTTTGTTGTTGAGCTGGAAAGTGTTGGGTAGGCTTATCAGGCTTCAGTGTGGAAGGTGTGGGTTCGTTGCTTCCCCAGAATGCCCACGGGTTGCCAGTGGCCGTCTGAACCTGCCCTGAACCGGAACCAGGCTGGAAAAGTGTCTCACCGTGGCCCGAGAAACACGTTATTTGTGGACCTCAAGGTTGTCGTCTCTTCCAGGTGTTGCCCGGGCGGCAGGCAAACACTCCATGACATCTGGATGGCCGCAGAAGCTCTAGGCCTTCCGGCCTGCCTTCCATCTCCTCACTTGCATGTCGAGCAAATGTTAAATCCGTCCCAGTCAGAGCAGATTGATCAAGAAATTAACATGGCAGTCTGAAGATAACAAACATAAGTGTTCGTCTCTCACCACTAATTCCGAGCGAGGGGTGCTCTCATCCAGTCTCAAATTAAATATGTGTGGCCTGGTTCAGGTATTGCACATAACTTCACCAAACGATTCCTTTCTTTCATTGTTCACACAAATGAGCAGAGATATTGAGCATTTGCTGATGGCACGAGTGTGACTGAGGAAATGGTGCAGCATGTGATTGGCAGCTTACATAATAATTCGTCCATCTTCAAACGCCATACGACTTGGCTTATTCGGGTATTGTTTCCTTTGTCGATGTTTTCATATGTCGGGATGTAGAACAGTGACCGCTGGCTTGGTGAGACTATGTCACATTGCGATTCCTTAGACGATGACAGAGCTATACGGCCTTACGAGGAGCCTCAAAGGGTATACGGTGCATAGTTCAAGGATGACTCCGCCGACCCACCAACCCTCCTACCCCTCTCTGTCGGAATCACATTTTCTTCGAGCTAGCACTTAGTATCGAGTCTCCCGAATTGATGCATTGCGTTCACGAAGAACACCCGCGGCCATAGAATGGTAATCCCAGTCAGCTCATTCCAACCAAAGTACTTGAAGAGGGCTACCCAGCTCATGTTGAAGGCATGGTTGAGGATACCACAGCCCTAATCTCGCTATCATGACCCCTTCTCTGTCTCTGACCAGCCTTGGCTGCCTTTTTCTTCGATCAATAACCCTGATATCTCTCTCCCAGCCAGCGGCGGGGGCTCTCCCCGATACCTTTGACGTCCGAGAAGCTAGCATCGACAGTGTCCACAATGCCCTCTTCACTAGGATCACAACCTGCCGAGAGATAGTATCAGCCTTCATTGCCCGCATTGAGGAGTTTAATCCCACCATCAACGCCATTGTCTCCTTAAATCCTGAAGCTCTTTTCATTGCCGACCGCCTAGACGGCCGAATAGCTTCCGGCAATGTCACAGGCACCCTCTTTTGCATCCCTGTCTTGCTCAAAGACAACTACGATGCGGTTGGGACCAACACCACCGGCGCCTCTCTTGGTCTAGCAAACAACAAACCTATAGAAGATGCCCCAACTGTCACCGCCCTGAGAAACGCAGGGGCCATTATACTTGGCAAGGCAAATCTCCACGAGATGGCGCTGGAAGGCTTGACTGTCTCGTCCCTCGGCGGCCAAACCAAGAACCCCTATGACCTCACTCGAACACCAGGAGGCAGTAGTGGAGGCACAGGAGCAGCAATCACAGCCAATTTTGCTATATTCGGCACCGGAACTGACACAGTCAACTCCCTTCGCAGTCCAGCGAGCGCAGGGTCCCTTTTCAGTTTTCGTCCCACTCGGGGTCTCATCTCCCGAGCAGGAGTCATTCCCGTCAGCTTCACCCAAGATGCTGTCGGGGCAATAGCTCGCAATCTCAACGACCTCGCCATTGCTCTGACAGTCATGTCTAGCGTTGGATTCGATCCCGACGACAATACCACCGCTTCTATCCCACGAGAAATGCAAAATAAAGACTACTCTGCCTCTTTATACGGTGGCAGTCTCAAGGGACTGCGCTTTGGTTTACTAAACGGGTTTTTCAATCACACCACATCGTCCGAAACCACACCAGTAAACGAGATGATGTCTTCCGTGGTCTCCCAGCTCACTTCCGCCGGGGCTACAATAGTCAACATAACAGAACCAACCTACAACACCGTCACTCTGGCAGCTCTGGACGTCCAAGTTTATGAGTTCAGACAACAGCTGATCGCCTACCTATCTCGCCCACAATTAAATGGCTCTCCACGGCCAAACAGATTAACAGAACTCTACACCAACAACTCGGGCCAATTCCTCGTCATCCCGGCGCAATACTCATATCTCCGGTCAGCATTTGTCTCCTCTACTTACAACACTACCTACCATCAAAACTTGCACGGGATCCAAAATCTAATCAACATACTCGAAACTACCTTTAAAACCAATAACCTAGACGCAGTCATCTACCCAGAGCAAAAGAACCTAGTCGTCAAGCTGGGCTCTCCATCTCAAGCCGGTCGAAACGGTATTCTAGCTGCCTTGACGGGTAGACCCGTCGTGACGATCCCCGCCGGGTTTTCTCCTGCTATGGAGGAAGCACCCGTGGGCATTCCAATTGGCATTGAGATTTTGGGTAGGAAATGGAGCGAGGATAAACTCTTAAACATTGCAAAGCACATGAGCGAATTGATTGGGCCTGTAAGGAAGATGCCGCCTTTTGCGAATGCAACCGTGGAGAGGAGAGAGTATGAGACGGTGCCTGTTATTAAGCCCGGAGGGCTGGCAAGTGTGTCCAATGTCTACCCTGTTGGAGTGTTCTAAGTAGAGGACTGAATGTATGGAGCCGAGCGAGGGGCTGATGTGGCCTTAACCAAGTTAAGCCTTTATTGCCCAGTTGTACAAACTATGCCGTTACAGCCACTCTTGATACAATCCAAGCTCATAATAGACTGGAGTCCCATTCATGTATCTTATACGCATTATATAAGTCGGAATCTACCGAGCCACGCGAACCGGCGCGGAGTCCCAAGCGGAGTCCCCACCGTTCAAGTTCACCAGACTCCAGCCTTACCACCCCACTTCTTTTGGGGCGCTCAGGGGTAAACTAGGGGTAAAACGGTCATGATCCACTCACTTCCTGTACTGAGTCAGGGATAAAGTAAATAAAGCATATGTACAGTACCCCCGGAAAGAAGCGGAGTTGTAGCTTTCATCCAATATTCAACAGAGCTTTCGATCGAAGCACTACCTACAAGTCATCGATTTATTTCGACACACACACACACACACACAAATAAGCACAAATGCGACTATGCCAGTGACTGATGCATTTTTCAAGCTGAACCAAGCACCGCAAACTTCAATCATCACACAAACAGGCCGCCATTATCATGGCTGAAGAAAAAAAGAAATAAAAGACAATCATGGTTTAAAACTCTCTACATACATACATGCATCCGTACACAGTCAGAGACTATTTACACCCACTAGCTGGACAAACGAGAGGGAAAAAGCGACCAACAAGCTTTCTCAGCAAATCTTTAACGGACAGATTAAGCCCCTCAAAAATCATGTATTTTTAAAAACAGTTGTACGAGGTCTAACTCATTTTCCCTTAACAACCAACCAAAGATCAGCAACATGAGAAATAAAACCAACAATTATTTACACAGCAATCAAGAAGATCCCCTCGTCAAACTTCAATTCCATCCCAACTTTACAACAACTGCCAGCAGAAGAAGAAGACGAAGAAAGAAAGATTAATTCATTTTTTGGGAAGAATAAATGGGGTATCATTCTAGATAAAATGGGGGGGGGGGGGGGGGAAGTATGTGTGTACCAATGACAGGCTCAATAAGTCCAAGCAGGTAATAGATGTTCTGTGTGGTAGTAGAAGAAAAATAAAATCGAAACCAAAACGCATGACTTTAGTAAGAAAACAAAAAAGACTGATAACCTCTCTCCTTCTCCTTCTCACTCTCCCTTTCTCCTTGAAGATCTTCTTCCTCAGTGGTGATTTGTTTCTTCCCTGCATTTCGACTCCCCTTCTCGCGCACGCGCGCAAACACTGCCTTGAATGCTATGGCTTATCATGTCTATTAAGAAACGTCGCGGTCTTTTAACAAATTATTAGGAAATAACAAATAAACAATGACAAAGGAAAATTGCTATCGGTCACCAGTCTCCAATAATATCGTTCTCATATCAACAGATCTCTGTCCTCCCCTTCAATTGTTGATGCATTGTGAGAAGACTCATTTTCAATCTTCGTCGTCAAAGAATCCAGCATCATCAAAATCCTCAACTTGTGCGTCCGAGTCATAAGTGGCAGTCCGCATCATAGGAGGAGTCATCGGCCCCGGAACTGCTGCTGTCCGCCGGGGTGGAGTGCTCGTTATCGGCATGGAACTCTCTTCAACCGAGGACGAAACAGTTGATGAGGGTCCACGAGGTCTGTTGGCCAGATCCTGCGGAGTAAATCGACGACCGGTGCTCGAGAAAGCAGTCGGTTGTCTGACCTGAGGGCCGACGACAGGTGTGGTTTGCCGAATGCCAGAGGCAGGCGGCGTCAAAAGCCCACCAAGGAAGCCGCTTGCAGAAGGGCTGATCTTGGAAGGCGTCGAGTTACTTGCTGGGCCAGGGGACGCCAAAGAGCTACCAAAATCTCTTGCCTTTCGCCAGTTACCCCATGCGGCTGCCAAAGGACCAACGGCTTGAGCAACACGAGGCGTCGCCGCCTCACGAATGGTGGCAGCAATATTAGGCAAGTTAATGGCCGAACCACCGTTCATCGCCCTCTCACGCTCCTGTTCCTCCATCTGAAGATTGGCCTTGAGGCGGATCGCAGCGTCCTTGACAGCATTCTTGTCGTAATCATCCCGCCCAAGAGCAGTGATAATGTCATGAAGATCTGAGTGTCTCACTTCAAGGAGCTCGCGAAGCCAGATAATTTCGTCATCGCGCTTAGAAATCTTAGTCTCCGCATCAGGATCGGCTCTTGAGAGCCTGTTCTCCAACTCTTCTATCCTCTGCTCGCGCTCCTGGAGCTGCTCTTGCAGCACCATAATAGACTCACGCAGTGCCTGGGGTGATATTTTCTCGGGCACTGAGAGTTCGCGCGCTGATGTAGCAGTGGTTTGGAAAACTGCTTCTTGGCTGCTAGCCGAGGACGACTTGGCAGCCTGAGCAGCAGCCCGAGCGGCCTCCTTCGCGATCTCCAGCTTCTCTTCAAGATGTGCTACCTTGTCTTGCAAATACTCAGACTTGGAAGCGGAAATGCTGAGGCGTTCCAGAAGGTTCTGTTCAGCTCTCTGAGCATCCTCGGTGATGTTGCTGATTTGACGTTCATATCGAGCCTGGATATCTTCAACCTGGTTGTGATGCTTGATGGCAAGTTCCTCGAGCTCCGCTTTCTTGGAATTCTGAGCCTCCTCAAGGAACATGTCGTGGCGAGCTCTGGCAGTATCCGCATCCATCTTGACTTGATCAAGCTGGGACCTGAGCCTCAACATCTGATCCTCAAGTTCTTCCCGAACAACATTAACCTGATGGTTAGCGCTATCGATCTCCATTTGCATAGCCTCACGAGTGCGCTGAACCTCCCGGGCACCAGATTCACGGGCCTCCTGGAATTCAGCCTGTGAGCGAAGAGTGGTATGCTGCAGCTTGCTATTTTCTGAACGCAACTCCGCAAGGGCACTCTCGAGCCTCTTGCACTCGGCAACGGCCCGCATGCCTTGGCGCTCACCCATCTCCAACCGTTCAAGCTCGGTCTCAATACGCTCACGGGTTCTTGCTTCTGCTTGGAGTCTGGCTTCGAGGACTTCCTGGCGAGCAACCAGGGCTTGCTCCCTCTTAGTACGCCGAGCATTGTCCTCGGCAATCTCCTTCGAGGCGCGTGCCATGTCTTCAGAAAGGGAGAAGCACTTGCCACGCCAGTTGTCGCGAATACGCTCAATCTCCTGGATTTGTGTGCCGAGAGTGTCAATTAGCTTGTGCAAAGCCTTATTCTCATCCAGAGCCTGGGTTAGATCTGTGTCACGTCTCTGAGCGATACTAGCAATGCGGTCTGTCTCAGAACGCCAGTGCTGTGTCTCCTTCCGAGCCTCGCGTAAATCGGCTTCAAGAGCATTCAGCTTGTTCTGAGCTTCGCTCTGGGATTGATGGGCGGTAGCCTGGCTAGCCTCCAGCAGCGCCAAACGCATTGAGCTCTTGCTCTGGGCTGCCTCAACGGCCTTGATCTGAAGCTCCTTTTCGTCAACGACCTCTCTAAGGCGGTTCTCCTCTTCGGAGGAGATGCGAAGCAGACGCTGGACTTCCGACAGCCTATCTTCGGCAGCCCTCCTACCCTTCGCCTCTTCCTCCACCCGGTGGTCCGCATGATTTACACGGTCTTCAAGATCCGAGATCCGCTGGCCCAGTGCGCTCTTGTTCATCATTTCCACCTCAATCTTAGTAGCGGCGGTTTCAAGTTCACGGCTGGCCTCAGCAGCGCGGTCTTCGGCAGCCCGTCTAGCAGTAGTCTCCTCAAACAACTTGAATTCCTGAGTTTGCAGTCGCTCCTCAAGTGCAGCGATACGTGCCTGAAGCCCATTCAGTTGCTTGTCCTTTTCCACTGTCTGAGCTGGAATGTTACGCTCAACGGCCTGCTCAACGATGGTTTTGAGATCGCCATGGAGGTTTCCATGGAGCGACTGGCTGAATTGCTCCCTGATCTCCGCAAGGGCATTCAAGACGATCGTATTATCGGTTTGGACAGGAACCACCTCCTTTTGGTGAGAACGCTGATGCACTGAAAAAGCGTCCAGGACAGCGGATCGTATCTGCTCCATCTTGCGGTCGCGCCGCGGGCTCATGGAGCGCCTATATGTAGGCTCTTCATCCTCATCATCAGCGTCGCTTTCACGGGCGTCTGCTGACATACTCCGTCTATCCAGGTGCAGACTCTTGCCCGCCAAAGCGTTCTTGATGGCGGCCAGTGAGTCCTCAAGAGGTCCAAGGCGGTCAGCAAGCAGACCGCCTACCAACTCATTAACGTGTCCATTGAAGAAATTGGCCCGAGTCTCCAGCTTCGACTGCTCGTCTTCACTGAAAGTTCCATCCCAGTCACTAGCAGGAAGGCTCTCACTACCATTGAGGCGCTGGACAGCCCCCTCAATGTGCTGAGGCGGGTCCACAAACGGATCATCCAGCTCAGCGGATGACATTGGCTGCGAATAGCCTGCTGCCGCATCACCGTGATGGCTGTGGATAGGACTGGCGGTAGAACTGCGGAAACTGCCTTGAGGGGGCAAATGTAAGTGGGACGAGTCGGTAACAGGAGCCAAGGGCTGATGCCATTGTTGCCGGTTGTCATAGGTCTTCTTGACACCCATGTTTGGGTTCTCGTTCAGATGACGCATGATCATATCAATGTCATCCAGGGAAGGCTCCTGGGGCGCTGTGTCGGTTTGCTCATCACGCAAGGTCGGAGACACGCTCTCTACGGCGAGGGGGGATGGCTGGCGAACCACGCTAGGTTCGACAGCTGAATCAAGCTCCTGAACCTCGTGCGGCGCATCTTCCTGCGCAGGTGGAGTGCCAACCGCAAATCGCGAGGCGGAGAGACCAGCTCGCTTGGGCGGTGGATGGGGAGAAGCAGCACGTGCATAACGCGATGCAGCGAGCCCTTTGGAAGCAGCAGGCAGGTCTCTTTCAGTTGAAGAGGTAGAAGCAGGCGCTTCCTCCACTTTCTCAATGGATGGCACCACGGCCTCCTCGTTGCTACAGTCAACATTTTGCACTTCCTCCCGGTTTGCCTCGGAAATTTTATCTTGAACCGTGGCAACTTGAGGTTTACCAGGCTCACGTTGATCAATCGTCGAGACGGTGACATCGCCTTCATTCCGGACAGGTGTACCAGGAACAAACGCCTTGGCGGTTGCTGATAGCGACTTCTTGTGTCCGTGCACAAATGTGTCCGTACCGAATCCTCTTGCCTCGCTGAATGCCTGCACATCAGCAGCATTGTTGAACTCGAATGGTGCCCAGTTGAGCGCGTCTTGCTTGGGGGATGATGGGCTGACTGCGGCCTCAGTATCAGGGGTTGCGGAGATGACCATGGACGACTGAGCATCTTCGTGGCCAATATTGGACTCGTCGAATGACCTATCTTCCAATGGGAGGGTTTCCTCCTCGGTGTGGTCGTCATGTTTGACTTCTGGTACTGGTGTACCATCCTCTGTTGGGACTGCAAACTCAGGTACAGTACTATCGTCCTCCTGTGCCGCCCGAACTCTCTTATTGCGTGACTCGTCCGGTGAATAATCACCAGGCGCCTCCCGGCCTCCTTTGCCGTCCGAGCCTCTGCTATCCGGTCGGACAGTTGGGACGGCCTTCGGCTTGTTATTGACCTTGGCAAGATCGCTACCCGACAGGTCGATACTCCCAAAGATTGAGCCTGCCTTGGTGCTTGCCCTCTCATTTCCTGACACAGAACCTTGGATAGATCCTGGCGTGAAAGCGGGGGCCTCAGGACGGAACTTGGGACCCGAGCTTGAAAAACTGAAATCAGTCTGGCCAGGTGCGAAGGCGGGGGCATTAACGTTGATTTTCGTGTGCCCAGCCGGCGGTAGCACGCCGAAAGCGTTGGGATTTATAGGAGGCACGGCCGCATTAAAGACCGGCTGCTGGAAAGAGTTGCCTGTGAATGCAAATCCACTACCTGGAATGACTGTGCTGGTTGGGTTGAATTTGAATTCGGGTGCCTCCACGTTCAGCTTTGAGAATGATGACTTGCTTCTATGGCTCACACGAGACTGCTGGGATTGGTGAGGCTGATGCGGCTGATGGGGCTGATGAATATCATTGAGAGGCCTAGCGGGTTCGTTTTCAATCCACGGATTGCTCGCTGTTGAGTATGAACGCTGATGTGTGACTTTGGCGAAGTCAAACCCTTGAATCGGGGTTCCCAGGTTGCTAGGGTTTGTTTCAATCTCCGAGTCTTCGGAAGAGTGTGCATTGATGCCGTGGAGAGTGGGCCTGAAGCTGCCTTGAACAGTTGCATCCTCCTCGGTATAGTACTTTTGAGACAGTGAATGTCCACGACTATGTGGTCTCGGGTGATGTAGAACAACGTCTGAGGGATCGTTTGGCAAATGAGGCTGAGGTGCAAACTGAACAGATGGGTCGGCCACTACTCCGTTTAACATGTCGTTCTCGTTATGTGGGCTGTAGTCCTCGTCGTTGTCGAGCTGGGAGCGCATTTGTTCTTCCAGATGGTATTCGGCTTCATCAATCTCCTGCTGCAAGCTTTCACTGGCACTGTGGCCACGGACAAAGCTGGGCTCGGGGTGTTGTTGAGGGACTTCGCTCGGCTCTTCCTCCTCCACCTCACAAAGATCCTGCAAACGAGGGGACGCTCTAACAGGCTGGTATTGGTGTTGCAACACTGGGAACTGAAGCGACTGATGGCGCTGATGGCCCATAGGGCTTGACATGCCGTCCGGCGTGAATGGGGAGGTTGGAGACATCATCGCACTAAGATTAGCAAGCGAAGGTGATCCAACCCTGTGGCCATGTAGCATTAGTTGAGGAGACCATCCGTGAGGGGAGGGAATCGAAATGGATGCTCGAGGGTTGTGTTTGCCGGCGAATGAAACGGGTGACATGCCAGCTGGGATGCCTGGGCTTGGAACTGCAGACATCCCAAAAGGTCCACCAAAGGGGAATCCAGGGGTTGCCTGGTTGCTTGACGCGGAAGAGGTCGGGATCGGTGGAGAGAATGGGAGTGGAGGGTACTGGAAAGATGCTTGTCGACTCATCGAAGTCGCAGGGGAGATCGCCGGCGGAGGGGGCGGCGGAAGCTCCTCGTCTCCGAAAGAAACACCCAAGGCTCGGAGTTTGGCTTCGTTCACTTCGTCAACATATCGCTTCCAGGCTATGGAGATATTAGTTAGAAGGGCGAATGACAAAAAATCACGCTGATAGACTGGAAGTACAAACCATTGAGATCTGGAAGAAGAACGGACCAGTCTCCTTTCTCGCGCTCCATTGCCATATCCCCAAAGTCAGGCCATGAACCCCTGCTCTGCGATTGTTTGATGGGTCCGACGTCGTCAGTTTCATTGGACAAATCGAATCCCTCAACAGTGTAGCCTAATTGCTGCCAGCTTCGCACCATGCCATCAACCTGGGATTGGGTAAGGGGCATGGGCCGCCCGCCTGGCTGGCCACGGTCATCGGTGGTGGGGAGAAGCACCATGATGCTTTTGCCCTTCCAGGGGAGCTTCTTTTTAAGACGAGGGGTGGCATTCAGTAAAGGGCGCTTGGCAATGGCTCTTGAGGGTGTTATTGGGACATTTGGTTCAGCTTGAGAACTGGCGGCCGATCCATTGATCTGCCCATTTGACTTTGGTGTTCCGGGTCTCTCTGAAAATGAAGACGGCTCACGGGAGAGCCTAAACGAGTCAGTTGACGACGCTTGGTCACTGGAACTCACGGGCGTTGCCCTCTCATCGGAGGCAGCCATTTTGGGCGCCGCAATTTCTTTATTCCGACCAAGATATTCCTGTCTTAACGTTTCGTTGCTGGACTGCTTTCTCTGATCGCCCCAAGGAGCTTCTAAGCGTCGTTCAGCTTCACGTTTCGGTCGTGGAGTTTGACTGCCTTCAATTCCCCAGTCGGCCTCTTCACCGGAAAATGAGCCGCTCAATGAAGAGTTCTCACTATCGCCGGTACCGTCGCTAAACCAATGTCGCTTTTCCTGGTCGTCACTCCCACCAACGGTGTGCGAACGTATCCAGTCCTCAGTGATGCCGTGTGCAATCCGCCTTGCTCGGTTGGCAAGCACGGCTGCGGCCGCACTGATTGCTGATGGTCGTCGTTCAGGCTCGGGCTCCTCCACAAGCGGGATGGGCCGAAGAAAAGGGGTATTTAGCTGCAGGCGGTGGAGGGGAAGCGGCGAATCCTCGGAATCTTCGCCGCTATCACTACTTGTGCTTCGAGAACGAAGATTTGAAGGGTATGGCGAACCCCAATCTGAGGCACCGTATTCCAAACCTTGGTCGACAGCCTGCTCGACCGTGCTCTCTGGAGGTGTTCTTAGCAAACCCTGGACACGTTCAGATAGCCTTGGTGCCTGGATAGGCGGTATCTCAGGCGACGCCTCGCCGTCGGCAGTTGAAGCGCTTGAAAGGGCAGGAGATTCAGATCGATATCGATACCGAGGTTTCGTAAATTTGGGATAGCCGTCCTGTGCCAATGCACGAGGAGGAGTTTGAGGGGTTGGCTTTGCGGAAGACGTTTTTGGGGAACTGCATGCGGTCGGGGTGTCAGCCAAATCGATATCTTTTAAAAGAACCCGAGTTGCAGTGGAAAGAGTGCTGTGCTGTCGGAAAAAGCAAGTGATTGAAGCAAGCAACAAAGTTGCGGGTGGCTCAGCACATGCTGAGGGTGGATGGAGCTTAGGCTCACCTGGACAGAATCAGCGCAGACGAGGAAACCGTCATCTGCAACTGATTCTCGGATTAGATACTATTACACGTGGGCACCCCCTGCAACGAGCCCTAAGGAAGTTCAGAAATATTATAGTCGTTGGGTTGATGATATCGTGGATATCGTATTGGGCGGAGGGGGGTTTTGAGCGGTCGGTCGGACTGGACGCGACAACGAACAACGCGTGTCCGACGTTGGTGGTCGAATAGAAAGGTGCCAAGGAAAAAAAAATTAAAATGCTGCTACTGAATTAAAAGGAGCGACAAAAGAATGTGACAAGTTCGAATCCAAGACGACCTCTCCGTACTTCCAGACACATCGATTCCGTATGTGTGTTGTTGCAGATGGCGATGGCTCTCGTCCAGGAAACTCGACTCGAGTCGGCAACTTGCAGCAGCTTCACAATGGGCGAGGATGCCGTGGTCTCGCTGGAAGGGATCGGTAGGTGGGAGGGTGTCGTGGGCCGGCTAGCAACGAGTGTCGGACTGCACAAGACTGGGAACAGTTGCTTTAATGAGCCGGCACCCTGTCGGTCCACATGTCGAGAAGAGCCAATCCGCAATCTCGCTGTTGCGGGATGGATGTGACTGATGGACGGTTCCTGAGAGGAGAGCAGGGGCCACCTTTCCTAAATTGCTGATTACGGAGTACAGACTGCTAGGTCATGCATGAACACTTCATTGGGGAAAATGAGCCCTCGACTTTGTGCCTTTTCTTTGGAGAATTGGATGGCCACGACATGCTGCAGAAACAGGTCAAACACAAGCATGGACGGCATGGTCTGCCCTTGGCGCTAGGAGGTCTTGGTGATCCACATGGTGGAGGTCTAGAAAGTCAATTGACCCCAGCTTGTTGGATCTTTGAAAGCAGTACCCTCTCCCAGATCAGAACCAGAAATCGGAATCAATATGTCTAGATTTTTTTATATATATGTCGCTCCCGGCCTGCTGGGAAGGAATGAAACGATGCAAGCCAGCTGCCGAAGGAAGTACTGGGGAATCTTCTTTGCATGTGGGACCCGCTCGGAATGTTGATGCGAGGGGGTGCGGGATGTGATCGGGCAGCGACTCGTGCATATGATTTCATTACACACACAATGAGCATTCAAGGGTTCCAGTTTTGGCGCCTGAGTTCGTGTAAAGAAAGATCCAAATTTGTTGCACATTTGCGCCTACTTGTGTGCTTGAGAACAACGCATTCGCTGTTTCTCTCGACAACCATGGATGAATGTCAGCCCGGCCGACCAAAACGACCAAAAGTCCAAAACCTAACTCCAAATCCATCATCCTTGTTTACAAACCCAATCCCATGGTCACTTAGGTGCCTCGAGCACCTGAACCACCCGAGAGCCAGCGCATCCACGATGTCTCATTCATACGTCGCAAAAGAAATCGAACTGCTCATTCGAGCTGACCAAAACTGACGCCGGCGCCGCAAAGGCCCTGTTGGCTGCAGCTGATGCCGTACTCTTGCATGCCTCTGCAAAACGACAAACCCAAAATATTTAGCCTCGCGTTCGCCTCTCTAGTCCCCTTTCTCTCGGGGAGAACTCACCAGACTGTCGATCGCAGTCATTGACACTGAACTGCCTCGCTGAGCCACTATTATTCGCAATCTCTGCACACCGGTTCTTTTGGTTATCGCATGCCCGATTCGCTGCGGTGTCGTAGTCACGGAATGTGTCGCCGTCGACCTCGAAAGGTCGGTCCGGGTCGCCAGAGTTGAGAATGTCGGACGCCCTCTCCCCGCCTAGGGCGCCACTGAACGATTGCAAATTTGATAGTTGCCTCGCAGCCAATATCCCGGTCCGGAACTCGCGCTGGATCAGCCGGTCAAGGTGAGGGTCGATCATCATTGAAGGTGATGACATTGCCGAGGCCGCAGCAGCGAAGCCGCCGACGATGAGATAGAACGGCCGCATTGTAGTTTATTGCGTCGTAATGAAACGAAGGGTATAAAACTCAAATGTCGGATGGAAAGGGGAATGTTAAATACAGCGTCAAGAAAGAAATCCCTATTCAAAAAACAATAATTCAAAAGCACCAACACAACAAGCCTACATCTCCAGGATAGGTGGCAAGAAAACCAGATTTCTACAAAAGTGAAGAATAACACCAGGATATACCATCTACAAAGATAAATACAAGAGCGACTCCCCGGCGCTTTTACTTTGCACGACCATTTCCCCGCGTAATTAATCAGACCTACATACATATGTACTGCACGTATGCGTCTCCCAAAGTCCCTGAAACTTGTCTGAGACATTGTCGTTGATTCATCGGGAACGAGGGGCTCGAGCGGGAGAAGCCTTCCGCTACCCGTCGACAATGAGAGGGGGGAAAGAAAAGGGGTTTAAGTCACACGTGACATTGGATCTTCAATTTACCCCTTCCACGTTCCTTTGTTCCTGGCAGGTGGATGACCTGCATTGCGTCATGGAAGGGATGGCTGTGCCTTTTGAGGGGGAAAAGACAAGAACATAATAAACTTCAGATGACAGCTGTCGGTGGCAAGCAGCCCTACCTCAGTTGACAGCCCACGGTGCCAACCTAATATAGTGGGTGCGACTGTCGTTCCAACGATTGACCGTTGGTTGCGAGAGAACAAGCCGATGATCATCTGTGAATACTTTTTTTTGGAGTTCATTGATAGGTAAATAATAATATTAAATGATCATACAGAGTTACGGTAGCTAACTATTTTATCTTCCGCCAGAGATGAATATTTGACCCTGGCGCCCTGGTGATGATGAAGAAGAAACCCATCCAACAAGAAACAACGTGGGTACATGGAAGGGAGCCCATTCCTACAAGTTCTAGCCATCTCGAAACGAGGGCCACGCAAATGATCTCTGGAGCTCCCCATTCTATTCCGTATGTTGAAGAACCATGTCTGATAATAAGCCATTATTGTCTAAGCCCTCCCAACTAGTTCCAGTTACTTAAAGTAGGCCAAAATAGAACGATGCCGAATGCAAAATGAATTGAAAAACTCCAAGCTGCTCCCATGAAGGCAGATAAGCCCCAAAAAAAAGAAATACAGAACCATGAAAAACTATTGACAAGCCGGTCGCCATGGGTCGAAAACACCTTAGAAGTTTGACGCCGTATTCACTTGCCCTGGTGCATGATAGCTCTCGAGCGTGCTTTGGAATGGTGTACGTCCGACCTGAGACCCGCTGGTATCCGTCTTCTCGGCGGTACCAGTGCTGTGGTAGTCCATGAGCTCGTCACTTTCTTCTTGGTGCTTCTTGCGGCCCCAGATTCTGAACGCGACAAAAGCTAACCCACCCAGCACAATAGCGCCGCCGACACCAACGACCACGCCGATGATGGTGTTGCGAGTCTGGGGTGATATCCCACCTCCGGAATTGTTCTTGCCGTCGTTGACGAGGCCAGGCGTGGACGTGGTGACAATTGCACTAGTAATTGTAGACTTCGATCCGTCCGCGTTAGTCTGCGTGATGACTTGTGTAATTGTTGATGTCACTGGCTCTTGTTTTTTGGTCTCGCTTGGGGGTGGTGTGGTCTGAGAAGGCTGATTTCCTGACGAGCGAGAGGATGAACTTGGTATGGTTGGTGTCGGGGTATTGTCAGGGGGGGTGCTGGAGGATGACGTCGACGTAACGGGGCCCGGCGTATTTCTTGATGTGGTGGAAGTTTCCTCTGCCGGAGGCGTATTTGGGGGAGAGCTCGAAGACGAGGAAGGTGGCGTCGGGGTCGTTGCGGGAGGCTGGGTGTTGGTGGCAGCAGAGTCTGAACCTCCGTCATCGGTTTCCTGTCTTCGCTGAATTGCCTTTCCGTTGCGGACAAGTCTGGGGTTGACATTGATAGCATCGGCGACAGATACTGCCGAAAGCCCCAAGACGAGCAACTCTAACGCTCTTTTAATTTGCATCGCGAGTGATTATAGATTGCCGATATAATTTGAAGTATACGATAATCAGAATCGACGGCGGCGAGGAGCGGCCTTGGAGATGGATGTAAACTCCAAAAAAGCAACTCGACTCTAGCGTCTTCGTACAGTTGAAGATCGACCTGTTTGAGGTCTCTGTTTCGGATAAGATGGCGGCCAAGACCCGACAAAAGTGGTTACAATGTCGTAAAAATCTGGGCGAAATAAAAGAACTCGCAGTTGGTACGACCTGGGTAAAGAGGTCAGACTAGATGCGGCCTGGCAATGATACTGTTGGTAATAAAAAAAAAAGATAATGAAGTTTGTTGATAAAACGAGCGGGGAAATGGTATTAGAGGTTAAAAAAAAAAAAAAAGGGTAAACGAGTGAATTTTGAAATGGGGGTTTTCAGGTAGTGAGTGGTCAGGAGAGGAAAAAGAGGTTGCAGCTGGGCAGAAGCGAAGTCTCCCCTTCCCTCTCTCTCTTCTTGGTTTGTGTGGAGGGATGTGCAACGTGATGCAGGGGTTGTCCTTTTGGTGAGGGCGGGGCGCTTTGTGCACAGCAATCCTTGGTGAGGCCACCCAATGGGTCACTCGGCCATTCGGAATCCAGCAGCAGCTTCGCTAACTGGTTAACCCGTGTTCATGGCGGGAAGGCCGGGCCCCACCACGAGCCCACCCAATGGACCCTTTGCCCTTTTGATCAAATCCGCCGTTGCAGGTTTTAAATGTTGCACCTGTCATCAGCAAGAGCGTAATACGGGGACCTAACCGCCACCAACCGCCGGTTTCCTCTTCAATTGGTCAGATGGCGAAACGGCATGTTGTTCATTGGTTCTGCTATCACGAGCGTCGACACCATTACCCATCAACAAATGGACCATTTTATCAGTCAAGAAAAACCACAACTTTTGCTATTCATGAACAAATTAGCTCCACGAAGACCCTGTAATAATCACCGAACATTGCACCCTCCAAAAATAACAGCTCGCTTGTCACTGGCGCGCAAATTGTGCGGGGGACAAAGCATGGGCGTTTTTTTCTCCTTCTGAAAGCGCATAATCTCGTGTTTGCTGCTTCTTTGGAGTCCCTTAGATCTCTTAATCCACAGGGAACCACTCATCCGTTTTTAAACGGTTGAACCCGGGCCCGACCCCGAAGCGACTCCCGAAATCGGGTTTCGTGGCGTTGAAGCTGGGATCTTCCTTGGTTCAACTCCTTCAAACCCAACTTCGTCATCCGATCTGTTTGGGGAAACACAAATCTACCGGCAGTTTGGACGAAAACCGGTTGTTGTACTTCGCAAGGCATCATGTAACAAAACAGAACAACCTTATGGCGCAAGCGGTGCACCCCACGGTATCTTGTCTTTAATCTGATACAACACTATTGCCGATCTGTCATGCTGTCATTCCTTGCTTGTCCCCGGATTTTGGAAGCTTTGAAATACACTACAAGCAACAACTTGAGGTATTCCGGCGGATGTAACTATCACAGCACTCCGCACAGGCAATGGCATCATTATTTTTGTGTAATGTAGACTACTGACGCATGTCATGCTGTCCGCGTCAAGAAATATCTGGAAATTTCTTATCTCGGCGGTGACCCAGTCCTTCTTTTAGGCCTCATATGCGAACTTCACAGACAAGTCACGTTGCATCCCGGGTGGGTGCAGTGTAGTCTCATGGTTGGTGACACATCTGATGTCAAATCGAGATCAAATTGAACAGATTGTGTGTTTCTATGATGTCTCTACAAAGCAAGCAGCTGTCACTCAAAAGGCCATTCTAAGCCTTCTCCCCGCTTATTACACACCAAGAAAAGTAGTAGCACTGAAGCTTGCTGACACAATTGTAGCCAAAATGTAAGTCCAGTCAGTAATCTGAGAAATGCCCCGATTTTGAAGCATATCGTGCAACTGTAGAAGAATTTTGGCCATACCTGCTCAACAATCGATATTTTTCTGAAGCATGACGGCCAAAAAAACAAAAAAAAAAAAAAAAAAAAAAAAAAAAGGAGAACCATCCTATCGTAAATATACTAGGCGGTTTGAACATGGAGCAAGCTCCAGTCGTGTAAGTTGAGTCTGTAGCTACTAGTTTAAATATTACTCTATAATGGTTCGGTTCATTTGGCTACAAAGTTTGGCACTTTTCTGGCGTATAAAACTTCGTCATACCAGACTCCAATGTGAACTATATGGTTGTATCGGTCTCATCAATCGATCACTTGTCATTGGCCTCAAGTTCACAACCGACACACTATGATACCTACATGTAGGCCGGGCTGCAGTTTGGGGAATGTCGAGTGGGCAATTCCGAGCCTCTGAGACTCTAAAAACAAAACTCTATACGGTTTGATGTATTGAAGGTTGTAGTAGCTAGTTATCAGAATATCCCATTTCCCAATGTCATATTCCCGGGTGTGTTCAAAGATAAAGATCGAGCTGACTGATGGGTGCCATGCCATTGGCTGAAGGGATGACGAGACTTAATATGCCCAGGACCCAAATCATTCTCACCACTCAGTTCTACGCTCATCAGCATCTATAAGTGCCTGTCATGTTTGGACCCTAGTTTTAACCTTAGGATTCGTAGAGTCACTATGATCAAGGAACTTCAGACTGCAAGGCAGGTTCTGTTAGCTGCCACGGGGACAAGCCCTCTCACGAACACAGCAGGATTTACTGGTATGGGTCTCTCGAGACTTGCTTACCCGGAGGTTCACGTATGGCCGTTCCCCAAAATCTTGGGTGCAGCTCAATCGCTGAGTAGCTATTTGCCGGCTCGTATAAAAGGCAACTATTCACAAGAATAAACCGAACGAAACCATTTTATTATTCATAAGCCGAATATATCCAGTATAAGTACGGCTTATACTCCAAGCGTCCCCGATAATAAACTACTCAAAGGGAAAGAGCTATACAGGTTCGACTTATCATACCCGAGCAGTTGCCTCAATAAACCGGTTCAATACGGCTCAAAGTTTTAAGCTGCTCATGAGCAAAAACAAAAAACGTAAATTTACCGTTCATTTCCATATTTCCATGAGAAGCTATTTGGCAGCTTATGCGGACCAGGTATAAACGGTTAAGTGAAGGACCAGGTGGGTTGACAACCGTCATGAGAGCAAATACCAAAGATGCGGGCTCGCAACGATGGCTCACATTAAAGATGGAGATGTGGGGCTAGGCAACGGTTATTACTATTTACAACTGTTGTTTATTTCCATACAGTTGGAGCAGGACTAACCGTTAGATTTCAGCTAACCGTTGAAACTGTATTTACAGTTATTATTTACAAACAATTGTTCCTAGGAGATTCCCGTAAAATATGGGGGTTTTCTGCAGCCAAAACCCTTCTTTTATTTACTTCTACCTAGATTCCCTCCCACGGACCTGCCCATCCACCTACCTGCTAACTAAGTGCCTTTCCGCCGTGTGTATGGCCGTAGATCGGCTGGTCTAAGATGCCGTGGGAGAGGTGGTGGTCAGTCCTAGCACGGCTGCAAGCCAGGAAGCCTATGTGGGTATGGGTGTGGGTGTGGGTGCCATACCTGTGCCTGTGTGTGGTGGGAGGCGTGATGGGGGTGTGATGCGAGATGTGTGGTGGTTAAAATGAAGATGACTAACACTTCAAAGATGCAGAGATCTAAGGCATTGCCTAGGTGTGGGTGCCCGTAGGTGTGGGCAGGTGCGGCCGGGCACCTCCTGCCCTCTGGGAATGCCCCCATCCACTTGCACACTGGCCTGGCCTACCCTACCCTAGACCTTGGTTCGGCCCAGGAATGCAAGGCTAATAAACCTTCCTTTATTTACTTCCCACCAACGGTTATTTCAAATCCAACGGTTAAGTCTGGACCAACGGTTAAGCCTGCATCAACGGTTAAGTCTGCATCAACGGTTAAGTTAAAATAAAAAAAACAGGTAATGGCGTTTTAATACTGTTAAAGGCGTTGTAAAACGGTTGTATAACTGTTAAACAGACCCTCAAATTTCCATTAATGCAGCTATCTGAGCATTGATCGTGCTCGGAGGAACATGACAATAGTGAATTAAGGGGTTTTCTGATATTTTCAAGTGTGAGGAAAGGCTCTTCAGCTAATGTCCCGATTTTTTTACCTTGAGGTTCATTGCAATCGATCAGTAGCACGCCCATAAGCACAATGAGACAAGAACAAGACGATTAACTCAGCGATATTATTTTCGCTGCCACAGTTTGTCTTGTAAGCCATCGTAACAACAGAACGTGTTCTATCACCGTTGTACGCGGTGACTCAGTCTCTAATCATGGGAACATGAGCTGTATGACTTTAACAAAGACTCTGGGCTGCGGTCTAATTACCAACACGAGCAGAAACCGGATGGACGATGTCAGGATGGTGTGTTGGAGTATTTCCCCAGGGAGCCGGAACTCTGGAAGTAGCCTATACCCTTTCCCATTTATTGGGAACTTTTCAGATCAGCCGGGTAGTTCTTTCGGCTGGGATGCTCGATCGCTGATAGGATTGTGCGGTTGACATGCTCAGGTGTCCATTGCCGTTCTCATGGTAAAATATGAACCATAAAGACAGCATATGTGGCCTGAATTAAAGGTTCTGAGGGTGGCTCTCCTGGCATATATGTAGGGTCCGTGCTATGGTATCCTGCCTATATTTCTCGCGGAGAAAGGAACAAGTCCAGGCTTACGGTTGTCACAACTTCCACGCTCGATTCTTAGCAAGAGCCCGCCCGAGATTCGAAAGCCAGCAGCGCATATAGTATCATCAATTGATAGAATGTTCCGTCACTGTGCTACCATATCAATTCCAGAGTGTTGAGAAGAGCAGGAGCTTTCAAGTGTACTGCAGAACCTTATTCTACGTATGACCCCGGATGGTAATACACTCGAGTTTTTCTCGATCGCAGAAAGGACCAGGTATACACTATTGCACTATGTAGGTATCACACTGAATAAGGAAACCAAAGGGCAGCTGGACGCTCACGGCGCAAAAAATGACTCAGATCATCTAAACGAGGCCGCAATTAGCATAATAAACTACTCTTCCTCTTCCTGGTTCGCTCACCATGAACATTGGAAGCTCATCGATGCTCTTGATAGACTGAAGTGGTCCTTCACCTGGTGAGCGACTAGTGACCCTATTATCAGAGCCCAGCTTAGTGATGAGATTTCAACGCGAGGTTTAGCTCGCGCACACAAGTTCTCTGCAGCGTCAAAGAGCTGCTCTGATACGTGCTCTTATCATCACTTTCACTTAGAAGCTCCACTGTGGCCAGGCAGCAATTATGGGCCGAGACACATCTCCTAGATTTCAACTGCTAAGATCTGCGTGCTCTCAGGCCAAACATGCCTTGTCATCTGTTTACCAGCACTGTGAAAACCACTCCTGCAGTTGCTTCAGATTTTGAGCTGTTCTGTTGAATTCGGGGTAGAGCTGGCTTTAACTGTGAGCCCATTTCCGATTGAAGCCTGCGTGAAACCTGGATGCGGCCCTTGGCGTCAGCAGCCCAGTTCGCCCGGTGTCGGAGGATTTACTCGGAGTCCCAGTGGCAGTCTCCTCCATGTCGTACAGGCTCATGTGGGGAACCCCAAGGTTCTAAGCAAGATCTTATATGGACAACTGTGCTAACGCTTCGAGGCGCAACTTGACGGCAAAGGCGCCGATGAGCCGAAGCCACATAAAAGAACCACCACAACGGTGACCTGGTTGAGCGCAAGAGAAGTATCGTGGGCGGCTTTACACGGTAAGATGGGTGGTGATGACGGCCGGGGAGATTCGGAGGTGTGTTCAGCTGCATGCAGGTACAGATGTGCTATTGTTATCACATCTTTCGGACCCCACTACCATTGCACTTGGATGCTGCCACAGCCATTGCCCAAATTCCAATCTCCTCGGCTCCCCGATGGCAAATTTACTTGGTTAAGCGATGTGGGCCTCACACAATTTCAAGGAATCTAAATGTTAGAAACTCGGTGTTGAAATTGAAAAGCGTCTTCCATGACGCTGTGGATGATTGGAATGATGTTCAGAGAAGGCCGGGTCTGTGCTTCTCCAAGCCGCATTAAGCTCAGACTAGTAGAACACTTCTCCGCCCAGTGAACCTGGTCGGGAAGTCAAGAAAAAGCCAGGGCCACACTGCATCAAGAAAATGATCAACGCCCTGGGGGAGCCGGTCCCTTGATGATCGGCACAGAGCCTCAGCGGTTGCATAACAGCACCTGAAGATTCCAATGACGACTACACCTCCACCACCCTTTGTTTTGCTAGTACGGTTTTTTTGACAGGGTTCAAGAACACCGACCATTGGACCAACCAACTTAGGGGTAGGGTTAAACACCTGATTTCCCCCCTGCAAAAAAAAAAAATCGAACTAGCGAAACAAACGGTGGTAGAGGTGTAGAGACGGATGGACGGGAAGTTTCTCCAGAAATATGAAAATACCCATAATATTCAATAAATCCTCCAACATTGTCAGCAATGCTGTCCAATCAGCAGCGCAAGTAGATGCCACATAGCGTCCGTCCTTACAGATCTGACGCTGATAAATAACGGACAGGGGGGCAGACGCAGCATCGAACCCCAGTCTTCACAGACACACAAGAGAGCGCTAAAGAAGTCAACTCAGCCTTGAGAAGGGACCGACAGGCAGACAGAAGCTTGGACTCCCGTGTTTTTCGCATGGCAAACCGGGATTACGGTTGCTCCCCCCGCATGGGTAAGGACACACAGAGTGTGGGTAACAGGAACCAACAACATCTTGGCAGGGGTGTCCTTCCGAACTAGGACAGACAGCCACAGATTTGAAGCAGGTACGATCGTACGTGCAGGACGGAACCCGAGGGGGAAAAGCAGAAACCCGTTGGTGACGGAGAACCTGAGGTGAGGATTCTCATGCGGGATTTCCCATTATGGGAGTTTGGGCAAGACAACAGGGCACTGTTTTGATAAAAGACATCCTGAAAGCCCCAAAAGTTAACTCAAGCAACGAGTTGAATCTTGAGGGTTCTAGATTTCCGAGTTGTGGAAGAGAGTGTATCCCAACCAGTCAGCCACCTACCACTCGACGGCATCGGCACAGTCGGCTGCTCCGCTCATATTCATCACAGCACATAAGCGGCTGTGCAGTTCCTCAGATGGCGTGGGCGCATGGAAGAGTTGGTGTGCATCGTGCTCATCTCCAACCCCTCATACACAGTAGCACAGTGACGTTTCCAGTGCCCAGTAAATTCGCGCACCAATAAAGACGACGACTGGCTGGGTGGGCCGTTGAAGAATGCTTCCAAAAGAGGTATCATGGATGGCGTCTGCTTCTGGGGAGCTTCGGGCTTGTCCCTTTTCGGTCGAAGGCCCCCATTGTCTCCTGCTAAAAGGTGTGGTGCCCTTCTTCTTCCTTCCTGAGGCTCTCTCCTTCTCCTTCGGTACTGTGCCTTTGGTCTAGCAAAGTTCTCACCAGACGACGACGTGCTTCTCAAGCCGTTGCAAACGTTTTGTTTGCGTCCTTTCGTTATTGCTTCCATAAGCATCTACACTCCTTCACAACCAAGGCCCATCTTTGGCCACACACTCTTTAAATACGCGCGTTGTATTCTTATACTAAACCAATAACCCTCATAATGTTCACCAAGTCGCTTGCCGTTGCCGCCCTTGCGGCCCTCCCAGCCCTTGGAACCCCCGCCGTCAATGTCTATTGGGGTCAAACAGGATCGGGCGAAGGTGACAGGCTTCGAGCCTACTGTGACGCTCCAGGTTTCGACTACGTCACGGTTGGCTTCATCAATAAGTCTCCATCTCAAGACACTACAGGTTCGGCCTACCCAGGAACCAACTTCGCTGCCCACTGCAATGCCGCCGTCTACACGTATGATGGTGCCAACACAAACCTAAACAGCGAGTGCGGTGTCATCTCAGCAGATATTAGATACTGCCAGAGCAAGGGCAAGAAGGTTCTTCTCTCAATCGGTGGCACCTTCAGTGCCGACTCCGACTACACTGTCAAGACCGAGGGTGAAGGAAGGATCTTTGCCAATTTCATCTGGGGGGCTTTTGGACCCTACTCGGCGTCCTGGGGATCAAGGCCTCGTCCATTTGATGACTTCTACACCGCGGATGCCGGCGAGGAACACTTTGTTTTTGATGGCTTCGACTTTGACCTTGAGCATGCCTTCTGTAAGTTTGGTTTCCGTTGCTATGGTATGTGAGGGGATGAACGAAATACTAACTGGCCGCAGCTGATGCCGAACAAGATGGGTACATTTCGATGATCTCTCGCCTCCGCATGCATATGGAAACGGATACTACCAGGCAGTATATTGTTTCCGCAGCGCCTGAATGCCCTCTGGATTCGGACTTTAAGCTGAGGAAGATTATCCAGGAGAGTAGGTTCACGTTAAAAGATGACCTTATCCGAGGACATTGCTGACATCAATCATAGGCAAGTTTGACGCGTTGTTCATCCAGTTCTACAACAATCCCAAGTGCGCGGGCACGAACAACAACTTCGATGCCTGGGTCGAGCACATTGCTGGAACGCAGAGCAGCAACGCCAAGCTATTCATTGGACTCCCTGGTTCATCAGAGAAAAAGGCTGCAAGTTCGGGCTACCTTGAACCGGCTGTTGCTGAGACCATCATCCGCCTCCACAAGAACAAGCCTTCTTTCGGCGGTGTCATGATCTGGGATGCTTATTATGCCCGTGCAAATCAAGTGACTCCCGGGCTGAACTACTATCAGTTTGCTCGCCGCGTCGCTGTTGGCCCTTCTGTCCCAGTCGTTCCTGCCCCTGTTCCGACGGCATGCGTCAAATACCATACAATTCTGTCTGGACAGTGGTGTGCCCTGATCGCCAACAAGAACGGCATTTACCTTGACGAGTTGCTTCGATATAACCCTGGGTTGGACTGTGGCACAATTCAGCCGGATCGGGTTCTTTGTGTCAGGCTTGGAGTCCCTCAGCCGTCGACAACGAGCACCACAATTTCGAGCACCAGCACCACCTCGAGCAGTACATCTACCATCTCTTCAAGCACCTCGTCTAGCACAACCTCAAGCACCACTATCTCGACCAGTACCTCTTCGACCTCTTCAAGCACCTCATCTAGCACAACCTCAAGCAGTACCACCTCATCTGGTACTAGCTCCAGCAGCGTTTTGTCCAGCACCAGCTCAAGCAGCACCGGCTATAGCAGCACTACTTCCAGCACCGTCTCATCTAGCACGACTTCGGCTATCGCTTCGTCAAGCACTGCCGAGACCGCTTCTACCACCGAGGCTACTTCTGGGACTGCCTCCACTACTGAGACCGCTTCTACCACTGAGGCTGCCTCCGCGACAGATACTGCCAGCGCCACCATCACTGATCCTCCTACCTCAGCATCTGCTACTGAGACCGACTCAGCTACCGCGACCAGTACCGCAACTGAGGATGACGAGGTCTGCGATGATGAGACTACTACCTCGGCTTCCGCCACCGAAACTACCTCTGCCAGTGAGACAGAGACTGCTTCGGTAACTGAAACCGTTAGCGAGGCTATCTCTATTACCGAGACTCCTTCTGCTACCGAGACTGCTTCGACAACTGAGACAGCGAGCGAGACTTCTTCTGCTACCGAGACTGCGTTAGTAACTGAGACCGCCAGCAAGACTTCTGCTACTACTGAGACTGCTTCGGTAACTGAAACCGTTAGCGAGACTATCTCTGTTCCTGAGACTTCTGCTACCGAGACTGCTTCAACGACTGAGACCGCCAGCGAGACTTCTTCTGCTACCGAGACTGCTTTAGCAACCGTGACCGCCAGCGAGTCTTCTTCCGCCACCGAAACTGCTACTGAGACCTCTGCCAGCGAGACGTCTGCTACTGAGACTTCGGCCGTCGAAACCTCCACTACTGAGACCTCTGCCATTGAGACGTCTGCTCCAGTTACCACCAGTGATACCCCTACAGTCACGTCGGCCATCGACCCATCGCAAAGCTACACTACCTCAACCTATTATAGCACCACCACATTCACTGTTACCTCATGCCCACTATCGGTCACCAGCTGCCCAGGCCGTATTGTCACGAGAACAATTGCCATCTCGACGACAATCTGCCCCGTCACCCCCACCGAGACGGCTGCTCCTAAGCCTACTAGCTGGACTACCTCCACCGTCTACTCCACCAAGACCTACACTATTACTAGCTGCGCTCCTACTGTTACCAACTGCCCGGGCAAGATCGGCCAGGTCACGACTGAAATCGTGGCTATCAGCACCACCGTCTGCCCCGTGACAGCTTCTCCTTCTCCAAGCCCCAAGCCGAGCATTAAGGTCATCAAGGGTCCTGAGGGTCCTGAGGAATCTGAGGGACCTGGTTCCGACAAGACCTCGTCGGTCCAAGTCACCACCATCCAGACTGTCACCGTTTCCAAGCCTGTCTACACCTACAGCAAGCCACCATCCCCCAACACCGTGACCGTCAAGCTGGTGCCATCGGGAGGGTTCTATAGCACTGGCGGCTTCAGTGTTGCCAAGCCAACTCCCTCGGCTACTCAGCCGGTTACCGCCGGGGCAGGCCGCAACTTTGTTGCTCTTGGCCTCCCCGCCACGTTGGCTGCTTTCTTCTTTGCCCTCTAGAATGAGGGGGGAAGATAGGAAGGAGGGTTGTTTTGAGGATGTGTTTCCTTTGTCACTACATTTGAAATGATACTTGCTTTCAAATTTGGCTTAATTTTTTTTTTTTTATTTTTAAAAAAAAAAGTCTTCTTGGAGGAAGGATAGCGAACAATGCTTTGTTGGGGATGATGATCAGGAACCTACAGAGACGAAAATGGATGAGGATGGTGACGGAAGGGGTGGCAGTGGCTTCTCATTTTCCTTTCCTTTCTGGCATGTCTATCTCTATGCATATTGGTCTGGAGGATGTACGACCCTGAAATGGTCTTGGTTCAATCCATTTAGATGTATATTCAAATCTCACAGACCGCTTCTATCCGGCGGTATCATAGTTGTTGGCTTGCCAAAGAAAGAAAAAAAATATTTGGCCGAAAAGATTTTTTTCTGATGAAACCGGGTGGCGTCTAACTTTGTGGGTGGTGTTGTGTTACTGTAGTACAACAGAATAGAACCTATGGGGGGAAAGGAAGACATGGCAGCGCCCCTGCATGGTATGCAAGCCTCTGGGAGGTAGGTGGACGGCGATGTCATCCTCCTGGATCGGGGGACATGCCAACTTTGTTGCCACGCGGCAATTGTGAACATCTCGGGACGGCGCCTCGGGGTAATGTTTGTTTCGGTGGTCGGGCTTGGACTCCGAGGACACGGAGGAGCAGTGTCTCACAGTCAGGAGATGTAGATGAGGTGGTTGGTGATGTATGATGATGAAGGTGAGGGTGAGGTGGGATTGATATTTCTTTTTCGACCAAAAACAACGACATGCATAAAGTAGTACATACAGTTGTACATGCATGATCTACGCGCAGCAACAGGCAGAGAGACAGAGTTATTCCCCCCTTTTCTCCAGCTGACAAAAATCAGCGAAAAAGTTTCAACTGCTGCATGTACATGTACCGTATGTTTGTCCCTGATCCAGTCTGAGACTGGATCCAATGGTTTTGTTTCCCACGGGGGCGGTCGGTTTGCCCCGGGAAGGGCATTCCATCTTTGCCTCACATGCTCAGCCGTGGATTGTCGGTGAGCACATACTTGCAGCGTTGCGTAGTGTACACACATCAGCGCGCCATGCCATGAATGGTTGCCCCCCCCCCCCCCCCCCATACATGTTTCTGGAACATTTCTTTTTTCTGCTGTGTGTGTCTTGAAAAGGTGTGTAGATCACCGAAACCAGAGAGTGGTACAGCCGGCTGTTTCGAATCCTTGATCCTAGCTGTGGAATGCGGTTCTCAGTCAGCACCCCGCGCGAACTTTCTGACTGTGATATCTGAACTGCCAAAAAGCCTTCCCGTCCTTACTCTGGGGTTCACATCATGATATAGCCCAATTCCACGTGTCATGGAGTTCCCGGCTCGTGCGGGAGCTGTGCCATGAAGCACGCTGGTACGTGCTGGTGAAGTGGGTGAGTGGGAAGGGATGTTGTGAGAAGGCGTCGGGCGCTATTTTAGTGTCACCTCTCAAACTTGGAACCCACAATTGGCGGGCTGAATTACCTGAAAAGAGGTACCCACCCACAATTCACTAGCTACCAATGGCGATGGGTTCAGGTGCAGGCACCAGGACAATGTCTCAACTTGGAAGCATTTGCGTGAGGGTCTAGATCGCGGTTTTTTTTTTTTTGGTGTTGCTCGTTTCTCCTGGCCCTCCACTACGACCGAGAAAGGCCGACGACACAAGACACAGACACCAGCGCAGTAGGGCCAGGCGCCAGCTGCGACACCTAGGGCTATTTTCCTTTTTATTCTTAATTCTGCAGAAGAAAACCAATCTAGATCCCTGGTTCAAAGGTTCCCACTCGCTCGAAGCCTTGTTTCTCAAGCCTCGTCGGCTTTTTCCAGCCGTCAAGTGACTCAAGGTCGCCCATCCCATCCCACCAAGCATCACCGTCGCCGCCGCCGCCGCTGTCTGCGTCCGCGTCATCCCACCATCCTTTTTTGCTGCTGCCACCACTACCACCACCACCACCAGCCGCGCGACAAGCTCGTGTACCTATATTCGTCCCGGGCCGCGCCCTTATTTTCAATTTCCCAATGCCCTCCTCTCCGAGGCCATTGCTCAACGATGGCTACGATCGAGCCTCGGCTAATACATCTTCTCAATAATTCCCAAACTGCGGACCTCCCTCCGATACAGTCCCTTTCACTGCCCCCGCTCGATCCCGACGCGGGCCAGCGAGCTGGTGACTGGTCTAATCCGCCACAGATTCCACCCATTTCAGCGGTCGGCAGTGACACCCATCTACCCCAATTACGTCCCCAGCCAGACGATGCTACCTTTACGAACGACAGTTCTGCTCGCCTAGCGGCTCCGGCCCGTCCCATCCAACATCCTTTCGGTGACCCAGAACCTAACTCGGCCCCTTTTTCAGTTCGCATGCTCGTCGATGATGTGCCTGGGGGGGGGCCAGACGACTCCAACAAGAAGAGACACCGGGCCTTAACAACCAAGGACGACTTCGTCCAGCTGCCTCAGCCTTTAAAGAAGCAAAAGTCAATGCAACTGACACAGCAAGTGGTGCCGCCCATTATCGCCGGGCTTCATGAACCCCCACCGAATGCCGCCGTATTTCCCCCTATCACCTCGGGACCCTTTAACAACGGCGAACCACCAAACCGTGGTCTGTTGAAGGATCTTGGCCCCGCCGCCACACAGCCACCCCCCACGCCAACGGAGGAGCGACCAGTTCACAAGAACACAACTGCCGATGCCGAAAAGAATACCGCAGGCAAGACCAAGAGACGCGCGACAAAGCCGAGAAACAAGTGGACGGATGAGGAGACCAACAACCTTCTGCTTGGCGTGAACCGTCACGGTGTTGGAAAATGGACACTTATTATGGAAGACCCAGATTTCAAGTTCAACGGCCGGACACCCGGTGATCTCAAAGACCGATTCAGAACGTGCTGTCCCGAAGAGATGCGTGAGGATGTCAAGAAGCAGCAAATCGCAAGAGATGACAACAAAAATGCAACTTCCAGTGATAGCTCCAAACCCAAGTATGGACTCCAACTAGTAGACCTTCTGATAGACGAACCATCCGAGAAAGACCCATCAGCGCAGCTAGATCCGGACGCGCCGGCCAAGCCGCGGAAAAGCAGGGCGCATCGGAAGAAGATGGAGGACCTTGCCGAGCTCGGCATCTGCGCTCCGTTCAAGAAATCTGTCCGTCGTGAACGGAGAGCATTCACCGACCAGGACGACAAGCAGATTCTTGACGGCCTTGCCGAATACGGGCCATCCTGGACCAAGATCCAACGAGATTCTAGGTACAATTTAAAATCTCGGCAACCTACCGACCTGCGTGATCGCGTCAGAAACAAATATCCTGAAATCTATGCTAGAATCGAAAAGGGTTCTCTGCAGCTCAAGGACGTGCTTGAGCCAACTGTCAACACCAGCATTGAGCAATCATTCCATAATACGGCCACCACTCCCGGACCTGTTGAGCCATCTTTGAACCACTCGAGCTCTAAAGAGGAGATGCCGAGGTGGCCCAACCCAACGTCAAGCTATTACGAGTCGACAGAGTCCTTGCCCGGCTTGGCGGATATGTTTGACATGACCGAAAACCCCCCCAGATCAACGTTCCATGGTAGCCTACCGGATATGGATATTGATCGACTTTTGCTGGACGATTCCAACATTATGAGGGGCGGAATCTCTGACGGAACCTCAAATGGTGCTTCACCAGCTGCCGGACCAAGTGACTCCCGCTCGCCCCAACTCAGGTAGGCGGCGGCAGCTTTACTTCGCTCTTATCAGAGAATGCTGCCTTTACTTACTGTGGACAACACTATTTTTCTTCTTTCCTATTGGGCTGGTATCATGGTAGAATCTTAGGAGGGTACAATATCTATTTCTTATTTCTGTCGCTACAGATGGCTTGACAGCTGTTCTCATTACTCACCTTTTCTGGCTCTTTTTCTCCTTTGTTTGCTCCCTCTCTGCTGGTATTTTCTCAGTCGAATGGCATACACACTAGGGATTACACACAACGGCGTTGTCTCTGACATCTAAATACCAAAACAACCATGCACACGCGCGGGGTGGGACTGGGGATATTTATTTTATAACTTAGAATAGGGAGCAATCCCTGCTGGACTTGGGATGAGAAAAACAACAACGGTTTCTCTCAGGTAGGGCTTTTTGGAGGTCACCTAGTCTATTTGTTCCAGCAAACCCTGCAGGTTAGCAGCATCCCTCTCACCAAGAGAGCGCTCTGGATGCTATCTTTAGCTTACAGCGTCTTCCGGTTTTTTCTCTTCTTTTCTTTTCCTTTACTGTATTTCTTAGCTTGACCGCGAACGGTCCGATAGTCTGGATTCTTGAATTAAATTAAGCTGTCACTATGCTTTTAATCATTGAGCACTGCCTACAATCCCGCGCACTGCCCGTATTGACAACGAGGGATGGAGAGTTTTCACAAGCACAGATACCCCTAACCCTTCCATTTTCACGAGGTTTTCCACTCCGTTTTGTAGATCCACCTTTTGGACTGACCTGATTGGGGTGCTGCAGATGGAACCTATGCACAGACCACATATTTTGCCCCACTCCACCACTTAATCCCCACCAAATTGCCTAGGGTTTTCGGCCACAAATTCTTTTTCGACTTGAATTGGTTGTCTTTCCACTTCGCGAGATTCCTTCCATTTTTTCCCATCGACCAGCACATCGACACCAGCCGCCAAGATGGGTAGAGGACCGTAAGTGAATCATCCAAGGCGTTGTTGAAACCAGGAAGCAATTATTTGGAGAACGGGAATCACAGAAGAGGACCGTTTTCGGGATGTTGCGGATTGTTCAGGCGACGACAGCAACAGCTCCAAAATTGCTTCAATCGTGATACTGATATTTTGACCTCAGTAAGAAGCACCAGAAGCGCCTTAGCGCGCCTTCCCACTGGCTCCTCGACAAGCTGTCGGGTGTCTATGCCCCTCGCCCCTCGGCTGGTCCCCACAAGCTCCGCGACTGCATGCCCTTGATTGTCTTCGTTCGCAACAGACTCAAGTATGCTCTCAACTTCCGCGAGACCCGGTCCATCCTCATGCAGCGCCTCGTCAAGGTTGACGGCAAGGTCCGCACCGACATGACCTACCCAGCCGGTTTCATGGATGTCATCACCATTGAGAAGACTGGCGAGAACTTCCGTCTCATCTACGACACGAAGGGCCGCTTCACCGTCCACCGCATCCAGGACGAGGAGGCCAAGTACAAGCTCGGCAAGGTCAAGCGTGTCCAGCTTGGCCGTGGTGGTGTCCCATTCTTGGTTACGCATGATGCGAGAACGTGAGTTCTTCCGACATCTGTCAGCCGTTGGACCAAGCTTTGGTTGATACGTGGAATCTTTTTGTCTTCTCGCCGCCTGAGTGTGAGAGGGGGAGAATGAGAAAAGCCCGCGATCGAGAAAAAGCACGGATCTATACGGCTGGTACGTTATATATTTCCCCCAGGTTTGCTAACGAGTCTTTGTCTGTAGCATCCGCTACCCCGACCCTGCCATCAAGGTCAACGACACTGTCAAGATTGACCTCGAGACTGGCAAGGTCACCGACTTTATCAAGTTCGACACTGGCGTCATTGCCATGGTTACCGGTGGTCGCAACATGGGTCGTGTCGGTGTCATCACCCACCGTGAGCGCCACGATGGTGGTTTCAACATCGTCCACATCAAGGACGCCATTGACAACACCTTCGCCACCCGTGAGAGCAACGTTTTCGTTATTGGCTCTGAGAAGCCCTGGATCTCCCTTCCCAAGGGCAAGGGTGTCAAGCTCACCATCGCTGAGGAACGTGACCGCAGACGTGCTGCTACTCTCGCCCATTAAGATGGGAGTGTATGACAAAGAAAGTGGGGAAAAGTGCAAATGGACATCAAATGGGATCGCTGATTTCTAGAAAAATCAAGCTGGATGGAGTACCGGAATTCAATTTTAGTTTAGGCTTGGCAGTTACAGAGCCTTCCGCCAACTAGTATACCCCCATTTATGGACTTTGCTCTTCCACATGGAACCTTGTGCTTCGCCCAAAGTGTTACCAGTGAATTGTTGAATGGATATGTGCGGCAAACAGGGACTTGATGCCCAACGGCAAGTGCCCTGCAAAGTATCGGAGATCCTGTTCGCACTTTGTTGGGCTTTCTAAAGATCCTGTTCGGGCGGTGTAGGTAGGCTTACCACCACCCACCCACTTACCACCATCACACATTACGTTCTACTCCAGGTTGTTGTGTCCCATGCAGGTTCACCACCACCACCACACAGCAGAGAGAGAGAAATGGGCATGTTCTGGTGACCTCTCTTGCATATTTCTCTCCCAGCCTCCTCTACCTCAAGGCTCCCCCGACCTCCCCATCTCTCTTCTCGGCCCCCCCCCCCCCCCACAGATTACATGCTCTGTCATTCCTTGGATTCCCGAGACACTGTCCTTGCAACCCTTTCTACTGGCCAGATTTGTCATCTTGCATTGCTTTAAGTCTGTACTTTTTATGTCTCTGTCTTGTCTGTCTGTCTGCCTCATTTCCGGGGGGGGGGGGGGGTTTTTTTACCGGCAAGATCGGGACAAGGGAAAGGGAAAAGCGTGATAGATCCTTCATACATGGTATCTATTTCACGGTAGTTTGAGTGGGGTGCGTGATGAGAATAGAAAAAGAAGAAAAAGCAAAAAAAGAGCAAAAAAAAAAAAAAGCAAAACGCCACGTGAGTTGTTTCCTCGGGTTGGATTTATAGGGTACATACCAGATCGTGGGTATCACAGTTATGTAGGTGGGAAACGGAAACGAAGAGAAGAAGAAGAAGAAAAAGAAAAAGAAGAAAAAAATGAGGATGTGGGTAGGTGTTGGATTTCTCTTTAATTCTAGGTGATCACGAGGAAAAAGAATGTTGATTGTGGGGGGTGGGCGCTCGCGGGGGGGGGGGGGGGGGGGT
>MU867075.1:349107-377566 GCA_033725935.1 Cladorrhinum sp. PSN259
TCCCCACCCCCCCCCCATCCTCATCGTTGCAATTTTCTCCCCCCCCCCCCCCACCCCCACGCCCCCCCCCCCCCCCCCAAACCAAACCCCCCCCCCCCCCCCCCCCCTTTTTTTTTTTTTTTTTTTTTTTTTTTTGGTCAAGGGGACATTGTACAGACTTTTGCTTTCGAATATCGCGAGGGATTCATACTGAGGTGCTTTTATTATTAAAATTTTTTTAATTTTTTTTTTTTAAAAAAAACACGATTACCGCCTTGTCTTTCGTTTTGTTGTGATAAAGAGCCACATGCCTTGGGGGTTACTGGTTTGTCCGGTGTACTTGAATATGTGAAAGATCCGAAAATATCTTGATACCAGGTTGAGCTGACGCTTTAGTCCATGCAGGTGTTCCGTCCCACGAAGGTCGTGGCGTTTTCTTTGGGACACAGAGTCAGCCGAGCCGAGCTTGACGCCTTGCTGTTATGTTTGCTTACTATTTAAGACCCGGTGAAGAGTTAGCTGAGGACGGGCATACGAAGTACCTAGGGGTTCAAGGTGTAAGGGTCTCGCTAAGACATTTTCCGTTTCTGTTGTTCATATCCGAATCCTCTTGTTACCAGCCTCCCTATCTTCGCCATTTTCGAGGTCGTGTATTTATTTCTAGCTCAATGATCTTCTGCTTAGAAGTTTACCTGTCTTCTCCCAAACACGTGCCGCTTCCAGTCTCCTTACATGATGGAGGGACGGTAACTGGCCGATCTAGAACGGGAAGGAATCGATCTCGATCCAATAACGACTGCGAGTGTCGCACAGGGAAAATTACACACGCACAAAGAAGGCCGGATAGTGTGATACAGTTAGGTAATAGCATCATACAGCATTGTTTCCATGCATGCCGATGTCAGACCCAGTCCGACGGAAACTGGGGGAAAGCAGCTAGATAATCAAGTAATATGGGTACCTCACCGATGAGGGGCAAAAGGAGAGGAGCACTGGGAACGAGCAAAGTGTCATTCCTAAAACATGCATGTTTGAGATGAGAACCGAGAAGCGAACATTCTCTTGTGATTACTTGCCCCGCACCTTGCCCCGTCAATCTCTGGGGACCAACAAGCATCTTCCCGCACGTCAGAAAAAGGTCACGAGACAGGTTCTGGGGTTGGAATGTCACTTGTGTTGGTCCTTCTTGTGTGTCTTGCGTTGGCCTGCGAGTCGCTCGAAGAATCACCATTCGGTGAGGGGTTTGCCTCCTTACGACATGAAAACTACCCCAGACCTAGGAACCTGATCCGGCTCACCGAATCTAGAATCAAGGCTTAGTGCTGATGAGAGGCAATTTTTGTTCTTGGTTATGTCCCGAGGGGAGGGTCCAGCTGTTCAAGGGCGTTGTTGAGGACGACTTGCAGCACAGGACTAATGGAGGTGTGTATCAATATGTGGTTTCCCACGCTTCCCCTTTTCCTCCCCGCGTTCCACAACAGGACTCGCACGAGGGAATAATTCAGTAACACTTTGAAGCCCCGACGCCACACATGATGTGGGATATGGTCACCGACACTTTCGTTGTTTTTGTGCTCGGTCAGAGAGGGCCGCCCAAAGCGGTCTTGCCGGCTTGTTTTTAGTTTCATTGGAAGTTACCTTGATACCGACTCGTAGATCGTGATAAGCGTTACACAACCACCCCGCATTGAGTGGTCTCGTGGAGAGTTGCTAGATTTGTGTGCGAGGTTGAGCACGTGCACCCAGACGAAAATACTATTGCCTCGGACACAAGATCATCCACAGAAGGCGGTGGGGGAGAGGTATTTTGACAAGGCTCCTCCTTTTCCTTGTCCCACCAACAACACTCTTGGAGAGAGGGGGACATGCAGGAATCCTACCTTGTGGCAGATGGCTGTACCTTGCAGCTCCACCGCCAAAGTGAACTGGGCATTCCACCTGTATGATTCGATGACCTATGAAAGGCGAGGCCATGTGAGAAATTTAACCGTCAAACGTGGGGGTTGGTTCTGATAGCAGATGTTAATAACGTAGATACTGAAAGAACGTGGGTAATGGTGGTGACAGCAATGGGAAGCCCGGACTTGGAAGAAGGATGTGAGAGAGATGCGAGTTTCGATTTCAGGTTATCAAAATTAATGAGAGTTCTGTCGCGGCAGGCAAAGCAGGCAACACAGGCAAATTGAAAGTGCAACAAAGTGGAAGGACCTGACGGCTGCTGGCTGGTTCTAAGCTTTGATTGGCGCATGGCGATGGCAACCCAGGCCCTTTGAGCAGCTCAATCGGTTCATCAGTATCTTGTCATGCAGCCTGTCCCTTGGTGTCACGGTGGGACTTGAGAAAGAGAAGAAAAAAACGGGTTTGAGATTCAGACACCGGGAATACGAACTCAACGGCTTCCTCTTTGCGGCAAGCCATCCGTCAATTTTCAAGATTTTCAACCGTCATCGTGGTATGGAACGTGGGATATCTCTTTGATTGTTCAGCATGTCTGCTCAGCTATCAAGGTGCCACGATGAAATACGGTTTCAATACAATAACCGTACGACGTTGTAACTACCACTAGTGGACCCAGTAATTCGGCTTGGCATCGGATGACAGAGCGCCGAAGATTGGCGGATGTTCTTCAAGTGTTCCACTGCATCTTCCATCCGGGTTTGGTGTCTTCCGGCTTTTCGAGCCGCACTTGCAGAGAAGCCGCCGAGATTTTAATCGAACGTGCTCAGAATTGACGATTCTTGATGTTGCAGACGAAACTCTATAATTTTCAGCAGGCGGTCTGCGTAAGGATGTCGATGCAATGCTGATTACTGTGTATGACAGTGCAACACCAAGATGACATTCTGTGCTCCCCGATTCGACCTCATATTCGTCCCGTGACCATTCCGGCAATTTATCATCATTCATGCTGACGACGACTCGCCCGCGCGAGAGGGTCAATGAGCGTGTAGTTGAACTAAAATTATAGTGTAGGAGGTACTTTCTCATGTTGGATCGCGTGCTGCGGGTTCTGGCGAAAAATAAAATAATATCCTTGTTTGTTGCGGCTGTTGCCGGCCCCAATGATATCAACAGATGTCGGTGCCGCATTCGAATCACATCTGATATCATGATAATGAAATCTTCAGCCGCTTTTGAACCAGAATGTGGATGGGTAGATGGATGGATGGAATGATGGAACGGCAAATATACAAGTGGACTGAGGAGGTAGTATCCGACTTTATCAAGTTGAACCTGCCGACATTAGAAATACTTCTCAAGCCATGAGAACTGGCCTGATGAAGTGAAAGTGACAGATCAAAGTAATTGAACGGCCATGACCTTGGCCGTGTCGCCGATTTGGTTTGGCTTCATGAAGGTGCGGGGCTGATTTTTGATACATCCCCCCTCCCCCCACCTCACTGCAGAAATGGACGAAATATCAGGTAAGTTTCTTTCAATCTTACAACACAACAACGCTGCTCGACCGCCGGCCTTCTCCCTCTCTCCTCTTTCTTCCTCTTTTTTTTTTTCCACTCAATCCTGCCACACCAACACCACTGCCATCTGCATTCACCCCACTCATTTTCCTTGCAACAAGTGTGGGGTGGATGCCCAAGTGTTGGCTAACTCCGGGTTTGTACTGTTCAAACTGTGGTTGCCCTTGCACATCCGCCGGTGACATCTTGGCTTTTTCTCCCTTTAAACGAGTCTTACGAAAGGCTTCAGGCTTTCTCCACAGAAACAATCTACTACATCACCACCTGTATGGTACATGGTCCTGTACCAAAATCTCACGCTTCTGGCCCTGTGTTAGTGAGGCCAAGCTTGGTACGGATGGGTAGTTCTAGCACAATGGAAACCGTAGGTACCTCCTTCGTACCTTGGATACCATTCTCCTTTCCCTCCTCGAGATCCTCATCTGGCCCTGGTCTAGTTTCGAAGCTTCCTTTTTCTTGATTGGAGCGAGTATTGCTCCACCTGAATCCTGCATCTTATTCCCCATCTGGAATTGGTTCTTCTCACTAGGTATTAAGAGGCGATACCTACCCAGCAAGCATCCCTTTCTCAAATATTGCTCACAAATCTCCTCGCCCCCTTCCATCACTCCACGACTGCTGAGGACTAGATATACCTCGAGGTTGCCCACTATGGTCTCGTCATATGTGCACCTCGTTTGTATCTTATCGTCATAGCCCCGACGTCGGTTCTCTTGACAATACTTTCCTCCTACCTCCTCGTCCCGCATCTTACCGTCGGGATAGTCTGTGTTGGTCTCTGTCAGCACCCTGATCTTGATCGGATCTAGCTCTTTATTCTTGCACTGTAACAGTGTCGACCACCAGCCAAGAAGAATTGTGGGTATCATCGGGGCAATCACAACAACGGAATAGGCTAGGAAGACTTATCAAGAAGCATTTGTATTCTGGATATCCTCTTCTCTGTGGCCTCGTCCTCCTGTCTGTTGTGTGTTTGGATGTTCTGGGAAAAAAATTTTGGGAGAAAAGAAAACAGTAAGCCAAAAAGGAGCCAATCGAGTGCAAGCACAGCTTCGCAATCTGGCTTGCACCGCAAAAATAAGGAAGAAAAAGCCCACTCAATCAGCGTGCGTTCTCCCAGGGTCCTCGTCCTGCATGTCGGCAAATCGCTTTGTGAGGGCAGTAAAGCCCCTCGGCCAACGTCCCCATGGCCCAAGCGCTGTCATCAGTCGACAGCGCTTCTTCACCACCTCTTTCCGGCGAAGCAAATTTACCAGCACCCATGGTCATCATCAGGGGCCAAGGACAGCTTCGACATGGTCTATGTCAGGTGTCGCGGGCGTTGCCATGACCGCCGGCTTACTAGGTTGGGGCATATCCGAGCTGAGACATGGTGGTTTTCCTGGTGCCGTGCTGCTTGACAGCTCATTTTCGACCCCTCGATATGCAAGCATGCGTGAGATGGAGCAAGTATGTTCTGTGGTGACACAACCTCGTGCAACGTCTCTCATTACTGACCCGTTTGGCTGCAGACTCTTCTTGAAATCCGCCAAGAAATTGTAGACAACGGTGGTGAAGAAGACATCATCTCTACCGACCCAGACGACTTGCATGCTCACGGCTACTCAGAATGGTCGACGACAAACCCAGAAGGGTTGCCCGTCGCCGTGGCATATCCAAGGTCGACTGAGCAGGTATCGATGATTGCGCGCATATGCCACAAGTACCACGTGCCCATCATTCCCTATTCCGGCGGGTCGAGTCTTGAGGGTAACTTTTCTGCGCCCTTTGGTGGGATCAGCGTGGATTTTGCTTATATGGACAAGATTGTGCAATTCAACAAGGACGATATGGATATTGTCGTTCAGCCCAGCATTGGATGGCAGGACTTGAACGAACAACTGGCCAAGATGGGGAGTGGACTGTTTTTCCCAATTGATCCCGGTGTGTATTCTCTACCAGTATGTAACAAAAAGGACGGAAGACTGATGCTGTGTTTGACAGGCCCGAGTGCAAAGATCGGTGGCATGATTGGAACCAACTGTTCTGGCACCAATGCCGTTAAGTATGGCACTATGAAGGACTGGGTCATCAATCTCACCGTGGTTCTTGCCGACGGTACCGTCATCAAGACTAGACGACGTCCGCGCAAATCATCAGCAGGATATAATCTCAACGGTCTCTTCGTTGGCTCGGAGGGCACTTTGGGACTGGTAACCGAGGCTACCCTCAAGCTCACTGTCATACCAGAAGAATTCTCCGTGGCAGTGGTGACCTTCCCGTCAATCAGGGATGCTGCATCTGCTGCCGCCGAGGTTATGCAGACCGGTATCCCTGTGGCCGCCATGGAAATTATGGACGAGGTTCAGATGAAAGTTGTTAATATGGGCGGGGCAACGGCGCCGAGGGTTTGGAAGGAGTTGCCAACGCTGTTCTTCAAATTCTCAGGAACAAAAGCAGGTGTCAAGGAGAACATCGGCTTGGTGCAAAAGATCACCAAGGGTAACAAGGGCAGTAACTTTGAGTTTGCAAAGGATGCAAGGGAGCAGAAGCTTTTGTGGTCTGCTCGAAAGGAGAGCCTATGGTCTATGCTTGCACTGCGTAAGGAGGGAGAAGAAGTATGGAGCACCGACGTGGCAGTACCATTTAGCAGGCTTGCCGATATCATTGAGATCAGCAAGAAGGAGATGGACGATCTCGGCCTGTTTGCTAGCATCCTTGGCCACATTGGAGACGGCAACTTCCACGAGAGCATTATTTACAACCGACGGGATAAGGCTGAGAGGGATAAAGTCGAAGCCTGTGTGAAGAACATGGTAAAGAGGGCATTGGAGATGGAGGGCACTTGTACTGGTGAACATTCAATTGGGTGGGGAAAGAAGGAGGCATTGCTGTGGGAAGTTGGAGCAGACACCCTAGGGGTTATGGTATGATATGGACTGGTTTAATCTCCTACCCGTTTTCGCTAACGTATCGAACAGAAAGCAATCAAGGCGGCTTTGGATCCGAACTGGATCATGTAAGGATTCCCCCCATTATATTGAGCGATTCATACTGACTTTCACGCCGACATAGGAACCCGGGAAAGATATTTGACAGACACGACTGAGATACACGCATCATCTGTGTTAGCCAAAAAAAAAAAAAAAAGAAGAAGAAAAAAAGAATCGATCCTCATTGGCATTATACACCGGCATTCTTGGGCAACCATTACAATATGCACTAATTGCATTGCATGGTTTGATATGGTGGCAAAGAAGACAAGTCCTGCATGGTTTGGGGGCTGCGTGTTTGATCTAAGCAACCGAGACCAGACAAAGAGGAGAAAAAGAAAAAGGGGGCTGTTTGATGCATGGGAACATATTCATTATCGGCTTTCAAAGCATTTCAGGCGATATGAGGGTTGTATGGGTCTACTTTTTTGGGTTTACATACACTGCATTCGCGGACAGACTGCATCTGTTTTCAGGAGAAGAGTAATTGGCTTTCAAGAATATTCACGCCATTTCCCTACGAGTTCGTGTGACTGGATGCGGCTCGGGATTGACAAGCAGGTTAGGAACATTGATCAGATGGTTTAGTTCATAGGGGACCATGAATTCGAGACGGAGAAGCTTCTTATTTGTATCGCTCGTGCCTGTCTGTTGAGGACTGGTTGACAGATGGCAACGGATACGCACATATTCTTGGCCCTTGCCTGGCTCAGCCGGGATCTGCTGCTCCTGCCCCAGATGGGCAAACGAGGCCATCTCATCTTTGATACATACCTACCTTACCTTCCTTCCTTCCTTCCTTCCTTCCTTCCTTCCTTCCTTCCTTCTTCCTTAGTTACAGGGAGACATCACGTTACCCATCAAGGTGCGATAATTGCGGGTCTCGATCACCCCGCGACGTTGCCATCGTGGTTGGCCGCCCTTTCCGTACTGAAGCTGACTTTTCCAGGAAAGTGGCACCTGGCGGCTTGAACTTGGGGATTTGCATACCTACCCCAGGTTAGGTAGCGACAACGCTTGCCCCGAGGTTGCGACGCTTCTTTCATTTTTGTACCTAAACAGCGTCTCCTGAAAACTTCAGCACTACGGCAGACTTCTGCTACGTATGCGTCCTCTCTTTCTTGCCATTTCTGGTCAACGACGGCATCCGGTGGAAGCCCTTCCACGTCCCCATACCTAGAACAAAAAGGTGAGTAGTGATATTCTGCACTCGACGGCCGAATAATAAGCTGATATAGGCCTGGCCAGAATTGTCATTGACAACAACATCATTCCCTTGTCCCTCGAACTACAGCGAAACATCCAGCGAAACACAAGCAAGAGTCCCTCAAGATGCTTCCCAGCTTTATTGAGAGGCCGTCACAACGATCGAGAGAGGCCTCGGCTTCTGCGTCGAGAGGTTAGATGGTGTCGTCGACCGTCATCCTAGCTAGCCTGACTAATCTTTTCAGAAGACCAGGAAAGACACCAGTACCCGGGCCCTCGTCTCATGACATCCACGCCCCAGTGGCGTCGAGATCAGACCCGTCCCAACCAGCGCAATAGCTCCAAAGGCTCAGGTCATAGAGGCGGCTTCAACCGTAGCTTCGGTCGCGGCAGTAGCGCTTTTGATCCACCCAGGCATTCCCTACAGCATGCGCAATTCACTGCTCCTCCCAGCAACCAATCCCTTTTGGCCATTCCTGAGAGCTGGACTCGAGATAAAAGCGTTCTAGTCACCCTAACAAATATTCCAGACAACGTCACGCCATGGTCTGTCAAGCAATTCTTTGACAATTTCGGCGACGTTGTCTTTGTCGAGCTCGACGAGCACGAGAAGAGCGGCCCCCGTCAAGCGAAGATACGCTTTGAGCCTCCACCCAAAGATCTTAGTTTTCATGAGCCCGGGGGCTGCACCGTCTCGCTCAATGGGGCAAGGGTTCCAGTCAAACTTATTGCTCATCCAGCATCTAACCTTTCCACCATCAAGACCCCTCTCGGAAACCCTTGCCCTGGGGCTTTGTCGTTCAATCCTGAGAGCTTCAAATTTGGGCTTCTTACTCAGCCTACAACTTTCATGGTCAAAAAGGAGTTTCGCGGAGGTGGTCTGGATTTCAAAGCAGACTTCAAACGAAAGAAGCTGACCATCAACTTCCTTGTAAGCATTGGCAACGTATCTAAGAATTACCGAATCGACATCAAGTTTGGCATCATCAGCAGCATCAACCGTGTGAACACTGGCAAAGATCGCATCGCCCTGGTGATTGTTGTTAGTGACGCACCTATTGCCTGGCAGAAAACCTTGCGAACTGATGAGTCAGCATGGGCAGGCGAGCTATCCTGGAAAGAAAGTGATATGTGGTGTCGGGCTGTGAATATCACAATGGACAGTGGGATTCTAACGGACAAAAAGCCAATTTCGCTGTTCTCGGACGCTAATGTCGTCGACTTTGGCCGATGGACAGGCTATTGGATCGAACTTGGGAGCATGGAGAAGACATGGTCGGAAATCGAGACCCATCTACTCGATTGGAATATCAAAACATATACCGGTATCAACTTTACAGAGGTACCGACCAGAACGCCTGAGGTATATTCTATCCTACAAGATCAGACTGTTGGGCCGTCCACCGATTTCTCATCTCTTGAGGCCAGCAGGCACATTGAGCTACCTTTTGAGGTTCGCTACCAGATAGAGGTTTGCCTCTCACGGGGGATTCTTTGCGAGTACAATATTGACTATGATTTCCTCGAGCAACTGGTTCGGTTATCGGACCCTGCCGGTCCCGACAAAGATCGAGCACGTTTGATTCTCGAATTTGCCGCTGATCAAGGCAAGCGGATATGGAATCCTATGGACCTTCTTAGTGACCCAGCAGCATTGACCTACTACCCAAACTGCCGACACATACCCGATCACTGTGCCTGCGTTCGCAAAGTGACTGTCACCCCGACAAGAATCTTTTTCAGTACACCGACTGTAGAGACAACAAATCGAGTCATCCGTAGATATAGGGACGACCAAGAGCGGTTTCTCCGGATTCAGTTCACCGATGAGCAACAGGAAGGGCGCATCAGGGGCTCTGATGCAGACAGAGATGACGAGCTCTATGCACGTGTCTACAGGGCGCTTTCGAGAGGAATCTGTATGGGACGCTGGCACTGGCAGTTTCTCGCTTTTGGCAACTCACAAATACGTGAGAATGGTGCCTACATGTTCTGTCAGCCTGATGGACCTGCCGATATGGTTATGACCTGCGCCAAAATTCGAGCCTGGATGGGTAACTTCGAGCACATTCAAGTAGTTGCCAAGTATGCCGCCCGTCTCGGGCAGTGCTTCTCAACAACGCGACTTCTACGGGGCCTAACCTACCCACTGATTGTCAAGATTCCCGATGTTGAGCAGGGCAAGTTCTGTTTTACTGATGGAGTCGGGAAAATCTCGCCGGAGCTGGCCAGAATCATTGCACATGAATGGAAACTGCCGATGCCACCATCAGCCTACCAATTCCGAATGGGCGGCTGCAAGGGAATACTGGTCACCTGGCCAGACGTCAAAGGGACTGCGGTACAAGTTCGCCCCTCTCAAGAAAAGTTCTCGGCGGAGTACAATGGCCTCGAAATTGTACGATGCTCTCAATTCTCCGCAGCCACCCTCAACAGGCAGACGATCACTGTTCTGTCCTGCCTGGGAGTTCCAGACAATGTTTTCGTCCAGCTCATGCGTGAGCAGCTCGCTAGCTATAATGCCGCCATGAACGATCTGGGAAAAGCTGTGGAGATGCTTAGGTACTGCGCAGATGAGTATGGGGCCACTGTGAGCATCGCAAAGATGCTACAGGACGGCTTCATGAGCTCAAATGAACCATTTGTCCGGACTCTTCTCCAGCTCTGGAGATCATGGTCTCTCAAGTCACTCAAAGAGAAGGCCAGAATGGTTGTCAACAAAGGCGCGTTTGTCCTTGGCTGTGTGGATGAGACGGGAACACTCAGAGGGTATTCCAAGAGAGCCGAGGGTAAAACCAAACTCACCGTGGGCCAGCTCCCGCAAATTTTTCTTCAGGTTTCCGACCAGCAGAACCGCGGGGCTCACAAGATCGTCACTGGACTATGCATCGTCGGACGCAACCCTTCGCTTCACCCCGGTGATATACGTGTAGTGGAAGCAGTGGATTGTCCAAAGCTCCGGCACCTTCGGGATGTCGTAGTTTTCCCGCTTCAGGGAGACAGAGATGTTCCAAGTATGTGCTCTGGAGGCGATTTGGATGGTGATGATTTTTTCATCATCTGGGACGAAAGGCTTTTGCCAAAAGAGTGGGCACACCGGCCCATGGATTACACGGCACCGGCTCCCGTCACCGAGAAAAGGGAGTCCTCAATTGTCGATAGCTTGGCTTCCTTCTTCGTCTTGTTCATGAAGAACGACCGTCTGCCTTTAATTGCTCATGCCCACCTGGCAACCGCGGATTTGTCTCCGGAAGGTGCCAGAAGCGAAAAGTGCCTAGAACTGGCTCAGCTTCACTCAGTTGCTGTGGACTACGTGAAGTCGGGGGTACCAGCCAAATGGTCCAAAAAGCTGGATCCACGGGATTGGCCCCATTTCATGGAGAAACGCAGCCGTTCCTACCATTCAACAAGCGCCCTGGGCAAACTCTACGATATGGTTGAAACCCAAGTCTTTGATACCAAGGAGAATTACTCTTTGCCGTTCGATGACCGCATTTTGAAGCGCTATACACTGAGTAACGATATGCTTAAGCAGGCTCGGAGGATCAAGACTCAGTATGACATTGCAGTAAGGAGGGTTCTAGGAATGCTCGAAGTCCGAACCGAATTTGAGGTCTGGACGGGCTTTGTTATGTCGAAACCTCGAGTTGGAACAGACTACAAAGTCCAGGAGAGGGTGGGCGGCGAGTCAGCGACCCTCAAGAGGCAGTTCCAGGAGATATGTATTCAGGCTGCGGGAGACCGCGACTTTAACAAACTAGGGCCTTTTGTTGCTGCCATGTACCAGGTTACGTGGGAGGAAGTGCGCATTGCTCTCTACGAAGCACGCCAACCGCATATCTTGGACGATGGTACGGTTGGTCTTCGACGGATCACAGCGCGCTCGATGCCGCTGATTAGCTTTCCTTGGCTGTTTTTTGAAGAGCTTGGGAAGATTGCCAGAGGAGCAGAGGAGCGGGTCAGCTTGGTTGACTTGGGTATCAATTTGCCGGAGAATTTGCAGAAACCACTGGATACGGCTCGTGCGGCGTCTCCTGGTAATCTACAAGGATTGTTGGATGCTGGTTATACTAAGACTGACGATGGTCGGTTCATTCACCGTGGAGAGATACTTCAGCTTTTCCCACATGGTGATGAAAGGGACGATGAGGAGATCGATTTTAAGGCGAATGATGGGGCAGTCACTGACAGTGAGCAGGCTTCAGGATCAGATGGAGAAAGAAATCTAGTCGGCGCCCATGTTGTGGCGCCGCGGAAGATGGCCGAGGTTGATCTCCTGGATCTCCAGGATGATGGAGGGCTTGACCAGCCGCTCTTGGATATGTGCGTTATGCAGGAGGCGACGCTCGGTCCCGTGGTTTCATACCACAGCCGTAAGACTGCCGCCGCCTGCAATCACGATGGCGGTCTTGAAGATACCAGCGGGAACTTGCTCTTACTGCTCGAAGGCGGTGCTCCTGAGGCAGGCAACTCAACGTCGGAACTCCTCAATGAACCTGCCACCCTATTGGATGAGGAGCCCAAGGAGCTGCCTGTTGCTTCTGCTGATCCTGTTGATAAGAGTCTCACTACAATCATGGGACCGAGCGAGAATGCTGACAGGTTCAAAGATGATAGTGGTGGTGGTGGCAGAGGGCCCGTCCCGGCAGGTGACTACGGCAGAGATGTGATGCTTCCTTGTCTAATTGACATTGATACCGACGCCCATGTCGGTTGTCGCGCTCTCCCACCGTGTAGAGAGACACTGTCCTCGCTGCATGATGGCGGTGCTGCGGCTGTTTTGGTCGAGCAAAATAAGACATATCAGAAAACTGACGGAGCTCAGCTGGTAGAGGTAGAGGTGGCGTCGTTGGCGGCGGAGGACTCGGACTTTGAGCCCGAGTACGAGGAGGTGAGCTTGGTCAAAAAAGAAAATGCTTTGCAGCGGATGGCGCGCTTGTTTTGAGAAGGGTGGCAGTGAGGTTTGGTTTCCTTTTTATTCCTTTTGTTTCTCTTTCAAATTGGAATCAAATTGAACGGGAGGTGGCACGCGCAGGTGGATGATGATGAAAATGGAACAGCAGGTTGACTGAATGAAGAGGAATCATGTTTTTGTGAGATTTTGTGTAAATTCAATAGATAGATTACTTTATCTAGCGAAGAGCCCTTTTTTTAACTTGTTTGTTTGTCTTTGCTTGGATGATGATGATGATAATGTTAGGAATGAGGTGTAGTTGCGGTATCCAACGTCACAGGGGACGATCGATGACCGGAAAGATCTTGCACAGTCACATTTTACGATCAATGGCACTCTCTATAAAAATATGGATGGGTGAACGTGATTTCTTGCATATCAAAATTGGTTGTGTGGACAATTGGTCAAGGCAACGGGGGATGATCAACCCGGAAAGATCATATACGGTTACATTTGGGAGCCCGCAACCCTCGTTGAGCAAAAATAAATGGGATTGGATAATGTGATTGATGTATGTGGTCTCCATGCAGTGTATGTGCGCAATGTAGTATATACATCACACGGTAATCCCGATGCGGAACGATCGCCATTTGCATGGCGTGTAGGTTTAATAGTAAGTTCAAAGCAGATGGATGTATCTAGTTGAACCAGGAAGATATCTATCTGCATTTCCGATGAAAATCATTTTTCCTTCCACACCCCCACACCCCCTCTCTTTCCCCTTCCCACACCACTCCAAAATTCCTTGCCTTGAAATGCATGCATGTAAATGTACTGTGCGTTGTCCAATTGAGGAAAGCGCCCCCCCAAAAAAAATTGGAGAGAGAGCCAAAAAGGGTTCTCAATTCCGGGCAACGCAAAGGTCTGTTCGGATCACCCACTTCTCTCCCGCGCTCACTTCCCGTCCTTCGTGCAGCATGCAGTCGTCTCCGTGCTTATGGAGGAGTAGCATGCCCGTTTCAAGGCTCACGGGGATCTCTTCCCGGGCGAGACGCCTGTCGTGCGGGTAAAAGACTGTTTCACCGCCTAGGCAGCCCTCGGTCTGGGATGTTAGGTAGAGGAGGAGGGTCCAGGTTGTCTTTGCTGGTATTGGGGTTGTTGGAGAGGATTGGGGTGTGAAGTTTAGGTTATTGGAGTCATCATCTAGAATAAGGAGTTAATGATTGAGGTTTCCAGTTGAACGGGTGAAAGTAAGAGGGGGGAATTGGGTGATTGGAGCGTGCAAGGGGATGATTCGCAGAAGGGAAAAATGCCCGCGGGAACAGCTTAGACATCTGCCAGATAGAGAGTCCCCTTGTGACTCGCCAAATTCTGTCTCAAGACGAACAGATGCAGCGGCTGACTCGGCTCTTCTCTGGACACGAACTGTATGTCTTGGATCGGCTAGGGGCTTATGGGAGACAAACGTACAGTGAGCATCAAAGAATTGACCCTTGGAGTATCTGTAGATACGGATGTTTGGGTTCAGCCCGATAACTTCTCCTCCCCTAGATTATGACCGGTCAGTTTTTTTACGGTCAATGGGGGGTGGGGTCTCCACATACCAGAGATGGGAAAACTCATCCTGAAGGACTGCATCTCTCAATCCTGTTTCGGACCATAACCGATCTGCAAACCGTGCGTCCTGGATCTGAAAGCGATCGTTTACCCTGACTGCGTCGCCGCGCTTGGGTTTGCCGGGGGTGGTGATGAGGGGAAGCGTGCGGAGGAAGGAGACATAGTCCCTACAGAGATTCTTGGGAAAGAATGATCTCAGGACGATGACTTTGTCCTCCACCAGAGACTCGAACTCGAGGTCAACGACGGGAAGTGGTGGCTTGAAGGTTGGCCAATCTGGCGGGGCCGACTTGACAGCGGTTGGGTTGAAAGTGGACGACGGCTGTTTGGTTGGTAGGGGGACTGTTTTGTGGCGTTTGTCTTTGGCCATGGTGAAATATGAGAGATAGAGAAATATGACAAGTCAGAACATGGACGGCTGGCAGGGTGCATTAGTATCAGTTTTCTCCTAGTCTCATCACAACATATTTGGGTGGCGTCTATCACACATCATATCCAATTAGCCAGTCTATCAGGATCGGCCGTGTCTTGATTTTTGGCGGTGATGTCTTTCACTGGCACCTCTCACAATTAAGCAGAGACGGAAGATCATAGATGGTAGGTAGGCATATTGGGGGATGGGTTCTAATGGCGATACTTCGGGGGGGTTTTTTTTTCTCTTGGAAGAGGAGTCCTAATAGAATACATCGTTTATTTGCGTACCTTTGCTGAATTGGATATTCTACAGGCGCTTCCGCAAAGGCACCTCGGGGCCACTATTGCTGTCGTCGTTGCTGTGGGGAAGCCAGAATGAGAGAGCAGGGAGCTCGAACCCGGGAGAGAGGTGATAAGCGGGGTCCGCCAAGGCGCTTCGATAAAGTTAAAATGTTCATCCCTCCCACAAAAAAAGTCTGTGGACACGGGCCACAGCCAGGAATATTCGACCAATCATTGGCCAATTCCTGACTTCAACTCCTACCCAGACAACAGATTTCGACACACAATACGGAGTACGCAAGTAAAGACCAAAAAAGAAAGAAAAGAAAGACATTTCGCATTGACACAATTGTATATGCCGACTCGGAAGCGATCGACCTATCCCCTTCTCCTTTCGCCCACACTCACTCACTCACTCGGCGGGTGTTTTCTCCTTTCTCAGCCTCGAGTTGTCACCCACAACTCAAACTCACATATCCATAATGATCCTTTCATCAATTGCAGGGCTCCTCAAGCCAAAACCGGAAACAAATGGACCATCGACACCAGGGCCGTCACAAACACACCCCGCTGATCTAGTCCCGGCAACTGCACCCGCACCTGCACCCACATCACCAAGTCGACAGCCAGAAAAGTTGGAGGAGAGACCACCATACCCTCCAGTAACCTCACCGCGGTCTCTCAAGCAATTGACTTTGTTTTTTGGCGGCGCCACATTCTTGGTACTCTCCATAGCCCTCACCCGCCGCCGCATCAACATGCATCAAAAGTTGTCCAAGCTCAAACTCTTTGATATGAACCACGCCCCATCCAAGGAACAGAGGCCGGCAAAGGATCCGTTTGTGGCTGTCGAGGCTTTGAATCTGGCAACACTCAATGTCATGAGCGCCGCTATTATGGTGACTGGAGGTATATCATGGGCTCTCGACTGTTCCACCGTGGATGACTTCCGAAGGATTACTCGGCAGAGGCTTGTCGGCAAACAAGACGGCGTGCTAGACATTGAAGCTGAAAGGGAGGTCGCAGAGTGGGTAGCAAAGACATTGGGTTTGGATGCCAGTGCTTCTCCAGAGGTACACGATACGGCAGACAAGAAGAAGCCTTGATGTGGATGGATGGGTCAAGAAGAAGAAAACCTCAACTCTCAGCTCTCCTCACAGTGTTAGTTCACGGCCCAAAGTAGACCGCAAATCGTTCCTGAAGGGGGAATGTTACAGGTCGACAGCATTGGTATTTATTGCCCGTTTTGTAAAACAAGCATTCAGATCACACTTAGACTTTTGTCTTGCCCGGCATCGTCTCCGAGTGCCGTCCCTCGACGCCCGCTCTCTTGGACCCTGTCTCTGGCGTGGCTCTATTGACAGTCGTCTGGAAGTTTGATACCCCCTTCGTTTGCTATTAGTTGCTCTTGACTATAAGTATCCCCCAATTCCATATTCAAATAGAAGAACTAGACGGCATCAATCTCTATCACACTTTCATCACTTGGCTTCAAACCTAGATTGTTCATCAGTTGCCCTCAGACTCTGCTCACCTCACCTGCTCTATACCACAAACTACAATGAATGTCAGTGTCAATCCCCTCGACGCCACCACGACCAACACGGCCGTCGCCAGGGTTACGATGGCCAACACCACTGCCACTGTAGCCACCGGCACACCAGCTCCCGGCACACCTTCAAGCGTACCGGCCAATGTTGCTCCCCATGATGCAATCTTCGCCTTCAGAGTCTATTGTTACCAGCGGACATCGCCAAAAGGACAGAGACCGTGTGATTACCTGGAGTCTCCTCAGTACCTACCCCCAGGCCAGTTTCCATTTAAAACACCTGCACGCATCATTGCTCGGGAACACGGAGGGGGCTACGATAACCACGTCCAGTGGATCGATTCGTACAAGCTCGATGTATATAATCGTACAGAAACAGCATTTGCTCATGGCGTACTTGTTAGGGATATTGGGGAACATAACAAGAAGGGGGACAAGGTCTGGCTCCTAAGCCAGTTGCCTGGGTCGCGCGTGGAAGCACTCAAGGTTCGGGTTGTTAACTTGGACCGGATCATAGAAACTGAGGTGTCGTAAGTATTCCCGAATCTAGATCTTTACCGAGAGAATTGGTGCTGACCAGCTTTGGCACACAGTGTCAATGAGGTGAAGTGGCGTCCGAATAAGCGATTGATCGCTGACCGAGGCCTCAATATCACTTTTTCTGGGCCTGCGTGGTCTGGGGTTTCTGGAGTAATGGGAAACCCACCATTCAGAATGTGTGTTCAGTTTCGATCTGGCAACTCTGAGGTAGGGCCGGAGGGGGGTGACAAGGAGGGTGGCGGCGCCAGATACCTAACGATTCGTGTGCTCGAGGTTAACTATGACCACGAGAACATCCCGGTGGAAGAGGTATGTAGGGCAGGCAATTTGTTCCAAGACCTGGTTGACTGACAGTTTACCTACTTCAACAGACTCTGGATGAGCTCTCCAAAGCAGATAGCCGCCGGGGAATCTTGTCGATAATGTTCGGCTGGCTTGGTTAAGAATGAAGGCGCGATACGGCTATCGATCGGTCCCCGTTGAAGGGCCGTTGGATCGGATCGGGCTGGAGAAGGTTGAGGGTGGTGTGCAGGTTGAGGAGCAGCCTAAGAAGAAGGTGTGGTTGTGGTAACGCACAAGAGGATGGGATTGTTGTTACAAAACCGGGATTGGCCTTCAGAACTCACGCCCTCAGATTTCCAACGCGGGTGCGTAGGTATCAGCTTTTGGCAAGGGAGGTTTCGGTCGGGTTTTATTGTTTTCTTTGGCTTGTAATATCCCTTTTCTTATCGTGCATTCACGTCGTCTCGGACTTGCATGCCCGCTTTCTCTCCTCGTCTACCGCAGTATTTCTCCTAACTTGACAGAAGAGATAATACCGAGTAATATTAGAGTGTTGTTTTCTCCGCTTACAGAATATTTTCAGACTTTCTGATTTCATTGTTTGGCTTGATCTGACCTTCTCCCCTTTCCTGGTGCTTCGGAGTGATGACATAAAGTTCCCCTCAGCCCATCCCCATCCGCACCTTAACACTCTTCCCCGACAACCAAACGACCACAACCACGACTGACAAAATTCAATCATACGCCACCATGAAAACACAAAAAGAAGCAGAAGCGGAAGTGCGTTCCTGGGGTTTCTCAGTAGTATACACCTGGTATGTAATCACTCGCATGCGCCCAACCAGCAATTGATCACCCTCACCCCTCTCTCTCTGTCTCTCTCGTCCTTGGTTAACTAACTCAATCTCAAAAGGACCGATAGACCCAATTCACGTATGTCAGTTCAGTTCATCTTTCTCAACAACAAGGCCATGTCTCACACCACCACCCTCTCTTTTTCTTATCCCCTCATAGATGGCAGGATCGAATACCCATCCGAAAGCCAGCCACTTACACTAGCATTATACCTTTCAGCCTAACTACCTGCCCGCCAGCGAGCCAAAATGTCTCACTGACAGACTTGATTGCAATATAGACTACCAACCACATGCCCACATGGGCCTGACCACTCATCTCATCCTGGCCGGCCAGTTGACAATTACATACCCCGAGGAGAAAGACTCCCAGAGAACCACGTACAAGGTCGGCGATCGGATAGATGTAGAAGCCGGAAGGGTGCATGAGGTCTGGATTGGCAGGGAGGGATGCACTTATGTTATTGGTGAATGAAACAAATACGCGGGTTTCGATGAGTGAACCGTGGTGAACCACTACGCTAGTGGTACGGTTACATGACAGTACGGTATCGACAAGACAACAACAGACCGTTCTGGGGATCTGGTGATCGACCATCGATCGGTTCCAGCGATGTGTTAGCTAGCTACGTAGGTGGTAATGCTACTCTATACTAAATAAAATAGTTTCTTCAAACTACTGCATACTTGTTATGCTGTGAAGGGTGGGTTTGTAGTCGCATCGGATAAGGGGCTGGTTAGCCTCGGTGTGGAGATGAAGAGTGGTGAGAGAGTGAAATTGCACAGATGAGCAACTGGGTAGATAGATCGTTATGTTTTTTTTTCGTTTTTTTCGTTTTCTTTTCATATCCTAGCTACATCAATTTGTACCGAATGGTTGCATCCGATGGATTATGTGTTTTGTTTGTAAAAGGGCGGTGATGCTGACTCAAGAGCGGTCAAAAGTGATGGGATTAACCTCATGATGGTCATGCCTTCCCAAGTCGGTTGTGGAAAACGTTGGTACGTAATTACGCCGGTACGACCTTGAGTGTATTGTTTCAACAAGAAAGCTTGGATGTGACAGAAAACAAGAAACATCACTTCAGATCTTGGTCTGTTGACCACACACTAGTGGTACAGTAAAAAAGAAGAGAGCTTCTTGAACAAGCTTTTCTAGAAGGTCTATCGAATGAGCAGGAACAGGACGGCAATGTTTCAAGCTAACAATTCTGACAGCTTGAAGCGCTATGATCTGAGAGAACGCAGGTTGTTCGTTTGTCGGATTCAACCGATCGATCGCTCCGCGGGGGGGGGGGGGGGTTTCAGGGGGCCTCGACTCCTGGTTTCGATTGTCCATCGTCTCATCTCTCTTTTGAGGAGAAAAGATTTTGTTTTAGGGAGGCGCCAGTTGCCCGGACGTTTTGTCCGTGAATATGAAAGCCAAAGAGACACGGTGGCTGGAACGGCAAAGCAAAAGAAAAAGGATGGGGTTGGGATTAAGTGTTACGAACTGTTTTGATTTTGCGATGGCTAAAATGGATTCACATCGATCAACCGCCCACCTCCGGGCCACTGCCGCTTTGGCAGCTTGTGTGTAGCCGTCCTGGATGTTTCAGGGACCATTTTGCCGGAGTCAATTTGGTGTTTTGAGAATTCATGCGGGTTTCCGGTGCCTCGAACGCGCCGCGCCCGGATTTGGCCCATTTAATTCAAGATCACAGATTTTTTTTGGTGGAATATACACTAAAAAAATCTTGGTTGTAGGTAGTAGGTAAGGTTAGACCGATTGAATGATGATGTCAGAACCGGTGTTCTGTGGATGGGCCTTGACATCTGAACCTGGCACACACACACTTTGATGAGATTGCAGATGCCCGGCCAGGTTCATAACGCTAAACAGTGGAGCATCTCGATGACATGTGGGGCAGCCATGGGTTGTTCGGAAAGAAGCTCGGTGTGAAGCCCGATTTGGTGACGACTTTTGGACAATCCAACCTTTACATCCCATTCTTACCAACTTCCAGGTTGCTAGACGAATGGTACATCCAGAATCATGATTTTTAAACCTCACAACTTATCAATTGGTCATTGACCATTGCGTTTAGTGCGTGTTCTTGCTTGCATCCCTCGTATTCTTCGTCGGAATCTTATCTTTTTCTCTGGCCCACTTTCGTCAATGGCTTCATTCCTGTTTGGCCTGCCCTGCTCTTTCTTCGTGCCGACTTGCCGTGAGATGGATATACATGTATTGTACATGGTGACAATATCGAAAGGCTCAACTACAAGACATGGCACATGCGGAAGGCGCTTGGAAAATCCTGGTTCGTTGACTTCTTTCATCTTCACATTGGCTCAATTGCATGGAATTGCCGGTGTTTCTGGTTTTGAGAGCAGTGAGCGCTGTGACCCCGCCGCAGGAGATGACGTCCTCGTCCATAGCTCACGCAACACAGCGTTACATCCCGATCAGGAGCCTCAGCAAATTGCGACTCCCCACCAACGAAAGCTACCTTTCCGCGCCAAGGGGAGGTTTAGATGAAGGCACCAGAGGAGCTTGACGGAGATCATCGGGATCGAGGTCTTTGTGGAAATCACACATTTCTGCCGAACCTTTCTGTTTCCAACTTCAGAGTTGAGCAAACCACGTCCGAGACGTTGTCACCCATTCCCAGGTGTCGCATTCTTTGGTTGAGTATATATACCTGTAACTCCAAGTACAACAGCGCAATCTTGGGGTTCCATCATCCCATCGATCTGGTCATTTGATTTTGGTGCTAATATCCCGGGAATTGGACAAGCCCGAGAGCGCAATTTGGCATTCCAAATTCTGGCCTAGCTTTTCAGCGAGAGTTGCAAGTGCGACATGAAATTGTCCGACAAGTGAGCTCCAATCTGAAACGCCTGCGTCCAGAGGACAGAACCCCGCATCTCCAAAAGCAACAGCCAACTCATGTTGAGAGCCAGTTCCTGTCGTGTAACTTACCGTACAGCGCAAGGTATCATCACAGGGAGCTAATCAGGCTTTATGGTGGCAGTTGGTGCACACCTGCAAGGGAATCTTGACAGCCCCCTGACATATATCAGACTTATACTGTATATGTCTTGGTTGTAAGACGAACGGAACGGAAGGACAAATAACATTGGCATACGGCGTATGGCGTAATGTGCTAGACTTTTCTTTACAGCAGCACATCTCATGCATTCATCATCGAAGCCGCAAGCCAGGATGGGAATTCGAGAGGTTGGCGGCCTAGTGGAGAGAGGATCAGATAACAAAAAAAAAAAAGAACCCCCCGCCCAAAAACAAATTTTAAAAAATAACCACAGCTGCATCACTCTTCGTAATTGCTAGCCAGTTTTCGTTTTCGTTCTTTCGAATGCAATGATGCGCTGGCGATTAGCCATCTGGGGGCGCTGGGCCATGTTCTGGGTCCCCAAGTGGCACCCCTGCCCGCCAGAACAGGCTGGTCAAGGTTGGGGCTGGTGCACGTCCCGATGGTCCCACATCTTCGCGAGCTGCTTGGGGTTCCATTGCTTGGAAAGTGCCAAGGGGGTGGTGTCCTTGCTCGGCACAGCTGCAGGCACTCAGATGTAACAACCAAGTCTTCCATTTACAAAGCAGCCGTGTCCGCTCAGAGAGCCTGGCTTCCGTCTCGTCTTGTTCCTTGTTCCAGCTTTTTGCTGCCCTTTTTGTTGTTGTGTTTCCACGTCTCCGGTCCTGACCACGGACTAGAGGAGACGAGTAATAGCAGACGGTTAAAATAACAACGAAGAAAGCAGTTTAACGCCAATCGAACCTAGGACCAGCCAGGCCGGTTTCTGCTGGGGCCCCCCAATTCGTCGCTATCCTGTATATCGTTTCTTCTTCCTTTCGCCAACTTTTTTTTCTCATCAACGACAACCTTCACGGAGACCAATTCACCTGCGCCCTTCCGAATCATTCGCCTGTCACCCATTACACGTGTCTGTCTGTTTGTTCTGCCTGGTGTTTGGGCTTGATTATCTTACTACCGCTGAGATTTCACTCACACGTTCGCGGCATGGAAGCACCAATATCCGCATAGCAATATCCTGCCGTCAACCCGAGGCCACACCCGGAACGATGGGCAACGCCCAGTCTTCTGAGACTACCCGGAGACCCTCCCAGAAACTCTCCAAGCCCAAGACGAATAACCATGCGACAGCCGGTCTGTTGAGCCCCAGCGGCTCCTCAAAAAGCGCAAAGCGCCTTTCCAATGCCCCATTACCAAATCCACCACCAATGTCTCCCAAAGCGGCTTCCACTTTAACAGCTTCCTCGATTATCGAGGTCTCTGAGACCATCGAGCAGCGCGCCCGGAGGAGCGATTCTATTCACTCAACCCCAGGACTCCATCAAGAGAGCAAGCGAAGGAGTCTGTTTCGCTCCAGGACATTACAAGGCCGCCCCGACTCCGGCCGGCGAGATCGCAGTGCCAACTCCGGCCCCACAATCGTGGACAGGATGAGCAGGACAAGCTCGTTGACTTATGAGTCCGCAATAGCGTACTATGGCCCGCCGGATCTTGAGGAGTAAGCCCATACCTCCAAGTTGCCCAGTACTGCTGCCCTCGGTTTGCTAACAAACCTTTAAACAGATGGGAGACGCAGCCCCGAGCCCACAATTCGTGGAATTACAACTTGACGTCATATGAGGCCAAACGTCTTCTGAATCTTGCTGAAGAACCACCATTCGAGCACGGAACAGTCATGTCGGAAAATCGGATGACAATGGTGACCGAGACAACTTGGAAGAGCTCAAACCCAGCGGAACATTCAAGTGCTCCTATCACAAGGGCGAATTCAGACGTGTCGCTGTACATGCCTGTCAGGAGAAGATCCATCATCCAAACACCAGGTGTGGCGACTAGGTCCAATTCGATGCACCAGATGAACCCACCTAGGTTTAATCCTCGTTACAGCCACCCGCCCACGCCAAGTTTGTCACGGAAACAATCGTTTGAGTCTTATCGAAGCGGCATTGTGTCGATGCCACCGCGCTATCATGACCTAGAATCCCTGCCGCGAGTGACAACGCCCTGTGAAGAGAAATATCTGTCAATTGGTGCCTTCAAGCTCGGGTCCCTGCGCATCACTAACGGTGCTGCCAGCCCCCTTAGCCCAGAAGTCGAGAAAGGTAGGGGCAACGGTGAGGAGAGTCAAGGAAAAACTGGTAGGGAGGGTGATTATTTTGGGACGAAGAAAGCCGCTACTGCAGCGCCACCGCGTGCGTTACAGCAAGATCAGATCGCAACGACAGTTTTAAATGTAGAGCTTGCTCGAACCGGCTCAGACCCGAACCCTGTGCCGGCTGCCCCTACTACAGCGCCCGAATATCTGTCGGTTGTCAATTTCAGCCCTGTTCCCTTAGAACTCTCCCAGCCCCTTAGTCCACAGCTGCAGACTACATCAAAGAATACTGCGATGGAAGACGAGCTGTTCGAGGAAGATGTTCAGCCGGAGTATTCCTCACTTGAGGTCTTGGATGTGCGTCTCGATACCAGTGCGAAATCACCGCACATTCCGCCAGAGCCCAAGTCGGACAGCGGCCTTACCAGGACGGACAGTGGCTTCATATCTACAGGAAGTCCTTCGCCAGAATCTATTCACAAACCCCTGACAAAAGCAGACTCCGGATATAGCTCCAACGTCTCACTTCGATCCTTCCAATCAAAGCCTCGGGACGAGCGGTCACAGAAGGAAGCCCCTCCGCCCGTTCCTCCCAAGGACTTTCCTCAAAAGCCCGCCACAAGCCCCCAGAGCCAAAATGCAACCCCCATCAAACCTCGTTCAACCACCAATCTTGCCAAGGAGAGCAGCCTGCAGAAAGCAAGCAACTCCAAGACCAAGCAGACTCCAGCTCCCATCAAGAGCCTTCTAACACGCGAAAAGGGGTTGATGTCTCCCAAGTCTAGTCCTCGCACCCCAGCGAGCGAGCAGTCTTCGAAATCTGATAACTCCAGCTCAACCCTGAGTATTGGTGTCAAAGCTATGAGACCAAACAGACTACAGAGACTCTTGACTTCAGCTCGTCGTTCTGGAACGCCTTTGGAGGCACATGCTACACATGCTGTCGAGAATACTGGCATTCCATCAATCCCACGAGATGTGGAAATTAAGCTGAATGAGCGAACTGGTCGATACCCGACAACAACCAAGCGACTGGCTTTGAAGCCTCGGGCAAGTCTCGATACCCTGAAGACTATTTTCAGTGTAGGAAGCATGGAAATCGGGCATGATTCTACGAGCGGCTCCGGATCTACAAAAGAGACGCGTTGGAGACAGACTCTTCACATCGCTCATGCTGCTTCTCAAATTTCTTCAAGGAAGGCGATTTCTCGAAAGCCGTTACCAACTAGAGAGCAACCAAGGAAGGCTAGCATTAGACTTGTCGACCAGGAAGCCAATGCGGCACCAGTCGGTACTCATATCGCCACTCTTGATGCTCTAGTTGGCGGTCAGAGTCATGTTCAGTCTCCACAGTCAAAGCCCAGGAGGAGTCTCCAGATGGACTTGAGGTTGCCGTTGAATAACAGCACCCCGTTGAACCTCCCGTCACCCCTCCTCCCAAGCCCTATCGCAAGAGCCATGTCTATGACATCTGCACCCCCACCAGTCAGCATGGCTACCAGAAAACAAATGCCGACTCGTGTCCCGCCAGCACTACGGCCACAGTCGTCAACTTCAAGTCTCAGGCGCCAGGCGAGCCGCGAAAGTATTCACAGTTATCCAGCTGCCCAGCCACCACTGGCTGGAAATTCCAGCAGGGAAAACATTCAAAGCTACCCTTCTTATCAGCAAGCGATCTCTGACAGTTTTGATGGTGGTCTTTCGTCACCACCGCCAACCATGGACCCTCGACGACTTGCCTCTTTCCGCAAGCCTTCAAACCCTCATCCTCAGGGATACCAGCCTTCGCTTTGGGAGGTTCCGACTGAACACGGACTGTCTCGGCAATCTTCATATGCATCACTGAACGGTATTAGTGGGCGCAACTCCTTTTCATCCGATCGAGGCCACGAAGGCTATTGCATCCAACGACCAAGCAGTGCCCAGCCATGGATGATGCAAAGCTATGGACCCGCTCCTTTGAGACATCGTATAAGTTACGATGACTACAGCTATGAGCGCAACCAGTCTCTTCGAGGCTATCCTCCCTCAATGTCAAATGGTTATACCGCTGGTCCCTCGCGGCCTAGACACGACCAGTGGAGCAACTATCAGCAGTCACTGGATGCAGCGTCAACCTGGAGCAGAAGTCAGTTTGATGCTGCAGCTGGACAATGGTACCAGGTGGCAGGTCCTCAACCACCTCATGTGCCTCGGGGCCATTATCGCAAACGGAGTATGAGTGCCCACCAAGGGCCGAGACCACCGTACCGCGTGTTGCACAGTTACAATTCACCTGCATATCGAAACGCCCCCATTTGGGGTTGACGATATAACTTTGTCACTACCCCAAGTGGCGGACGTACAGATCATCATGATCATTTTCACAGCCATTTCTGGCATCAAGTTTTTCGTTTTCTTTTTTCATCTTTGCTTATATACTATGATATCCCCGCATAGACGGCGTTCCCTTCATTTTTGGACATTTATTTATCACATATATCACACAACATCGGTACTGATCCGATCCACGTCGCCACCCGCGAAGTCATTTTCCTTAAACTCTCATGCCGACCAACCATGGTTGGCTTCGTCGCGTTCGCACATAATTGTGTGACCAGAAGATTCAAATCTTATGAATAGGCTTGTACATATACTATATCTATATACCTTACACCTGGGGAGGATTGGGGACTGGGCGCTTTTGCTTCCTTTTATACAACTCTTGGGCAGAGAATGCATTTTTATACCCCGGGAACCTTGGGAGGCAGGAGGTTTATTGGTAGATTTTTGGAGGCAGGAAGGAAGCAAAGGGGCAGTTTTGGAAGGTTTGGGACCTGAAAACTTCTAGGTCACTGGCAGGGTCGTGTATTACTATCATATTTATAACATACATGCATGTAAACATCGACATAATAAGATGTTTGAAAATTATTATCCATGACAAGATTCTTGAAGCTCTTGACAATTTTCTTTTCCCGGTCTGGTGGTCTAGGCCCTGAGTCCTGCGGCCAATCTGTTTTTGTGGTACATACACGGAACAGCACTGCATGTTTAACTTGTGATGTTCGGCTACTACCGTTTGAAGTTCTGTCCATGGCGGCATGCAAGTGGGGAAGAAATCGGTAGAGACCCGAGAAAGGTCGAGTGGCTGTGTGACTCTTTTACCGAGGGTTTGGGAGGGAGGAAACGGGACGAAGACGATACGATACTGTGATTGATCTTCCCGGACCTGGAACGGGGGTCTGGGTTTATTGACAGTCGCTTGTGAGATATTGTTTGAGTGCATTACAAGGAACACTGTGTGCTGTCTCAATGTGTCTGCATGTTGGGGATGTGTGTTGTGTGTGTGTGTTTCTCGGGGTTATGTCTGGAAGGGAGATAGGAAAGGTATACTAAAGTGGGGTGGGCTATGAAGAGGTGTGTGTGCGGGTGAGAGAGGTGCAGAAAGGGAGACGAGGCGGGGTGTTAAAAGAGTACATGTCACTTTTTGATGAGAGGATCTTATTTGCTCGGAAGAGGCGAGCAGGTTACCGTAGGTAGGGCTAGATGAATCAGATTGATAGGTTGAGGTATGTAAGCTGTCGAGCTTGATTACAGATGCTCACATCAGTGGAGAATGATCAACCTCGAAAAGAAGGGCACAAAGGAACATTCGGTTGAGAAAACCACGAGCCTCGCCTCCGCCATTGCCGTTGTATGGTGTGTGGTGTGGACATGGGTTGCAGCCCGCGTGTGTTGTCTGGGGGGCGTTAATGTGTTGTGTGTGAAATGGTGCCATTGTGGACGTCTGTCTCTCCGTCTTGCATTCTGTAAACAGGCACAACTTTTGACGGTATCCCGTGAATCTTGGTGAGAGTTTCATTCTTGATCTACGCTTTGTTTTATGCCAGGGGGCTTGAATAGCATGGAGTTTTGTAGCACGGTGTCACTGCGTATATGTATGTTTGTTTGCTTGGGTTGATCATGCTGCGCCGTCCTGGCTGGCTCGCTGTTCCTACGGCGTAGAGAAAGTTGGGGTCCGGTTCCTGGATCTGGTGCCTCCTCTTTTGTCCTCGCTGATCATTTTGTGAGCTTTTCCATCCGTTGACTGGCCCGAGGCAATGGGATGGCTGTAACACGGTTCTGCTAGTCAGATTATGCAGTGAGGGGTTCCATGAAAAGCCTTCCTCTTGTTGTCAAAGCGAATGCGATCAGATTCAGCTTTTTGCTCAACTCTGGCTTGAAGAAAATGATAGAGAGGTGGGCGGGCCAGTGCCGAACGAGGTGGCCCTGGCTGTGCCTCAAAAACGAGGCTGTGTGGATTTGCGTGTTGCAGACAGAGTGCTGTCACCGGTTCGAAATTGGGCATCGCAGCTTGGCAGATTGATTGGGCATCTGAATTGAAGATGAGCTGGCTACTAAGCCGACTAGAGGGTAAAGAAGCTCTCGTTCCTGGTTTCTGATTTCTTTGTTAATTTTCGACGGGCGTTTCGGCATTGAGTTAGTGGCTCCCCGAGGCATGCAAGAAAAGAGAAGGATTGGACTCGACACGCCAAACATGTAACCGAATCTGGAATTGGGGTCCATTAGCAAACGTTGCTCATGTCTAAGTTGGACCCCGCGCGCGATGCGTGATGTGCGATGTGTGATGAGATTGTGAAATGTCCAACATAGCCACGGAGATAGAAAATCCAGAGAACGGTGCGGCCGAAAAGTTCTGGCCCAAGAGAATTCGAAAAGTACTGAATTGGTAGGGCTGATGAGCGAAAAGCAGCGTGGATCTTGGGACGACGGGAGCGTCGGGGACGGTGGAGAAAGGGCGCGGCCCATTGCCTTGGGTTGGAAAAGGCAGCCGAAAAGGGACATCGCTGGAGGGGGGGTTGCTGGGGAAAACAATTGGAGAAAGCAAGCAGCAAGTCCCAATCCAATCCACTCTGGGACCTTCTCACCGGTTTGCACAGCCATTCTGCTGTCACGTTGGAAGGGCATTGGAAGGGGAGCCGCTAGCCTGAACCCTCTCGTTTTGCCCATGTCCACGGGTTGGAGTAAACTCGAAACCTGGTGATTTCTGACCCTCAATCTCGAATCCGTTTTACCTTACTATTCTTCAAAGTTTTCTTTCTTTGAACAATCCCCGTGTCCTTCATTGACAAGAAATTAGTTCCTGAACCGCATTTTCGGGCCTTGCCCGGCCCCCCCCCCCCCCCCCCCCCCCCCAAAAAAAAAACAGGGCGGGAATGGAGACGGGGGGGGGGAGGGGGGACACAGGAGGGGAGTGGGCTAGCCGCCACACCCGCGGC
>MU867075.1:377576-471699 GCA_033725935.1 Cladorrhinum sp. PSN259
GCGAAGACCGCAAGCCATCCGGTAAGCCACCCACCCGTAGTCGTTCTTTCTTCTCTCTGGCCCGGGCAAGAACCGTGCTCAGAGTCAGCACCCCTCGGGGCCTTCCCCCCCCCCCCCCCCCCACTCCAGCCCGGAAATCCAAAGCAGGGGTCGTTGACAAGCGGGGCTTTTGCCGGCTGCGACAGGTGTCATTGGTCAACAGCGCCTCAACGCCCGTGCGGGGGGAACTGGGGATCAATGCTCCGCAAAAGCTGAACGTTCTTCGGTATTGCTGACATCCCTGCCTGGCTGTTCTTTTGCTTATCCTCCAGTGCCTCCCCCCTGGAGCGCTTATTATATTTTTCCTCCTCATCCTGCCTCAACTTGCCTGACTTTCAGGTTGTGTGTGTTTCTGTGTTCTCGACGACCGAGGCTCCCAATATTTCCGTGGCTGTAGCTGGCATTTATATCGCCAGTTTACCCCCACGACTTGGATCCCGCGACCAATGTCTCGATAGTCTCCAACAATACCCCAACCACAGGGCTGTGGCCATCAGTGTGATTTGTGATCTAAGAGAAACTTCACCTGTTTTTCGACGTTTGCCAATTGGTGGCTTCAATTCAACATGTTCTGTCTCAAGGTTAGCGATGGGCGCTTCACCCCAGAGTCTCTCATTCTAAGATGTAGCTAACGACTCCCGATTTCGTGGTACAGTTTTTCCGTAGAGAGAAGGAGGGTGAAAAGAAGAGGAAGGGAAAGGGCAACTTCATTCGCCGAATGACAACAATAAAACGTGCTGCTCCGAGTCAAGGAAGATCTGCCATGCTGAACGTCGCATTTGTTGGAGGTGCGCTCGCCAGGAACCTTGGCGGCGGCTGCGGAGACGACGGCGCCCTGAGGACATATATGCCTTGCCACGAAAACATGAAAAAGCACATCCAATACGTCTACGACAGTTTGCGCGGCAGTGACAAGCTGCTATCAAAAGAAAAGCTGGTTGCTTTCTTAAAGGGCGCTCAGAACGCGGACTACGTTGAATCATTACCTTTGGACCACTACAACTTCCAAGAGTTTTTTTACATTTGGAGGAATAACGATGCAGCATGGAAAGCCGCCAGGAGGCCGCGGAGCAATGAGATTGACACATCTAAGCCTATCAGCAACTACTTTATCAGCAGCAGCCACAATACGTACCTCGACGGAAATCAACTCTCTTCCAAAAGTACCGCCGATGCTTACCGTGCAGTACTCCGCAGCGGATGCCGGTGCATCGAAATCGACGTCTGGAATGGGCCTGTCTCTCGGAATCCCTCCAAGTCCCCTAGACCCGACCACCGTCGCGAATTATCTTCCTCGTCACTCCCACGAGCTGCATTAGATGTTATTATGAGCGGTAGGACAAGCCGACACAGTCGCAGCCCAAGTGCTGCCCAGACCGGGTTTTCAGACCTTGCCCCCAAAGAAAGTGCGACAAGTTTGGACCCCAAGGACTTGACCGAGCGCCTTGAGCGATCGAGGGAATCTTCCAGATCAAGGGAAGAGCCCGTCGTTCACCACCATGGAACCCTGACATCGACCATCAGCTTTCGAGAGGTGTGCCGAGCTGTTGCCGAGAGCGCATTTGTGAAGAATCCCCTGCCAATCATTGTCAGCTTGGAGGTGGGTGCCGAGGAGCAGCAACAGGAGGTTATGGTGCAAATTATGAAGGAAGAATGGGATGGCCTACTTCTAGACACCCCATTTGACCATATCGATCCATATCAACATCAACCTCGATTACAAGATCTGTACAATAAGATTCTTATCAAGGTCAAGCGTATCGACAACTCCCAACTTGAGGTAGAGATTGAGCGCGGTCGCAGCCTGGGTATCAGCTCGATCCGCAGAAAGCCTCCAATTTGCGAGGCGCTTGCAAAATTGGCCATTTACACCCACAGTGAGCATTATGAAGATCACAAGTCACTTGGCTCACGAACGCCGAGTCACATTTTTAGCCTGAGCGAGGACTGCTTTTCAGCGCTCGCTTTGGATAAGGAAAAGATTCGCAACCTCCTTTCACACAACCGCGATTTCTTCATGAGAATTTACCCCAAGGGTTTGCGGGTCGACAGCAGCAACCCGGACCCAAGCTTCCACTGGCGGAGAGGTGTGCAGATGGTCGCTATGAATTGGCAGAGGACAGATGAGGGCATGATGATTAACGATGCCATGTTCGCCAACACAAACGGCTGGATTCTCAAACCTGCTGGACTTATCAGTGATTCGACGGTTGACGTTGAAGATATCCCACGCCGCACACTGGACCTGACCATCACCGTACTTGCCGGCCAATCCATCCCATCATCGCAAGATCGCAGGCAGCACAACGGTATCGGTATTTCAGCTCTCAAGGGGTTCAAACCTGTTGTCAAGGTAGAGCTACACGTTGAAAAGCAGCCTACCAAATCGGCGCCTTTCACGCGTGCAACAGTTCCAAGTGAGACGGACAATCCTGATTGGGGCTACCATCCTGCGCCTCTCGAGTTTTACGACATCAAGAACGTGGTGGAGGAACTCAGCTTTGTCAGGTAAGAATTATTTTGTTTCCTTTGACTCTAAACATTCAACCCTTGGCCAACGGAATCTGGCGGGAGATTATTCTCTCGGAACCCTATCGCTTCTGCAAGATCCCTTCTCGTTTTCGTGATAGAACACATGCTCCGCTCAGGTGATTACCTGAGGCGGAAACGGGTCGGAGTCTTGCATGGGAGAATGTGGTTTGATGGCGCGCGGGAAAGGCGGCAACAAGCCCGAGAACAATATCCTTCGGACCACTTTCCTGTTCGTCAAACGGAGACTTCTCCCGTGGCGCACTGGCTTGCCGCTTCCCGAACCCGATTCCGCTCCATGGACGGCCGCCTCAACCGTGACTTTTCGTTTTCCAAATCCTAGGACAAACAGATGTGGCTAACAATTGACCCACAGATTCAAAGTTGAAGATAGCTCGAGCATGCGCGACAACATGGTAGCCTGGGCATGTATCCGTCTAGACCGGCTCCAACCCGGGTACAGATGCATTGATTTACTTCATCATACCCGCCGCCCCAGTCCCGGGCAGCTGTTTGTGAAGATCGACAAGGTGCTTCGGTCTTGAAGACACAGTTACAGATGAAGGTGTAACCATTGACCTCCCCGCCACTTCCCTCTGATTCTTTTCTTCTCCTTTCCTTTCTTATCTCTACTATACTGCATATTAGACAGCTTTGGGTTGCTTTGGGCCTTGGGAGTCTTGGATATCATGGCATATTTGGGACAAATGAGCAAGCGAGCGGTTTGAGTTATTTCAAGCTTTTCTTTCTCATCGGATCTTGTTATTTTTCTCTTTTCTTCAATACTCTCATTTAGCATGGCGTTTCGTGTGTGTGTTTGTTGCTGCATAGCAAGCAACGAGCGGGGATATTTGGCAGGCGCAAGAAACACGAAGCAGCTGTGTCTCTACCTTTTTCCTTGTCTTGTTTGGGAAAAGATTTTGTTTAGGATACCCAGATATGAGTTAGTATTTTCATTTTTTCCGTCTTGAAACGAGGAGGGAATTGGAGAAGGTGAGAAGTCGGCATGTGCCGTTGTTCAAGTTGATTCTTCGGGGAGGAGGGAGTAGGACATCGGTTGTCAATAGCATCATTTGGCTCTATCCTTTGAAGGCAATTTAGAAATATATTTGCTTTTGAATTCTTATTTTTTGTCCCGTACGATCCCGGAGAGATATTAATATATAGTGAGAAACAAGGGGAAGTTTTCCCCCCATGTTTCCGACGGATGAAACTTGCCATTTGATGGTGGAGTTGAGTTGAAAGAGAAGCAAATAAACGAGGGTAAAACCTGAGAAATTGAAAAAGGGAGGGGTTGTAAGAGGGGATAAAACAAAGATCGGCATGGGCTCAACTAAGTCGTTTCCGACAGTCTGGGTCAAGTTTATTAGATACACTTGGAACATGCACAAGGGTTCACTTTCTGACTTTGTGAAACATCAAGATAAGAAATACCGAGAGGTTGTTGTTCTTTGTTTCTTTCTTTTTTTCGTTTGTTATTCGGTGACGGGTGGGTTCTTGTTAATGTACCAGTATCTGGCTACCTGAAACATAAGAAATAGAATCTGAACAGTTTTGGTTGACGGTTCTGATAGATTGGTTCTCCGAACCAACAACAATGGAGTGGGTGAGGACGGTGGTGAGGAGGTGATTGAGCGGTAGACGGACGGGGGACTGCGCAGAATGGACGGAAAAGTCTTTTTAATTTTTTTTAATTTTTTTTGAGAAATGAAAGCATGTTCCCGTCTTGATCTCTAGGGTAGAGTAGAAAAACGGAAGCCGGCCTTGGAAGTCTGGTTGTGTGGCTTCGACGGTGAGGATCGGCAACGAGATGGATGGGTTGGAGGGCTGTTGAGCTTGGCTCGCCCGGTTGTATTGCTATACGCCGCCGGTACCGTGGTGCCGTACTACTTACTCCGCGCCAATAATTGACGTGTGCGAGCTGAGCTTTTGTGAAATGCCGGTTTGGTGTTACTGCTCGTGTTGCAACTTTTCCCGGGAATATGGGAACATGCACAGCACCACGGAACGGGTACAACGAAAAGAAAACAAGGATAGCCACTCCCACATGGCCCGATGTTGTGAGTTTTTTTCCCCATTCCTGACTGGGAACTCCGAGCTCGACGAGAGATTATCCCGAAGCCTTGAAGTCCAGCAGGACATGGATGGGTGAGGTTGCTGAAGGTGCCTTGTCGTTGGTGGGTTGGAATCTGATCCGTTTAGGGGAAGTGATTTGGCCGATTTGCATTGTAATTGGTTACCAAGAGTTGAGATGATCGAGGTTGACGGTCTAATACTGATTTAGCCTGCTGATTGGTTTGTTGGAGGCGGTTCTAGGCTGACGCGAAGTCCCGTGATGACCTCTCTCTCCTCCCTCACCGAGCAAAGAACGTCTGAGCGTCAAGACCGGGGTCCGTCATGTGTTACGGAAGCTGTGCGGGATACTGTACGGAAACAGATCGGGTATCTGCACCCATTCTGGAAATATATTCCAGGGGAGAAGTATCTGCCATGATCGACGATGTCATGTTGAAAAGTATACCCCCCACAACCCCATGTTCATATGAAAATAAGGCGGCTACCCGCGGGCGCTTGCATTTTGATGGGCGATGTAGAAGAGAGGCAAAAGAGAAAAGCAACGATTGAACTAGTGAGCTCAAGCTCATTGAGTCCCATTGTCTGCGTTTGGCCCCCCTGTCCTTGTCGTCTGCACAAGGTTCTCCTCCCATCGTGATGGTATTGATGTCTCGCTTGTGAGCTTTATGCCCAATTGAGTCTCGACAACCCCAAGTTGTGACGGAAGTGCGGCCGAGAGGGAGACATGGGCAAGTGACGTGACAACGGCCGAGATCTCTCGCGGAGGGCTATATCCGTTGCCTTGGTGCGGTGCTTGCTTCAGGTAGAGTAGTTGATAGCTCCCTTACCGGCAGTGCTCTCAGTTCTCTGCCGTATCTACGTGTTTGTGCCACTAAGGCAAACCGAGCCATTACCTTCAGGCTAGATGGTTACAACGTTAACACCCTTTCTGCAAGTTCCCGCGCCTACCTCGTCTACCACAGCTCCCGAGAATCAACGAGGGCATCCCCTTCCCAAGCATAAATAGACCTCGACCTACCTGTCCCCATTACCACTCCGTCACTCTCCATCACTCTCCTTAGACTCTCCTTACCTCTCCATTGTGCAGCATACCAAGCTCAGCAGTCTTCATCATCATCTATCTCTTGCCTCCCCTCTCCTCTTCTAGAAAGACAGAGACGAGTATCCTGAACACCAACACCACACTTCCAAACCAGCCAACATGTGCTCCATTCAGAAGCAGCCACCGGTCTCCCAGGCCGTCTCCAAGCCATCAGATCCCAGAATACAAATGGTCAGTCAAGTGAATGCCCCCCACCTTGTCCAAGTCTCCTGACAAATGCCTTCTCTAGATGCCCGGTGTTCTGTGCCCAACCTGCGAGAAAAGGGGGTTCGAAAGCTGGGTCGTCGAGGGCCGGAGGTGTGGGTATTGTGGAACACCATGCGGCATCGATGACTGATAAGGGGACCGGAGAACGGAGAACAGTGTTGAGCATCCGGGTTCAGCTGTAACTCTTTCGTATGACCTTGTGTGTTTTTATACTATTCAAAGTATGGACAGGCTGAGATGGGAGTGGTGGTACCGCAGGAGCAAGATATTATTTTAAGGGATAACATGTTCTTATCTGAGCCACCAGCAGATGTCGTGTGCCCACGGCTACACACCATATCGTATGCCGTCACTTTTGTGGATCAGACCACTGCCGCTCCTCTCTCGAATCAAAGGTTCCCAGTAGTTTGGTTATACGGTACTTCGTACACCGAGGTTGCAGCTGAGGGAGAACGGGCCGAACCATATGGCTGTATGTCCATGCCATGTGTGGGAAGTCTCGGACAGGTAAGAAACATGCAGCTTCGACGGAAATACTCCGAGCCCCAATTTATACTTGACGCTGCCGATCATCCGATCACTAGTTAATGAACAGGGTTCGGATGAGGGGATCCGACAGCCAAAATGATGAAAGATTAGTGTAAACTTTCAGTCGATGTTGATACTGTGCACTGAAGGACTGGAATAGAAGTGGGAATGTCCACTTTTGAAGTCTGGGTTACCCCGAAGGAGGGCAAAACGCTTGACGGGCCGTCCGCCAACTGCTAACCGTTGTGCCGTTGCCCATCATTGACCCACGCAATAAGCTTATCTTATCAAGCGCCCAAAAATCGGCTTCAAAAAGCGACCCACGCCAAATTTGCTAAAATTCTCTTTTCCAGAACCACACATTCTCTTCGCTGCAACTTCTGCTTTGCAGTGCAAACTTGCTTTTCGAACAGCAGGATCGCAATCGAAGCAAGCATGGCGCATGGCTCACTGTTACGGAGCATCATCAGCCTCATTGTTGCATGACACAACAGTCGTTTGCAGTCCAAAAGGTAAGTTGAGTCAAGATCGAGAGACCGCCACCGATCCTCGTACAAAACCAGAAAGCACCACAAGGTATGTCACACCATTTATCTTTTCCCCGTTCACACGATAACCCCAGGTTGTTATGATGAGAGTAATTTGCGATTGATACCACTTGGGTGACTCACTTTCGCCGGTGCGGTTATATCCAGTGGACACATGAAAGTCATTTCTTACATATTCTGAACAACCGTTCTCATATTCATCATTCGACGCAGACGATGGAGAACCATGGCTAACTGGCTGGTCAGATTTTTACTCTCTTCTTATGACTACTTTCTCGTGTGCACACTTCCCGCAGTGGTACGCACCTCTCCTCTATTTGCGGTGGACGAGTTTCTGTGCTCATAACTCGGGAGAAAGCGAACGTTACTGTTTGCAAAGGGGCTCTGATAGTCTTCACTCGGTCAGCTCTTGTCTGGTGCTGGCGGGGTTAATTCTTTGGGAGCCCTACAGCTTCATGTCTTCAATTAAATATTTGTTCATAACTACTTGTGTCAACCATGCCCTGTCTTGTCTCGTCTCGTCTCGTCTCGTTCGGGAAACATTCTATTCCTCTTGGCCATATTTACGCAGGCTTGCCCGTGTGTCCTCGCATTCAGTTGATCTGCCTAGTTCCGAAGCCTCTTGTTCTAGATGGCAACCATCTACCATACACCTTAGTAGTCCCCGATGCTCTGTTTATTGATCCTCTACTGCCGCTTCTTGAGACTTCCATGGGGACTATTCGTCTTGGTATACCACCCACAATGCCACAAAGCACATATTTGCTGCTTCCATAATGGACAGTGCAGTATTTATCATGACACCTGGAGAGCAGAACTCCAGATGGGTAACGAATGGAAAGTAGTAAGCACATCCTTATCTGCTTGAACTTGCTGCTCAGGAAGCTGGCATGGCCTCTCCGGACTCTTGACGTCCTGAGACCAGAGCCTTCGGAGGGACCATGAATTTGAAGCCCTTTCACAACTCACGACAAATTGTATCGATGATCTCTCAACAACCGCTCAGTGGCTTATGCCAAGTGTCGACCATACAAGTGGAAGGCACCTTGCCCATTTCTTCCCTCTTTCATGCTGGAGAAACAGCCAGACCGTTGCAAACTTGAACGAACCGGTTGTTATATGGCAGCCATCACTACCCGCAATACGTCCCTACCTTGGGCAAGGCATCGATCACGAAAGCGTGCGTAAAAAAAAACCTAAGCAGAAATGAAGGACCCGAAAACGACATGCTCCGAGAAATTTCAAGATGGGGATGGCTCTTCTCAAGATAGGTCTCCTCTCCCAGGGTCTCGCCGTATCTTCCAAGCAGCTCATGCACGGGCATCAGTCGAATGCTAATGAACATGCGCACTGCTTTTTCGAAGTCACTGGAGGTATCGCGAGACGATGGATGATATGCAGCAACAATCGGCAAGACGCTGGGAAGTTGCGTGGACGTCTGTCGAAAGTTGATGTAGAGGAAGAGGAGAAAGATCCAAGAACAAGGGGGCGGGGGTTTATACTCAGCTGGAAAACCTTAAATCTGGATGAAGGAGGACGTCCGGAAGGTGCGGACGACCATGAGAGATTTATCATCTCACTGCAATGCACTGCAAAGTTCCTGCAAGTGGAGGGGGTGGTTGCAGGCCAGATCTAACGAGGTGACGATGGAAGCCGCCGTTGATGGACCTGAGTCCTGGTCCTTCAAGTTCCCATCCGTCAACCTGAGCTTCAAAGTGGGAAGGCGTCCTTGATGTTTAGTTGTCGCAAATCATGAAGCCACTCGGAAACCGTACACCTGCCTGTTCGGTTCTCAATGCAAGTCTCGGCGTAAATGAATCGACGTTTCCCAAGATGAAGTCACGGCTTTCACCGATGACCAATTCTTGTCTTTCAACTTCGCCCATAGACATCATCAAAATGGATACCTGTAGATTAGACCAGAGCTGTAAGTGAAGAATTCCTTCCGCCTGGCAAACATAATATTGCCCACCCAATCCAACTGCAATCTTTTAGGCATTGATAGGTTTTCATGACGGGCTGTCTCTTTTAGCAGGCGTGCCTCCAATTCATATCAGGCTGTCTTGGTGCACACTGGAAGGAAGGTTGATGAACCGAAAGAGGTGGCATAATTCCCAGATATTTCCGATGCCTCCAGCCGTGTATCAGACCAACGCTAAGCCCAAAGCGACTCTCGGGGTCATCGATTTTATCGTACTTGACATTGTGCCACAACAACAGAAGTGATTCCCTTGCCTTGAGACAACGACTCAACTGAAGGCAAAAACCCTAAAGTCCTCGAAGTTGTCCTTTCCGTCGCGGCCATAAAGAACATAATGAGCACAGGTTGTAATTGAGTTGAGTGGTTGCATATTGATCCCTCATTTTTTTATCTGCAAACGGTGCCCCTGAACGTCACCAGCGGTTGGATGGTGGGCTGTTTACAGTAAGCGCGCTGTTCTCCTCCCTCTTTGTGATCGCTGGCACCTCAACCTCCTCCCAATCTACACTATTAACCGACTACAACATTTTGACGCCGACTGCATCACTGTTGACCGAACCAGTGTGTTTGGCATAGCAAAGTCAACTGGACCCCACTATCTGCCGCGAGCTGCGCGTATCACTCAATGAAGTACATCACAGCATCGCAACTGCGCGCATGCTGATCTAACCGGGCGTCTATTCAGTCTTCATCCCCAAATTCTGCCCGTGCCCTGGGGTGCTTTGGGAACTCCAGACAAAGGCGAAAGGCAAACTCCCTGACATGGCAACCCGTTTCAGAAGTTGAGCAATTCTGGAACCTCCCGCTCCGTTAAAACGTTCTGCATACATGTCCGTCTCAAATCACAAATTAATTAAATAAATAAATAAAATCGACGACACAGTTCGGGAATGTGAATGTCAGATATTCAATCTGACCAAACTTTTTCCGTAACAGTGCTGGTGGCCGCATTTTTGGACCTTGACATCGAATCTGCAGGAACGGGTCTTGGGGTTCTTTGTCGAAACAGCCACTACCACCACGCGAGTGCCAGGGTCAGGTCGTTGGTACGTGACCCCTCCTTTTTCTTGAATTCCCATCGTTCTAGCTTTTTCAAGCCACCTGTTGGCAGTCCACGGCTTTGCCATCTGTGCTTTTATGGTTCTGTCGTTTTGGCCACACAAAATGATGTGAGACTCAAGTCTGTGTCGTTGTACAAGGCACAACTTGAGCAGCCGGTTTCGGTTGTCTGAATTTCAAAGATACGAAATCAGGTCCCATCGGCACTGTGAGCGGAGTCTGCTGCGGGGGGCACCAGGTGGGCTTCTTTTTAGCGTTGCGGAAAGCAACCTGGGTCCTGGAAGACTTGAACCTCCACAGCCCCAAGTCCACACAGGGGGATTGGGAGACAGCGAGCGGTGTGGTGGTGGTGGATTGGATTCGATGGATTGGATCGCCCTGCATCTGCGTTTGTTCATTCATGGCCCTGGACGGATTCGTGCATTTGGCCTCCCCCTCCAACTTCCAAATCCAATCCCATTGAGGAACCTGAACCCCCAATTGCACTCTGCCTCGTCTGGGGACCTGGAGAGGGCGCGCTCATTTGTCGCAGCGCAATCTGGCTATTTTCTGCCCCTTCCATTTCCCAAACGGAACACTGACCCTGTAAGCTCCCACCACAGCACTACCTTAGCAAGCTGCTGCTGCTGCGTGCGCAACCCGCTGCTTTGCATCGTGCGGCAAAGTGCGCAGGAGGTGCGAATCAGGAAGAACCCATTAGCTGGATACCTACCTTATAACGACCAAGCCTCAAGCAAGCAAGCAAGCATCTGGCACCTGGCACCTGGCTGCTGGCAGAATGGGCCGGTCCAAGCCTGTACCGCAGCCGCTCACACTGGCGCCCAGCGGCGATGCAGTGAGCGCTGCTGGTGGTGCTGCTGGTGAAACTGTCCCGAATTCAGACGCAGCTTCACCCCGATCCCCGCGCTCACCCTTCCGATTCGGCCAGAAAAAGTCAGATAGCCCCGGGGACACCGTGCAACTCGCTGACGTCCTGCACCAATCCGTGGACCCAAATCCACCCCGTCCTCATACTGCTGCCACCATCGCGACTACAACTGTTCGACAGCGAGAGCCCCAGCAGCGCGCCCAGAAACCACAGGCATCAGAGAAACGTTCCCCCGTCGAGACAACCACGCAGCATTCAAAGCCGCCGCCCCTGCCCTCGCCTCGAGACCGAACAGTCGACCAACGAACTCGACAACCCAACCAGCCCCCGCCACAACTGGGCCACAGGAACCCGCGGCACGACGACGACAAGACCTCCAAGTCGAGTTTCTTCTTCAATTTTGGAAAGTCGGCCAAGCCAACGGACCGTCCCACCACGCACCACCACACAGGCTCCCGAACCGATATTATGTCGAGGGATTCTGACCACCCGAAGAAGAGCTCCAAACAAACTAGCACTAAGCATTCGGGTACGTAGATCGATCGATGACCTACATTTTCCGCCCATCAAACCCCATGTTCTAGAATCGACCATGTGTCGCGGCCTATAAGCCGGCCCTTTGTGCAAACCCACATCATCCGTCTCACCTACTTGCATGGCCTTGTTTCAAGCCCCGCTAACAACCCGTGTGCCTGAATTGTAGAGCCGCCCCAACAACAGCAAGATCTCCTAGCGCAAAGACCTGTCCAACAATTGCCATCCAGATCTGAAGTGTCACTGGCGTTGTCGGTCGACTACGATACAGGCAGTTCTGTCAGCGGCTCCAACTCGAGAAAACACAAACCAAAGCCTTTCGCCCTGCTCAGCCGCACGAAATCAACTAAAGACAAAGACGAAAAGGAGAACAGGGACGGACCGAGCCCCAGGGGAAGAGGTCCGGTGCCAATCAGGGGCCCCGAGTCCGACAAAGCATACGCTTCCGTACCTTTAAAAACGGCTCCGCTTCACCCGCACGATCGGTCATTTCGCGAGATGATGTCCTCGGCAGTGCGCAATCATTCGGTGGAGCGATCGCAGGCCAGGGATATCGGGTCAGGCAGATCAAGAGATCAGGACAGAGACCACAGAGGTCAGCCATCCTCATTCAGGGAGGCAAGCGGTTCAGCGGCGTTTTTCAACAATATCAAAAACAGCAAACCGGTCGGGATGATTACGAATCGTCTTTTTGGCGGATCCTCCAGGCACGAGAACCAGGCGCCTAAAGAGCCAGTGATTGACGATGAGAATTATGTACTAAGAGTCATAAATCTGCCCTTGGTTGAACAAACGCGATTGACCAGGATATCAAAGAGACTCGAGGATTCTCGGGACAAGACCGAGTTCTGGATGCCGGCCTTCCCTTGGAGAGCGATCGACTATCTTAACTACAAAGGAAGTGACGTTGAGGGTTTGTACCGTGTCCCTGGTAGTGGACCGCAAATCAAGAAATGGCAGCGCAAGTTCGACGAAGGTTAGTTTAAACACTCTGCCATGCGGCGCCTTTCCCTCGTCTTTCTTGTTCGTTTACTAATACGGCCTGTAGAACTTGATGTTGATCTTTTTGAGCAACCTGATCTCTACGATATCAACATTATCGGTTCGATGCTCAAAGCTTGGCTGCGTGAGCTACCCGATGAATTATTTCCCAAGGAGGCCCAGGACAGGATTGCGAGGGAGTGCGCCGGCGCAGAGACGGTCCCTCAGCTGCTCATTGAAGAGCTTTCGAACCTGTCACCGTTTAACTACTACCTCCTTTTCGCCATCACCTGCCACCTTAGTCTTTTGCTTGCCCACTCGGACAAGAACAAGATGGATTTTCGAAATCTGTGCATCTGCTTCCAGCCATGCATGAAGATAGATGCCTTTTGCTTCAAGTTCTTGGTATGCGACTGGCGCGAGTGCTGGAAGGGATGCAAGAACGAGGCCAAGTATATCGAGGAGGAGTATGCACGGTTCGACCAGCCGCCACCCTTGAGGGCTGTAAGTGACTCACGGAAGAACGGAAACGTGGCCGGGAACGGGGCCGGGGCCGGGGATGGAACTGGGAATGGGACAGGGAACGGAAACGCAAATGTCAATGTGAACGTGAACGTTAACGTAACACCCCCACCCACGACTGCAAATGCGGTGCACGTAATAGAGGAGAGGCAGGAAGAACAACGCGCTGTCTCCTCTTCAAACAGCAACAGTAGCAGCACAAGCTCCGTTCGAGACCCAGGCGAACAAAAGCAACGGCTAAAGAAGAAGACAGTCCAAGACAGCCCGCCTGTCGTTGATAGTGGCTCGCCAATCGCGACTACTACACTCACTATCAACAGCGAGACTCCTCCAAGACGATCGGGCGACCTACGACCTCTTTCACCTATTAAGCCGTTGTCCCCCCTGAACTTCTGAGCTTCGCCAATGCGTACCGGCGATTTTCACTTCTTCCGCTCTTTTTAATCAGTGCCACACACGACCTTACGCCGTCCAAACGATCTATTTTTATTTTATTTTTGTGCCTATATCTATCTATATTCGCCGGTACCTACCCACCACATAGACATCCACTCGAGAGCAACCCGTTCTATTCTATTTGCGATCCCATACAGGAAGGGAGATCGAGTCATCGCCGCCGGCTAATGGCCGCCTCAAGTCGTCGTCGTTCTCTAAATTTCTCTTTCAGCATTCCTAGCCTGCAACTGCATTGCGTGTCCGTTTTCTTCGTTTCATTTTGTTTGAATACCCTTTTAGTTTTCCCGGAACCTAGTTTCTCTAAGAGAGAACGGGAGTATGGAAGACTTGCGTTGTTTTTTTTTTGTTTTTTTTTAAATTTCTTCCATTTGGGGGTGATGTTCTCTGGTTCTGCTGTGTTTTTCTTCTCTCTAGGCAATAGCCTTCGGGTGCCGAGGTCGCCCTGGGGTGATCTTTGAATAGGAAGCATTTTCGGTGGTGGAAAGGGGGCTCAAGAGGATCTGGACAACGAGTCTTCTTGCACCGTGAGAGCGCGAGGAGAGAGCAATGCTATTTTAACCCCCCTTTTCAATGCGTTTCCGCTTTTGATTTGCTGATGATGGGACATTCGATTTTTCTTCTTGTTTTTTTCTGTTGTCTTTGTCGGGATACAAACTTTTATTGGTGGGCACTGGGGAGATGTCTTATTTTTACTTTTCTCGCACTGGGGTTGGTTGGGAGCATTCGAAAAGCATTGAGTGGCGGGAGGATGGGGCTGGGTGCAGTTATTGCTAAAAACTGTGTTTTCTTTCGATTGTTTGAAGGGAGAGTTTATTTGTACGATAAGAAAGGCTGGATGGCGGGAAAGGGAGTGGGAAGAAAGGCTCTTTCGAGTGTTGGATCATGTTTTGTGAATAATAAAAAGCGTATGGATGTCCCTCGGCAGTTATGTCTCTTCTTACTGGTTATGAGAATGAGATCGAATACGAAGTGGTCGATTTATGTGATTGTGGACATTTTAAGGCCAGTGAGTCTTAAGATTGGCTGTATCGAGGAGGTGCCACTGCTTTCCATGCATGGTACCTGATTAGAGATATTGAGCAGAAGAACTTTATGGGAATCTTCCCTACTAATTGGATGGGCATTTTCCGTTGACCCTTAAGTATAGCTGTCTAACGTTTACTCAGAAAATCTCAGCGTACTAGAATTGAAGAAGAAGAGACGTTAAATAACCGAAGGAGTAAAAAAATAATAAAAATAATAATAAAAAAACTAGCTTGCATTTACTTTCTCCCTCAGCAGCTTGTTCAAACGAACCTCAGAGGACTTGTAATTAAGCTTCCAAAACATTTGGGCGGAGAGAAGCGGCAGATTCAAGAGCTGGGTTTTGTGGGGCAAGCTGATCCATGTCTATCGGTTTCTGATTGGCTAATAGCACTTGTTAGTTGAGCTTGGCAGTTAGTGGGTGGCTGGTCTGTGCTCTTGATTGGATCTTTCTCGTCCGCAACTCTATCGGATTTTGACGGCCCCTCGACCAGGTCCCGCCGACCGCAATTGACGACTTATACGGTGACCCACGATGCGATAGAAGATACGGCGGTGGATAGAGTTGAATAGAATACGCCGGCACACAAAATGTCGGCGCCAAATAGCCTGCGGTGCCTTGCGAGGCCGTCCACGACGAATGCAGTTTCTGCGTCCCTCTCCCTCTCCTTCGCCGGCTTGCGGATAGTCGCTCCCTTCTCGACCACCGCCGCCCGGGATGCTATGCCAGGCAAGAAGACCATCAGCAGAGAAGCGCCAGCTCCGTACCGTGCCGGCAAGCGGTTGAAGATTGGAAAGTTCAAGAAGAACAGGGTCATCGAGAGGGGAAAGGCCCCGCTACCGGGAGAGCGCAAGGCATACCGCAAGAAGATCGTTCTCAGCAATGACAATGCCCTACCCGTACGGTGGGTAAAAGAACTGGTTCCAGGATCTTTGCAGGATTCCCAGAACGTTGGAAAGATTGTGTCCTTGCCAGAATCCGTGCAGGACCAGCTGCGTACCACCGAGACCTTCCAACCTTCACAGACCTGGAAGTTGTTCAGGACACCGTCGGTACTTGTGCGTAAGGAGACGGTCGAACTGGTGAACAAGATGGAGAGTGCTGTTGGTGCCAAGAAGACCCTGAGAATGGTCGTGGCAGGCGACAAAGTAGCAGGAAAGAGCTTGCTTCTCCTTCAGGCGCAGGCACATGCTTATCTGAACAACTGGATAGTAATTCACGTTCCAGATGGTATGACGAATTGCAGGAAACTCAAACTAAAAAGACCAAATCGCTGACCCACCGACAGCACAAGAACTCACCACAGCCTGCACCGAATACGCGCCCATCCCAGACACAAAGCCCGTCCAGTATATGCAGCAAAACTACGTGCTCAAGCTCCTCCACGCCATCAAGAAAGCAAACGAAAAGGTTTTGGCCAAGATCACCACCGTCAGCTCCCATCCGGAGCTCCCGCAGAACATCCCCGTCAACTCCCCTCTCCTGGCCCTCATCAACGCCGCCAAGGAAGCCGAAGGTGCCTGGTCCGTCTTCCAAGCCCTCTGGCAGGAACTCACGGCCCACGAGGCCAACCGCCCTCCCATTCTTTTCACCTTGGACGGTCTCGCCCACATCATGAAGATTTCCGACTACCGCTCCCCCGCTTATGAACTGATCCACTCACACGACTTGTCGTTTGTGCGAACCTTTGTTGAGGCGCTCCAGGGCAACGCCAACTTCCCCAACGGTGGTGCTGTTATTGCCGCCACGAGCAGGAGCAACGCCCCTCGCTCTCCCTCTATGGAGCTGGCTCTTTCTCAGAGACTTGCCGAGCAGGAGAAGAAGAAGCCCGAGGAGATTCCCAAGAGCAACCCTTACTTGCGCGGTTATGACGAGCGGGTTGAGAAGTCGCTCAAGACCGTTGAAGTTCTTAACATCAGGGGCATCAGCAGGCCCGAGGCTCGGTCGATCATGGAGTACTGGGCTGCCAGTGGGCTGTTGCGGGCTGCTGTGGACGAGCACCAGGTTAGCGAGAAGTGGACGTTGAGCGGTGGTGGTATCTTGGGTGAGATGGAGCGCACGGCGCTGTTGACTATGAGGATTTGAATTAAGAAAATAGGAAGGGGGACAAGATCGTTAGGGCGGAAGGGTATCTGCATCTCTTGTCAATGTGTAAGAGTGGAATGGAAACTTGTATGTGTCATTTATGAGCTACAAAAATTTGGGTGTCATAAATATGGGAATGTGTCGAGCCGTGTATTTATAGAAAATCATCGTACTCGTTTTGTCCAAGATTTCTCTTCATTCATACAGTTCTTTTCAATTCATGCCTATCTAGCTCTTTCAAGATATCCCATCTTCCCACCAGCATAAAGTTCATTTCAGTTTTACCTTGAGGTTATACAAACAAGACCCAATAAACGCCGGGGAGTATGGACATAAACCCAGGCTTTGAAATTCATCGCAACAGCAATCTGCGTTAGGTTTACAACCCCTGACTTTCCTCTCTCTCTCTATTGCCAGAGGTGACGAATACCAGCCTAGTGCCATTGCCGGCGGTTTGCCAGACCTGTAATTATAATCATTAGCAACTTTGTTCACACATCTCGGAAGGTTTTCGCGGGGGAAAGGGAAAACTAATACTCACATCCAGCTCCGTATACTCTTCCAAAGCATTCAACCACTGGTTCTCGGTGAAGCCCTTTGCAATAACTCTCTCCTTGACCTTGCGCATGCTCAACTCGATACCAAACTCGTACTCATCCTCATCCTCGTCCGCATCATCCGGCTTGCAAGCACCACTGTCGGCCAGACCCTTGACAAGGTTGTAAATCTTGCTGCTGGCATTCAGTGCCCTGCGGTTACCAGCTGGGTTGTTATCAGCTGCCAAACTCTCCTTGCTGGCCTCTATGAGACGCAGGGCCTCGTCAACATCTTCCTGAGTGACGGTATTGCTGAACCGAAGACGAGCAAGGGCCTGCGCGAGACGAACGACACCCAAGAGGGTACGAGGCGTGGTGTGGCCAAAGTTTTGAGCCGACTTTTCGTTGCGCTTGTGCTGGTTCCGGAGGCGGACGTACGTCTTGACCATGTACTCTGACACTGTCTCTGGCACGACGGGGCGGAACGTGCGTGCGTGGGCGACGTAGGCGCGGACTTCGGCAGGGGTGAAGACGATACCGTCTGCAGTACCAATGTCTGGGTGCTTGTTGTGCATGTGGACATAGGCGACGTGCTTTGCAAGCTGGGCATCTGAATCTCTGTTGGGGGTATCAAGAAGGAGGAACATGACGTCGAAACGAGAGAGCAAGGCGGCAGGGAGGTTAATGTTCTCGACGGCTGAGAGACGGGTATTATACCGGCCATAGAGAGGGTTAGCGGCGGCGAGAATGGATGTACGGGCGTTAAGGCTGGTGGAAATCCCAGCCTTGGAGATGCTGATGGTTTGCTGTTCCATAACTTCGTGGATGGCGGTGCGGTCGTTGTCGTCCATCTTGTCGAACTCATCAATACAGCAGATGCCATTATCAGCGAGAACAAGAGCACCACCTTCGAGGATCATCTCATCGGTGACGGGATCGCGCATAACGGCGGCTGTGAGACCGACACCACTGCTGCCGCGACCTGTGGTGTAGACTCCGCGAGGGGCAACCTTGGAGATGTACTTGAGAAGCTGGGACTTGGCCACACCTGGGTCACCCATCAAGCAGATGTTGATGTCACCACGGATGCGCATACCATCGCCCACTTCCTTAGTAACACCACCAACAAGGAGGAGGAGGAGAGCCTTCTTGACGTCCAGATGGCCATAGATTTCAGGGGCAATCGACTTGGCGAGTAACTCGTACTGGTTTCCAGACTTGGTAAACTTCTGAATTCGCTGCATGATACGAGGGTCGATTTCCGCGATCATGTCTTCATAAGCCTTCTTGTGCTGGCTAATGTGATGGGCCTCGAGGTAGGTGTCTGTCAACAGGCCAGCGCGCATCGCCTGCCAGCCGGTGTAGGGAGTGGGAAGGAAAACTCCAGAGATATCGACAAGGTCGCCGGGATTGCACTTCCGCACAAGAGTACCAGAGCATAGAATGGTCAACGTTCTGGGGATCTGGCCAATGGGTACTTGCTCAGCAAGCTCCTGAATCTTGACCTCCTGGAACGGCAAGAATTTGGACGCTCTTGATGAGGGGTAAAGCTGACCCTTGGCCTGGTTATCCTTGCAGTCCTGGGATGGGCAGATGGTAAGGGGCGCATACTGCTTGTCGGTCACAGGTTGGAAAATTTCGCAGCCGCAGCGGTCGCAAGTATATGCGCTGACCTGGACCATAGGCTTAACGTCTGATACTCTGGTCGCAATACCGCGAATTGTGATGAGATGGCCGAGATGATCACCGCGGACTTGACGGACAGAGAGCGCCTTTTGAGGCTCGCCAGACATCGATGTCCTCGGTTTGAACACCAAAGTGTAGCGGCGGGTAAGCTGAGCAGGGTATTGGTCGTTCAAAATGGTTGGGTCCGTTATCCTGTCGGCTACTTCTGCAAGCTCCTGGTTGCGCTGTGACCGGTTGGCCATGAGAACATCGAGTACGTCGTCCTTGAAGGAGATCCCTTGGCTGGGCTGCGGCATCAGCTTGTCGATAGCCCTCGAGAGAAGCTCAACATAGTGCTTCGTATTTTTCTCGACCGACTCGACAAGTTTGAGCCCCTCATCCTGTTCCTTCTCAAACTGATAAATATCATCCAACTCAATTACGGCTTCGTTGGTTTTCCTGTCTGCAAGTTCTTGGAGCATGTCCTTGTACTTGTGTCTGGGGGCTCGTTTCTGAGCCTTGTCCTGTGCACGCCGCCTCTGCTGTTCGCCGTCGTCATCTTCGTCCATAAAGTCATATTCGTCGCTTATATCGTCCTCGTCGATATTGATATTGCCCAACGCATGAGTAATCGTTTCTTGTGGTGACGTCTTGAAGTCGGTCAAGAAGCTCTCGATCGCGGCTGCTCCGCTGTTAGTATGCGATTGACTTTTTTTCTTGATTTTTCTGAACGAAAAGGCTGACCTTGGTGGACCTCGTAATTAACGGGCGCTGTCATCTGTAGGAGCGCCATGGCTGCGATTTATTGCTTCTGAACCTCCTTTGCAAGTAATAAGTTGGTGCTGCGACAGGACAGTTGAACCTTCAAAATCGAGAACTTGCAGCGGCGGTTGCCATCAAAGAAAACAAAACATTGGGCATAACGCACTAGGATGCGGGATGCAGGAGGCTGGGGCTTGTTCACTGGCAAGGGACAGGGGTCGCGCTCAGGCACGCATCGAACGCGACTTTACGCGTTTGAGGCCAGGGGTAATTAAACCCCCTGCAACTGGGGTGGGGCTTGATAAGCAGCTGGCCGACACCTGACAGTCTCTTTGGCCAAGGCCGTCTGGTCGGGAGAGCTTGGCGGATCCGGGCTCGGTGGCTGTCCAGCACTGCCTCGGCACATGCAAGCAAATTACCGGGACAATGCCCCGTCAAAGCTGCCCCGAGGCGAGCTACTGCTGTGAAAGCGGACCCTGGAATATAGGCCTTACATAATAAACGTGTTGTACCTAAATCGATGAGGTTGGAGATGTAAACACTACACGCGTGCCTACTTCGTGCGAAATACAAAACGCCTACCCACTCGACAGCCATTTCGAAATAATGGCTCCGCGCAAGAACGCGCACTCGACGGCGGCCGAGGTCTCGCTGGTCCATCTTCAGAACTGCTTCGTGAACCTCCCTTCCTCCCTCGCCTCGCTCCTTGCGAACGTCAACACGGTAAGCTCCTCCTTAACCAATTCAACGAGGAATTGACCCAATTGACGCAGAAACACCATTCTAGCCTGCCCAAAATGTCATTGTCGAGCTCAACTACCGTGTCCCTGTCCCTCCCGGCTCCAACGGCTCAGGGGCTGCCAATGCCCCAGCGACGAAATCGATCTACCTGGGATGGACTGGAATGCCCAGCAAGAGGAAGATTGCACCATTGGTCAGCAGAGATGGAATCAATGGCGGCCGGGGAGTTCGCGACCAGGAAGTGTCATCCGTCGAGGTGGATGCGACGCTCGCTGTGTCCCTGGGGTTGAAGGATGGCCAGAAGGTTATGGTCTCTATACACTTCGATCCCCCCATGACAAGCACCGTCAACATCGAGCCCTTGACTCCTGAAGACTGGGAGATGATTGAGCTGCACGGCTCATTTCTGGAGGACAACTTGCTATTCCAGATCCGAGCTGTTCCCAATCCCACCTATGCTCCAGGGGGTGTTTTAGCTGGCGCACATCCATTGACCCTACATCTGTCGCAAACCTCGACCGCGAACATCAAAGTTCTCTCCCTTGACCCCCCTCTCCCCTCTGAGGTACCCTTCGCCAAGATCGCTCCTGACGCCGAGGTCATCGTTGCGCCCAAGACCAGACAAAAGCGAACAAGCAACAAGGATAATAGGAGTGTTGGCTCCAAAAAGAGTGGCAAGAGTTCAGGAAGCGCATCCAAGCGAAAGAGCGTAAAAGAGGAGAAAAAGCCAGTCTTGTTTTTCCGGGGCATTGACAGGAAACACTGCCAAGAATGGTTCGACGATGAGGTACCCCTTGAGGATCTCAGCGTTTGGGTCGACAATGACATGTTGTTTACAAAAGAGCTGAAAGGGGTAAAATGGGTTTCGGTCAGTGTGGTTCGACCGGCTGGCCTTCAACAGCCATTGGATCCTCAAAATCAACCACCAGAGGGAGACCCTGCGGCAAAGGCGTCAACCAAGCTTGTTGCTCACCTTAGAGGTTGGGAGGAACCACCAGACGGTCAAACAGCAGCGCTCTCATCACCTCTGTCTGCAGCTCTTGGATGCCAGGGAATGGTTGGTGGTGTCATCAAGATTGAGCCTGCTTCTACCCCTCTACCTCGCAAGATAACTGATCATGAGGGAACCTCAAGGGAGTCTGTCAAGCAACTCAAGATCTACCCGTTTCAAAGCTCTGCATCCACGGCTTCAGCTGGTCTCAAATTTGGAGGTCAGTCCAAGGCCGAGAAAGAGGAGGCCGTAAACCAGGTGAAGCATATTTATGGTGATGGTGGAGATGGCTTGCTCCTGGGACCTCTTACGGACGGCCAGGTCTTGGCTGTGCATCAAGGCTTGAGCTGCCCCCGAGGTTGGGAGGGAGCTGTTGTGAGATTTGAGCCTGCTCATTCCACGCCACAGGGAGGAGCTAAGAAATCGGCACCTTGGATTCTAGGATCCGAGTGGAAGTTGCCTCTTTCAATTCAGCCTCCCATTCCTAAACCCACCTGGCTTACCGAGTTTGATGACGAGCTTGCCACAGACTCGTCTGATTCTCTCCTCGTAGGCATCGATTCTTTGCTCGAGAAGCTAAAGTCTCACCTCTTGCACATGTCTTCAGTCCTCCTCACTGGCGGTCAGGGCGCTGGTAAGACATCAGTTGCGCAGTCGGTGGCACGCACATTACAGGCATCGCAGCTGTATCACACCACATACTTTCCATGCGTGAAGCTCGTCAATGACGAGACGAGAATTACCACAATCAAGGAGACGCTCAACCGGCTGTTTATGGCTGCGAGCTGGGGAGCCAGACTCGGTGGCAAGGCAGTCGTCATCCTCGATGATCTCGACAAGCTTTGCCCAGCAGAGACCGAACTACAGGTTGGCAACAACAATGCCCGTGCTCGTCAGATTAGCGAGGCTATTTGTGGCATGGTCAAGCAGTACTGCGGCAGGGACAGCAACGTTGTACTGCTCGCAACATGCCAGGGAAAAGAAGCTCTACACAACGTTCTCGTGGGCGGCCACATTGTCCGTGAAATTGTTGATTTGAGTGCACCCGATAAGGCAGCCAGAAGGCTTATCATGGAGGCTCTCACCAAGCAAGGCGCCGTCTTGCCAGAAGAAACCATTGATGACTCCGATGACCTTGGCAGCCGTCCCACCACCGCGGACGGCAGTGCCACGGAGGGTGACGGCGACAACGGGTGGATGGAGGGTCCCAGTCGACCTCGGGCCATCAGAGGAGGCAGGGGTCCCCGCGGTCCTCAACAGAGCGGCTTCATTCTGGACGCCGACCTTGACTTTCTGGACATTGCCGGCCAAACGGATGGATACATGCCAGGAGACTTGATCCTTCTCATCTCTCGCGCTCGCAATGACGCGCTCAGCCGCTCCGTCGGTGAATCTAGTGCCCTGGATCTAAAGTCCATTCACATCAGTCGAGCAGATTTTACCTCCGCGCTTAAGGGGTTCACCCCCGCCTCTCTGCGCAACGTCACGCTTCAGGCTTCAACCATCACCTTCTCCTCCATTGGTGGTCTGCAAGAAACTCGTCAGGTCCTTCTCGAGACCCTTCAATATCCAACCAAGTACGCGCCTATCTTCGCCCAGTGCCCGCTCCGTTTGCGTTCCGGTCTTTTGCTTTACGGATATCCAGGATGCGGCAAGACTTTGCTAGCGAGCGCAGTGGCGGGCGAGTGTGGTTTGAACTTCATCTCCGTCAAGGGTCCCGAAATCCTCAACAAGTATATCGGTGCCTCCGAAAAGTCCGTCCGCGACCTCTTTGAACGCGCCTCGGCTGCTAAACCTTGTGTCTTGTTCTTTGATGAGTTTGACTCCATCGCTCCAAAGCGTGGACACGACTCGACTGGTGTGACGGACAGAGTGGTCAATCAGCTTCTGACGCAAATGGACGGTGCCGAGGGTTTGTCGGGCGTCTATGTTTTGGCGGCTACTTCGAGACCGGACCTGATCGATCCGGCTCTGCTCAGACCGGGTAGATTGGATAAGAGTTTGCTTTGCGATTTCCCTAATGCTGAGGATAGGTTGGATATTATTAGGGCGCTGGCCTCAAAGGTCAAAGTTGACGAGGCGGTCTGGCAGAGTGAGGATGATATGAGGGATTTGGGCGTGCGGACGGAAGGTTTCACCGGTGCAGATTTGCAGGCACTCGTCAGTAATGCTCAGTTGGAGGCAATTCATGATGTGCTTGGGGATAGAGGAGAGGTTGTTGTCAGCAACCACTCGAGGTCGGCCCGTGGGAAGAAAGGTGGTGCCACGGGGGCGGCGGCGAGGAATTTTGTTCAGTTCAGATATGGCGAGGATGAGGGAGAAGGGGACAAGGCGCCAAAGACTAGGCAGGCCATGTTGGCGGAGCAGAATGCTATTGTGAATAAGTTGGAAGGAATCAGGTTGGCTAGGAAGAGGGCCAAGAAGGTGCCCACGGGGGCTGTGCAAGACCAGAAGGATGGGGAGGATATTAGTGCTGCGGGAGGTAACAAGGAGGTGGTGATTGGGTGGGAGCATTTGATGAAGGCGCTCGAGGAGACAAGAGCCAGCATTAGCAAGGATGAGAGGGCGAGGCTGGCGAGGATCTACCACGAATTTGTCGTTGGACGGAGCGGGGACATGAAAGATGGTCAGGGCAGTATGGAGATTGGAGGACGGAGTAGTTTGATGTGAGCTGCTGGTATGTATATGAAGGCGTGGTTTGGATAAGAAGATGTATGTGTGGTGGGTAATAATGTAATTGTTTTCCTTGATCAAAATAGTGAATGCGATGTCCTTGCCGTTCGGTCGGTGCGATTATCAACATGTCAATTTTCAGTAACACAGCATCCCCAATAATAAAACAAAGGATCGAAGCCAGTGATCCTTATGAACCGATTCTACGAAATAGCGAGCCCACGTAGACCATAAAAGTTCGTCAGATTCAACAAGAAGAGATAATGCCAGTCAGCAAGGAACAATATCTCATTCTAGGCTTCAAGGTCATCGTAGATCCCCATCCTAGCTCTAGAACCGTTGAAACAAACTTGCTTTTTTTTCTCTACACTCTCTAATTCGATCTATCCCTATTCCAAATCCCAAACCTCCATCCCAACTCCACCCACCATTACTCTTCTTCTTCCTCCATCTCCCTCGCCATCGGCAATAACCTCCACATCCCCGGCATCAGCCACGGAACTGTACTTGTTATCCAACAACTTGACCCTAAACCCTTCTCCATCTTCCCCAGTTTCTCCTCTCCACAGTTTGACTCTCTGATCATTACTAACGCTCACCACCTCGATCACTCCTTCCTCACTACCAACGGCACAAAGTCCCGTAACCGCTGCCGCATGCGCGGATTTAACGCGGTACCGTCCTGCAACACTGTATACGTTCTTGGCAGAATCATAGGCAAGATCAACGAAACCCAAAGCGTTATCATCTCCCCCTGTTGCTATCAACCACCTATCGAAACCAGGGGTGGTGAGATCAAGGGCTTTGATGCTGCTCTGATGAATTCGGATAGGCGGGTGCGACAGAACAAACTTGGAGGCAGAGTTATCGCCGTTGGCTTTATGCCAAATAGCCAGATGCCCATCTGTGTACGCAGTCACGACATGTTCAGTACCAGGAAGGTGGCGGACCTGCGTGGGGCATGCGCCTGTGTAGAAGCCCTCGGAAACGAACGTGAACTGTTGTGTGATGGGAGAGTATGTGTAGGTCCTTACTTCCGAGTTGGAGAGGACCAAGGCGATGAGCATCGTGCTCGGCAAGTCAGGCAGGGGCCGAACGTCAAAGTCCGTGATGCGTAAGTCGCCATCTTTAGTCCCGTCGGCCCAGACTGCTTCGCAGACTACGGCCAGGGCGTCGTAGGAAGAGCTTAGCCGGGTGATGCGCCAAATGTAGAGTTCCTCGGAGCCTGCGCTGGTGATGAGGTAGTTCTCGCTGAACCACTTCATGGATTGAATTCCTGCGGAATGCTTCTCGATGATAGCGAGGCATTTGGGATTGGAGGTTGACTGCCAGATGCGAATGTTGGTGTCCTCGGCGGCTGTCGCAACGTAGTTGCCACTAGGACTGGCTGTAATAGCCCGGATCTCGCGGCCGTGTCCGCCTTCCTTGAGAGTGCGCAGGAAGGGAGCGGGCTGTGAATAAAAGCGCATTTGGGAGGCCTTGGTGAAGACGAGCCGAAGCTGATCTGGGTCAGCTAAGGGCGAAATGCAGGCGAATGGGCGGTGAGCACCGCCGCACTCGATGCTGGCAAGAACGGTGCGGGTGCTTTCGTTCCAGACTACGAAGTGTTTACCACGGAAGCCATGGAGGATCAGTTGTGCTCCAGAAGATGCGGGCGCGGAAGAGAACCATGCACCTTCGATCATGCCTAGTGGTGGTGATATCTCGTGCTGCAGATGAAGAGAAGGGTCGAGGTCCGAGGTCAGAGTGTAGATGCGGTACTTGCCATCGCGACAAGCTGCGAGGAAAGAGTTGGTGCTTCCCGGAAGCACGCAAATGGCGGTAATGGCATCTTTACCCTTAGGGTCGCGGCGGGATGTTACGGGGGTAAACTCAGGGGATTCTGCGGTAGTGTGGTGAACGGTCAAGGCACCATTTCGAGAACCTATGACGAGACTTGAACCGACAAACACTGCTGCAGTGATAATACAGTGGTCCAGAAGCACGATTTTGCGTGAATCAATGTTTGATTCGCCGGTCAAAGGATCAAAGTTGAGGATAACGGCGTGGCTGACTCCGAGGACGGTGATAATTACAGACCAAGGCTTCTGTTGCTCAGATTCATAGTCTTGGAGCAGAATAATGTCTGATATCTTGCCGGGAAAGTGCGCCAACTGCAAGACCCCATGATCCTTTCTGTACAGGTAAACCTTTCCGGTCGCACCGCCAAGAATAACTGTGTCCTTGATGGGTGCCTTCATTACCATATAAGACCTAAGATCGGTAGTGACGGTCTCGGAGACTTGAACTTCTTCCCACTTGAGTGAGTCCCTAACAGTTGCGAGAAATAGCCTGCCTGAAGTCGCCGTGGCCATGAGAGTGTCGTCTGACAGAAACGAGTATTTTTGGAAGGCATATTTTACCCCCTTCTTGGTTTTCGGCTCCTCCACACTTGTTTTAGCCAGCTTGTCATTACTTTCCAGCTGTTCTAAGACATCTTCGAGTAAGACTGTAATATCACAATGCGGGTATTGTGCATTTCCCTTCATGTGACCTCCAGAAATCACGACTCTGCCGTCTGCTCCGCCTGTGGCTATCAGGGGTTCTTGATCACCTTTGACTGAAACGGCGACAGACCAGATATTCTTTCCGTTGTGGCAGCTGTTTGCACTGCAATTTTGCAGACTCCCCATAGCTTCAGAGCCGGGTGCCAAACCACCTTGCCATTTCTCCATGTCAAGGCTTAGCTCCCACTTCTGTCGCGTGGTGTCCTCGCCGAAAGAATAGACTTCAATGAGCCCGTCGTGTGTACGACTTGAACGGCCAAACTTGACGTGCCATATTCTAGAGAGATGGCCCATGGCAACGGCCAAACATCTTGATGAGTCGTTTTTGTTTTCTTCCTTGGCCTCGGAGTTGTCTCCAAAGCCGGTCTCTCTGGCCTCTGTGAGAGCCCTAGAATCAAGCTCTTTCCCTGCTGGGGCTGAAACCTGACGGTCAGTAACGTCCCAAATCCTTATCGTTCTATCATCACTGCAGCTAGCAAGTAACCGGATCTTGACGCTAGGGGCAATGTCAATCTCAGGTGAGATGCTCACTCCAAAGATTGAACCTTCGTGGCCGGTGAAGACGTAGAGGACTTCCCATTGACACGGTCTTGAGGAGTCAAAGTAATATTTCCAGATAATAATTTCGCCAAAGACAGTTCCTCCTGCAACTAGAATGGTGTCTGGACCTAGCCGGCAGAGGTTGGCTGAGTATAAAATCGGGCGTGATGGAGACGTCAAAGAGCCAAAATTGAGACTATGTCCGTCAGAACTCACTGAGATCGGGAGTATCTCATTGTGAGCTGTAACGAGCGCACCCTTGGGGTTTCCTGCAGGGAATAGAATGCCATCGTAGATCCAGTCAGGGGCTTGGAACTCCGTGGGCTGGGGAATGGTGATCCCTTCGGTAAGAGATTTCAAAGATGAGAGAGAAAGAGCAGCTACTGATTGTCCTCCCCAGAGAAGGATACCGGCCTTCCCATCTGCCAAGCCTGTCTCGGATTCGGAAACATGGATTCCATGAATAGGTTGAGAGTAGAAGATTTTGAGTTGGCCGACAGGACGGGAGGCAGCCACATCGTAGATCCTAAGCCATGTATCCTCGGCAGCAAGAAGATATTTAGTTTCTCCAGAGTCCTGGAATGCCAGTGCAGTGATAGGACTGAGGACGAAATCGTGTTGTAACTGCTTTGAAGTCAGCGGGGGGCTCGGATTGTGAGTGGGTGAGTGAGTCACTGGGATACCTTTCGAGTCATTTTGGCGAGGTTTGCCATTGTTTAAGAATACGAGACTAAAATCTAGAGAATGATAACAAGTTGGTTCATCAGTGTCATAAAATCATTTTGATGGCTGTCTTGTGATTTCAGTGCTTTGGGTGTGAGTGGGAATTTTCTTCTTGAACCAAGTAAGTTCTGGAGTTGTCGTCAACAACCCTAACCCTATTACAGCATAAATAAGTCCTTCAGAGATTCATATTTATTATATTGTATCTATGGGCAGAGTGGTGAATAGTTTGAACAACGGTACTTATACTCTACATTTCTCTACTAAGCCAGTTAACTACTTTAGCTTCCCATTTATTTTGGTTGTCGTGGGGACGAGGTGGTGAAGGGTAGATCAAGTTTGGATGATCGAACAGCCGCTCCCCCCTCCGTCATCAATGGAAAGGAGACAGCGTACCGGAGCGATTGGGCATACACAGCTCTTTTAAAGGAGCAATTGAAGAGCAAAATTCGACCGACATCTACAGAGTACAAGACGCGAGTGATCGCTTCTTACCCTAACCCCAAGGTTTCTTAGCTGATGGTAACGGTGGGGTGCGTGGGATGGACGGCTGAATGCCGGCGGGGAACCCCCTGGTTGGGCAGGATCCTGGTCAATTGACAGCATAGTCTGAATCCCGCCTCTCTCCAAGAACCAGTGGGGGTCTCAATCTCACTCAGCAACTCTCGGTGTATCTTAAAGGTGGACAGTATCCCGACCAGAAGAGAATTGACCGCGGATTCTCTGTCCATCCATCAGAAATACACAATTAACGTCAAATCGCAAACATGGTTGGACTTGGCCCTAAACCGCCTCCCTCCCGAAAAGGTACAGCACCTTCATTATGAGCAGTCACTCAAGACGGGCAGCAATTATTTCCCAAAGCTGCAACCCGACCCCTCATCAAAATGCACCACCCAATCTAACAGTTTCCGATACCGGGTTGTCGATCAATTCACCCTCAGCACCTGCCAATCTTTCTCATGTTTCATTCTGAAAGCTTAAAATCGTTGAAATGGAAAGAATGTCATTCCCAGATATCGAGTGGTTCTTGGGAAGGTTGATTGTCGCGTGCCACCCGGGAAGAGGCGAGCGGAAAGAGCTGGTGATATAAACCCCAGCAACGGGTGACATCACTCATCCCGTCAATCTGCCGCCCTATCCATGCGTGCTCTGCTTCTCTTACACATCAAACAGCACACCCACCCGACCTGCTTCCTTTCTTTTCTCCACCTCTATTGCCTTGGCATCCCTACTCATAAGACATACCTAGCCTGGTATCTCCTATACACAATGGCACCCTTTGGAAAACCGAGAAACTCATTTGACTCAATTCGCTCGAACAACTCAATCCACAACTGCCATCCGTCCCCTCTCTCAAAGACCAACGCCTATCACCACCACCACCGAAGCAATCAGTCTAGCCGGGAGGGCAAGGCCTGTGCGCTTTCGTCATCTTCTCTGACTGCTAACCATGGCCGTAGGCTCCTTCATCGACGTCCCCAAGGACCTCCTCAAAGAGATTCAGCAGCTCGAGCAGCAGTTTACTGTCGAGTCCAGCAAGCTCAAAGAGATCACTGACCACTTTGTCCATGAGCTCGAAAAGGGTCTCAGCGTTGAGGGTGGCAGCATTCCCATGAACCCAACGTGGGTCATGGCCTTCCCAAACGGCTATGAGACTGGCACCTTCTTGGCCCTCGACATGGGAGGCACCAACCTGCGTGTCTGCCAGATCACCTTGACCGATCAAAAGTCGGAATTCGACATCATTCAGTCCAAGTACCGTCTGCCCGAAGAACTCAAAACCGGCGACGCCGATGAGCTTTGGGAATACATTGCCGACTGTCTGATGCAGTTCATTGAGACACATCATGGTGATGTGAACAAGATCGACAAGCTCCCTCTCGGCTTCACTTTCTCGTATCCTGCCACCCAAAACTTCATCGACGAGGGCATTTTGCAGCGCTGGACCAAGGGATTCGACATTGCTGGCGTTGAGGGCCATAACATCGTCCCTATGTTTGAGGCTGCCCTTGAGCGACGGGTAATTTATATGAATTTGGGCGAATAAGCACCCCGCTAACAACTTTTCCAGGGCGTTCCCATCAAACTCGGTGCCTTGATCAATGACACGACTGGTACCCTCATTGCCTCTGCATATACCGACCCTAAGATGAAGATTGGTTGTATCTTTGGCACGGGCTGCAACGCCGCTTACATGGAGGACTGCGGATCTATTCCCAAGCTCGCGCACCTCAACCTACCCCCTGAAACGCCCATGGCTATCAACTGTGAGTGGGGTGCTTTTGACAACGAACACAAGGTCTTGCCACGTACTCCGTACGATATGACCATCGATAGCGATTCACCTCGCCCAGGTCAACAAGCCTTTGAGAAGATGATTGCCGGGCTATATCTTGGGGAAATCTTCCGCCTTGTCATGATCGATCTTCATGACAATCACGAGACGCAGATCTTTGCCAACCAGGACATCTCCAAGCTTCGGAGACCATATAGTCTGGACTCGTCGTTCCTCTCTGCGATTGAAGAGTATGTTCTTTACACTCCCAAACCAATTTACTTCATGCTAACTATATTACACAGGGATCCTTTTGAGAACCTTTCCGAGACTGCAGAGCTCTTCCAGAACCAGTTGAGCATCACCCCTAACGGTCCCGAGCTTGAGCTTATTCGCCGCACGGCTGAGCTGATCGGAACACGCGCTGCCCGTCTGTCGGCTTGCGGAGTTGCTGCCATCTGCAGGAAGAAAGGCTACACAGAGTGCCACGTGGGTGCTGACGGGTCCGTTTTCAACAAGTACCCACACTTCAAGGAGCGCGGTGCCGAAGCTCTTCGAGAGATCCTTGACTGGCCTGACAAGACTGATCCTGATGAGGAGGACCCGATTGAGATTCTGGCGGCCGAGGATGGCAGTGGTGTGGGGGCCGCGTTGATCGCTGCTTTGACACTGCAGCGCGTGCAGCAGGGAAATATGCACGGAATTTTGCACCCTGAGAACTTTGCTTGATTTTAGCACAGGTTTTTCAATAGCGGTTTGAGAAGTTGGAACTAGCAGGAGAGACTGTGTGAAATCTGAATCTGATTGAGAGTGTGAAGCAGTCTCTATTCAATTGTTCATATGCTATGTGCGAAATGCCTTTCTCTATTTGGCTCTTCCTATCCTTGTCTGATTCCCATGTCTCCTCCCTCTTTTCTGACAATCTCGATCATTACCACATCCCCTTTGTGAGCAAGATATATAGCGTCACCGCCTCCTGAAGTATCGAGGTCCACTCCTTTTTCGCGGGAATCAATACGAATTAATCCCCTCGGTTGGGCAACGTACATGGCTTTTGCGCGGCGTTGGTCCAGATGGTGGATGCGGATCTCAGAGACTGGTGGTGGCTGGGTGCGTGAAGAAGAAGAAGATGACGGAGATGGTGAAGCGTTGGTGCTGAAGAATATCTCGGGATAGATGTCGAGGGATCCGGCTGAGTAGCAAGGGAGAATTGAGTGGAATGGGGAAGTTGAAGAGAACGAAGGTGGACTGATGTTGATTGTTTGGCCGGGAAGAAGGATTATGCGGTTTGTGTTGGAGAGAGAAGGGGAAGTGGATGAATTGGACAAAGAGGATGGTGAAGAAGAGGATGACTGGGCTATTGAAGGAGTGTGAGAGTGGAACGGGGAGGGCGAAGCTGGATCAGGAGCTAGTGGCTTGTAAGGGGGCAGTGGCGGGATTGAAGGGGTTGGAGACGGTATGGCGGGGGGTGGTGGGGAGTGTGAGCACGAGTGTATCGTCGCGTTGTGTGGATTTCCAGGCTGATGGGTTGGAGAATATCTGTGGGGTGGTTCTGAGGTTTCCTCTGTGTTGGATCCCGCAATTGGGCTCGGGTCCGGGGTTGGTGATTGTTCAGGGGGTTCCTCCCGCATGGGCAGTGTTATCGTCACAGAGCTGAGATTAGGTTTGACCCCAGTTTTGGGTTCCGACGAAGGTTCAGGAGCTTCGTCGATTGGGTCAAGTCTTTTGACATCTTGCTTGTTGGCTGGTCGGTAGGGTGTGAGACACAAGCCGGCTGGAAAATTGCTGGGGGGGCTCGTCTTCTCAAGGCTGAGCGAGCTGTGAAGATGATTAGCCGAACGACCATAATGCCGTTGGCATTGAAGAGTGTACAATGTTGTGGCATGGGGGCAGGAGCTGAAAACTCAAGAACTGGTTCGGATGTAATGATGCCCCCTGGTGCGAGATCTGCCACGTATTGCAACGGGCCAGCAGGAAACCAAAGAATGGACCAACCTCTTCAGTGGCTGAAAAATTTGCTTCTGTTCACTCTTTTGTTGACTACCAGTTTGACTGTAGCTCTCCTCAGAGTTTGCTGTCCTTTCGGGAGCGGCAGGTGATGGGGTAATCTGCTGAAGTTGTTCTTGTGCACAGCTAGGAGCTGGCGACATTAATTGCGGCTGCGGGACCTCTGGAAGTGTAGCCACAAGGCCGCTCGCGGACTGCTGCTCAGCGTTCTTTTTGATAGTCTTCTTGGTGACGATTTTGTTGGCAGGGTCTTCGGAAGGAGTCGGAATACTGTCAAGTGATGACATCAACTGTGCAAATGGGAATATGCTGCTCTCGTTCTCGTGTTTCGTGTACTTAGTCTTCCGCTCAGGGTCAGTCTGGAACGCCTGAATCTCTTTCCTGATTTGGGCTCCCAGAGACTCCTCCAGCATATCTTTGAGGGGACCGAGAGAAGGAACTGGCGGCACTCTCCAACGGGTGTATAGGTTTCCATGTGTTTTTGGAATGTGAAACAAGCCATGTAGCCGGACAAATTGGTGGCACAAATAACAGGCATCTTTGCTCGAGCAGATAACTCGGGGCTTCCTAGGCACCTTATAGAGCTCATAAAATGCGATTATCTGTACTTCGGCGTGAATCTTTGACTCTGACAGAGTCTCGGCAATAGCGTTCTGGAATGCGGTATTGGCCTCGGTTTGGTTCTTTCCGAGCCTACGGGATATGCCTTTGACACCAAAAGGGGGAAACGTGCCAGTTTGACAACGATCAAGACAGCCTGCGAGACTACAACCTGCGGTCCCAGTCATACACCTAGTGAAGTATTTCGCATCAAGAGCGACAGTCGTGATTGTGGTTTTCTTGAAGAGGCCAGACCTCTTGGCTAGCTTGACCAAGAAACCGGGGCATTGGTAGTACCTGGCGAGTCTGCTCAAGCGATTGATGAAATCTAGCTTGGTTGATGTGGCAAGCTCGACAGATGTAGCCCCTGAAAAGATGTTGTCGAAGATGGTGTTTTCCGCAAGTTCAGAAGCAGCCTTCAAAATGTCCTCGAGACAAGACCTCACATCCTTTGTTTGGCAGACCTCAAGTCGGTCTAGAAGTTTAGCTAACTTCGTAGTAGTGTCAATAAAGCCCTTGACCTCTGGCAAAACGCGTTTTTTGCCTCTGTTACGGTTGACAACCTCGAGAACGTCTTTGATGACTGTAGTGAAAGACGGTTTGTCCTTTTTGGAATACCGTGATTCGAACCTTTTTGATCGGATGCGAGAGAATATACGGCGTTCGCACATGTCCAAGATTGCGGCTAAGACCTGGGTCTCGAGAGAAACATTGTTTTTTGCGGAACCTGAAGCACGAGATTTAGAATTCAAACCAAAAACAAGTGTTGCTAGGTAATATTTGAGTCATACCACAGCCTGCTCGAGATAGATAGCCAAAAATCTTCCCAAGCCCCTCTTCAATCCGCCCCAAGACACCAATGCCAGACTCAGGGTTCTTTTTATTGATGGCAACAAGGACACGCAGCCCACTGGAGTCAATCAACTCCTCCACGCAGACAGCCACGACATGGCCTGGATCATCTGAGACTCCGGAGAGGAAGGCCAGGGTACTTGTCAAGCTGATTTCACAGTCGAAAGACAAGATTCGTGACACATCCTGCTTCGAGTGTGAGATCTGGCGGACATTGTCACCAGGTAAAGTAGGCGTTCGATTAAGTAAAGAAAGTAGAGCAATGTTCTCTACGGTTGAGAGTGCTTGGTTAGATATGAGCTTGGGTGGCATTTTCTCCGTCAGAGTTACGCATAGGAGAGACTGGAAACAACGAAAACAGAGAATGAAAACCGAGAGAGAAAGGGCGTTTCAAAGAAAACACAAGCCTCGACAATGCTCAAGACGCACATCGAGTTCAGTTTGGCAAAGAATCACAAACACAGGACGGAAGCTATCAGTGTTTGTATTCTGCAGGTAGCCGTGATTATCATATCTGCCTTCCATGGTATTCGCGGGATCGTGAGGGGTTCGCTGCATGCAATGAGGCCTACCTGGACCTAGCCAGCGTTGTTTGCGACCACAGGCAGCACCACCAGCCACCAAACAAGACCTTGTGATTGTCGCTGGCAACTGTCTACCCCATGAATGAACATACTGGCAGCCGGTACTCTGGAAAAAGTTAGGGGTTTGAAAGTTCGTGATTGGAGGCGTACTTACTGTCCAGAGTCCAATATCTCCTCCTTACTCCCTCCCATTCGCCCTCACCAGCGTTAGCGAGCTTTGACATGTCCACGTCAATCACCTGCCACTCAACATCAAGTCCGGCGTCTGCGAGGTGCAGTTCCGAGACCCTGGTATAAACGTCGTAGCAAATCGCTCGATCTGCGCCGAGACCATTGAAGAAACCAAAGATACCTTGGCTATCCAACAGCCCAGGGATGAACTCGGTAAAAAATGTTCGCAACTGTGAATAATCTTCTCCAAAGGTGTCGAAGTAGATTGCATCATATGTATGGTTCTCCTGTAGAAGCTGTATGCATACCTCTTGCCATTTGCCTTGGTATACTTTGTACGCTCCGTCCTCAGGCCCACTGGCCTCCCAGCTCGACCCAAATTTGGACTCTGGGCTAGATATGTGCTCGAGAACACCGGGATGGGCCTCAACGATGTGATGTTTTGCGGGCTTGATTTCTGCGAACATGCCATCAATGATGCCCATGCCAAAACCGATATTCAAAATCCTTTTCCCTGGCTCTTTGCCTGGGAGTAGCGCGTCGACACTTCGCCGCATGATGTCTGTTTCCCACGCCATCATCACACCGTTGTTCTCATCATCGATGAGTTTGCCGTCTAAATATGTCACCTCAGACCGGAGATAATCCTCGGAATTGACATCGACACCTGTCTTTTGATCCTCTTCCGTGCCGTTTTGTCTAACTTCAATCAATTCAGGTGCTTCGGCGCCGTCTTCACCAACAACCACCATTTCCGATTCCCTGTTTGGCTGATGGGCGCTCTCCTCGTGTTCCTCCTCTTCTTCCTCCATCTCTTCATCGCCACTCTCGAGCTCTTGGTATCCTTCCAACACTCCGAAAAGCATTTCTGCTCTGACACCGGCCTCGACACACAATGTATAAAGATCGGTCCGTCCAAGGCGATGCGCTACACATCCAGGAGTCTCGTTCCGGTCATCTACATCGTTCCAGATGCCCCCCCAGAGGAGAAGCTCTGAAATTGTCTTCTGTGCGTTTTCAAGATCTCGTGCATCATCTTCCTCCGAAGGGGGGCCGCATGATCGGATAGCGGCATGGAGCGGTGTCTCTAGAGTTATGGGGTCTTGACACCTCGCTTTCTCCGGCGAGTCGAGGAGCTTCTTGACGACTTCGACATCGTGGGACCAGGCCGCCGTCAGGACTCGCTGCACTTCCTCGGGGCAAGAGGCAGAAATGCGTGCCGAAATGGCGTCTCGTTCGGAATCGAGGAGGATCATCTTGGGCTTTGCAGCTTTTACCAGTAACCTGGGTCGGGTGGATTGTTCCTCAAAAGTCCCCCCGAACGGTCAAGACAGTGCCCCTCCCCCCACCAAATATTTTTGCGGAGCTTTGGACGCTATCGTTATCGTTGATTTCACAGGTTGCAGGGGGTGTCGAGGCCCAGAACACAAGGGCCAAGACATGTTTCGGTGCACCATCCCCTGTGTGCAGCAAAGTCTTTTACTTGGCGATCTTTTGTGGTCTGAGGTCATCGTCAAGTTGTTCAATCTGACTTTATATTACCGTAGATATTGATATCTTTCAGAAAACCATCCGAGCGATATTCAGTGTTCAATGCAATAATTCTATAAGTTTACGGCATACCGTTGGCTGTTTCTCTCCAAGTTAGACTAAAGGACATCCTGGAAAAGGAATCCTTGTTTTCGGCTAACGTCATTTGGCTGCTAGCCCCCACCCCTCCGGAATAGGACCCTGGCAAGTGCGCATCAGCGATTCGCCAATGGCAACGAGTCTTGGTAAAACGTGCCTCTCGTCACTGCGGGTGGCACAGATACAGAAAAGGTGCTGCGCCGGCCGCATATGAGCTTTGTTGGTTTCGGAGGAGCTTTGGAGAATACAGTTTACGCTTCTTCGCACGTCTGTTCAGATTAGTTGACTTGGACGGGTGTTTGTTGCCGAATTTCGCAGCACCAGCAACCCAGAAACACGGCGGTGACGATACAGCCAAAACAGTGGAGTTTCACCTCCGGGATAGTGCTGGCAGGTTAGCAACAAGGTGCAGGCTTGGTTGCTTGGCTGCTGTCGCTGGCTTTGCTTTGGTGGCGACCCTCTCCGAAAGCCTGGGCGGGCGTTGAATATCCCCCCTTCGATGCTGATCATCCAAGACCTCAAGACACAATTAAAGACCAGAATCTCCAATCGAAGCCGCGAACGGAACCCCAATTGGCGTGTCTCTCCAGGTTTCATCGTCATGAAGTTCGGCGAGCAGCTCCGGTCCAGCATCATCCGCGAGTACCAATGGTACTACATCGATTATGACGGGCTCAAGGCCGACCTCAAACGGCCCAGCGGCTCCGTCGCCGCCCCGGCTCGTGGCGACGACACTACCACGAGGTCTAGCAAGCTATCGCGACGGGAGTGGACCGAGGAGGACGAGAGCCGCTTCGTCAGCAAGCTCGAGGCCGAGCTTGACAAGGTCCATACCAAGCAGCAGGTCAAGGCTATGGAAATATCACGCCGTATTGCCGTCAGCGAGCGCGAGGTCCGCGATGTGGTCAATCGTCTCAATGAGCGCGGTCTAGGTGAGGAGGGCCCGAGTGAGGAGGAGTTCATGATGCTCGAGGAGGATCTGAGCGACATCATCGCCGACGTTCACGATCTCGCAAAGTTTGTCCAGCTCAATTATACGGGCTTTTATAAAATCATTAAGAAGCATGATGTAAGTTGAGAAGAGGCAATTGGTATCCGACAGAAACTAATGTTCCGGAAAGAAAATGACAGGATGGCATCTCAAGCCCGTCTTCGATACTCGTCTAAAAGCCAAGCCATTCTACAAGGAGAACTACGATAATTCAGTGGTGAAGTTGTCCAAACTCTACGACCTAGTACGAACCAGAGGGAATCCTGTTAAGGGTGACAGCGCAGCTGGAGGGAGCCAGGGCAGCTTTATTCGGCACACGACAAAATACTGGGTTCATCCAGACAATGTGACGGAGCTCAAGTTGATCATTCTGAAGCATTTGCCTGTGCTGGTGTTCAATGCCAGCAAGGAGTTTGAGGCGCAAGACTCTGCCATTACATCTATCTATTACGATAACCCGGAGAAATGGGATCTCTACGAAGGGCGCCTGAAAAAGACTGAGGGTGCCGAGGCGATTCGTTTGCGGTGGTACGGCGGAATGCAGAACGAAACCATTTTCGTTGAACGCAAAACGCACAGAGAGGATTGGACGGGCGAGAAATCGGTCAAGGCACGCTTCGCCATCAAGGAGAAGAATGTCAACTCTTACCTACGTGGAGAGCTTCTCCCAGCTGCCATCTTTGAAAAGGCGCGAAAGGAGGGCAAGAAGTCGGAAAAGGCTATTGCAGAGGATGAGAGGCTAGCACGCGAAATCCAGTGGTCCGTCCTCAAGAAAGGGTATAAGCCAGTGTGCCGGTCATTCTACCACCGCACGGCTTTCCAGCTGCCAGCTGACGCACGCGTTCGTATCTCTCTGGATACCGAGCTGACGATGATCCGCGAAGACAACCTCGATGGTGTTAAAAGATCAGGTGACAATTGGAGGCGTACAGATATCGGAATCGATTTTCCCTTTTCGCAGCTTCCGCCAGGAGATGTTGTCAGATTTCCTTATGCAATCCTTGAAGTCAAGCTCCAGACGCAGCTTGGACAAGAGCCTCCGGAATGGGTTCGTCAGCTGATCTCAAGTCACTTGGTTGAGGCTGTGCCCAAGTTTTCGAAGTTTATCCACGGTGTTGCTTGCTTGTTTCCCGAAAGAATAGATCTGCTTCCGTTCTGGATGCCGCAGATGGATGTTGATATCCGGAAGCCAGTAAGCCATGATTTTGGAATCAAGAGATCTGAGGCTTCAGCGACCAACTCGACATCGGACGACGAGGATGACGACTATGACTCTGACGAGGAGCATCTGGTGGGACCCAGCAATGGTCATGGCATTGCAGCTAGGAATGGGCGGGCCGCGATATTAGCGGCTGATGTTGAGGATCAAACAGTCGATAGGCCGACTAACGATGATGTCTACCTGTATGACTCGGACACGGAGGACGACGAAGATAGGTTGGCGGAGGCCAGGAGGGTTGGAGGTTTTACGTATTACCAGACTCTCCTGGTAACGTACCTACATACCGCCGGTCGCGGTACGTTGTGGCTGTTGAAGGAGATGATTCCAAGACCACGAGCGACGCAGGTTCCACGGAACGCGCGGCTGGAGACCCTTCTGGGCACTGGCGAGATTCAACAACGGAGATTCAAGGCGCCGAAGGGGAAAAAGATATACGTGCCAGTCAGGGTTGAGCCGAAGGTATATTTTGCGGCCGAAAGAACCTTTTTGGGCTGGGTAAGTCATTTTACGGTCATGGAATATTTGCTGGTCAAGTTACTGATTTATGGGATACAGCTCGAGTACTCGATCTATATTGGCACCATCGCGGTGACACTGCTGAACTTTAGCACGAAACAGGGCAATCGGGCTTCATTCGTTGCCGCTGGAGCATTTACCTTGCTCGCCATTGTTTCGCTCTGCTACGCGGTGGGCATCTATTTGTACAGAGGCAAGGCGATCCGCAGTCGCAGAGCGGCCCAGTTTTATGATAAGTTGGGCCCGACTGTGTTGTGCAGTGCCATGTTTGTAGCGGTTGCCTTGAACTTTGCTTTTGAGGGTGGAAGGAGGGATATGTGGTGATTTTAAGAGTAACAATCAGGATATTCAATGAAGAGGATTGTGGCGGTTGTGGTATCATACAGTCCGGGCTGTTTGGAAGTGAGTAATGGGTTTTGGAACAGGAGGACTCGGTTTTTTGTACTAGTATGAACGACGAGGGCACAAGCGAGCATTGGTGAACAGCGATTGATTTTTTCCTTTTCTTTTCCTTTGGCTTGAAGGGCTGGATTGGGCATAGAATGTAGCTATACGCAGTAGTACCATAGGATGTGTAATCATTAGGCAATGAAGTCGGCGATGTTTCTCTCGGGGACATTTGGAGTTTGGTGGCGCTTCCATAAAAGTCGCCGAGGTGAGGTTTCATATCGGCCTCCACTTTGGGGACCCCTCCTTTTTTGTTGCTGAAAGTAACACTGAACACCGAGTCGGTTTACCCCCGGGATCCTCTCGATTCTCTAATCCACCCCGGATTTTAGCTTTGTTTTGCGATAAAAGTGGTAAACTAGAATCCGCGGCTGAGCTCAGCCCGGGATAAGCCAGCACATATGAAAGGGCGTCATCGAGGGGATTGTGTCAGGTGTTGGTTATTGTTCGTCCGATGGCTTGCTTTTATGGCTTTTTAGGGGAGGCGAAGGGAGGGAGGTATATCGGTTCGGTTTCTTTCTTTCTCTCTCTCTCTCGCTCTCTCCACACTGTTTAAAGAGTGGTGAGGCCGAGTTCGGAACGGAGGTTGATTACTTTATTTTGTCAGCGTTTCCGAGCCTGTGAATATAAAAAGGTTTTGGGGAGGGGTTGTATTTGTTCAAACTTCGTCAAACGTGCTCCTCCCTTCATCCTTTTAACTGTATGTAAATACAAACAAGAAAGGGGTTAAGCGCCATTACTTCTTTCAGCAAAGCTTGGGGGGGTAAAAAAAAAATACAAAATACAGAAAGCCACTTTTACATACTTCCCTCCCATTTTCCTTTTCTTTGTTACGGTTTTTTTTTTTTTTTTTTTTTTTTTTTTTCCACTCACCTCTCTCTTCTCATCACCCGACCTCACATATTACCTCAATCTCGACACCACCAAAAGCTCAAACCTTACGACAAAGCAGAAGAAAAAAAAATTGGAAGAGAACCGAAAAGATGCCAGTCAAAGTGATCACCACCGAGCTGGGGCACTCGATGCCCCCCGAAGCCCCTCACAACATTACTTTTTACGTTCCCGGCTGGGAAACAGCCAAAGCACTTCGCAGGGGCGAACCCAGCCTCCTCAGCAGACTCGCATCCATTTACCCCCGTTTCGGCCCCTGGTGCGAAGTGAAGCAGCTCGCAGGAGTGGTGCACAAGGCTCTAGGGTTTCCAGAAAATTACGGAACCGTCTTGTTCGTGCACCCGGATTGTTTCAACACCGCGAAGCACTACTCGTCTGCTGCTGCATTCAGGAAACCCGAACACCTGCTCAAGCCGGAGGAGCTGCTGTTTAGGGTCGTTGAGGTCCCCATTGAGGAACAAGAGAAGGTGAGGCTCTTTGTGATTGGGTATCCCTTGACCAAAGGACCGGGAGTGGTGGGGACCTGGCAGACTTATGGAGCAGGTATCAGCTCGAGACTTGCTGAAGCTTGTCTGAAGAATGTCGAGGGCTTGAAGGTCGTAGAGTGGCAAGCTTCCGGTGTGGATTTGGACGAGGTTGAGGTTCCTGAGCCTACTTATTTGAAGGAGACGGAAGGGCATGAAGGGTTGAAGGACACGATTGTGGAATTGGTGAAGAGGGGGGCTAGGGATGAGGAGTTGGCTGGTAAGGTGGGCAGGGATGATGTGTGGTTGTACCCGACGGGGATGGCGGCTATTTGGAGGTTGCATAAGGGGCTGCTTGGGATGGGGAGGAGTAAGGGGAAGGTGGTGATTTTGGGGAGCGTCTTTCAGAATACTTGGGGTTTGGCGAAGGAAAGCGAAGGGGGGATGAAGCATTTCGGAAGGGTGGATGAGGAGAGCCGGATGATTGAGAAGTTGGAGGAGTGGTTGGAGGAGGAAAAGAGAAACGGGGGAGAGGGTGTGGCTTACTTGTTGACCGAGTTCCCGAGTAATCCAATCTTGGAGAGCGTGGATTTGAAGAGGTTGAGGGCGGTGGTGAGTGGTCCAGTTTCTGTTTCCATTTGTTTGCATCTTTTTACTAACCAGGTGTTTGATAGGCGGACAAGTACAACTTCCCCGTGGTTGTCGATGATACCATTGGGTCTTTCGCCAACATTGACGTCCTCCCCGAGGTTGATGTAATCGTCACATCCATCACCAAATCCTTGAGCGGATATGCCAACGTTATGGGTGGCTCCGTCGTTCTCGCCCCGCACTCTCCCTTCTATACCGACCTCAAATCTACTGTCAAGTCGCAGTTCCGGAATGAATTCTTTGCCCGTGACGCAGCCAAGCTCCTCTCAAACTCCCGGGACTATCTTCCGCGCTCGCAAATCCTAAACGGCAACGCTCTCACCGTCTGCCAGTTCCTCGACTCCCAAGCAAAGCTTCCGTCCTCTCCCGTCACGGCAGTGCTCTACCCACCTTTCTCAAAGACTCACGACAACTACAAGGCTGCCTTGCGAAAGCCCACTGAAGAGTTCCCCAAGCTGGGCTATGGGTGCCTCTTCGCAGTAGATTTCGAGTCAATGGATACTGCAAGGGCATTTTATGATAATCTCAGTGTGTACCATGGCCCACATCTGGGTGCCCACCATACGTTGGCGTTTCCATTCAACGATGCTATCTGGGGTACGGAGCCTGGCGCGCCTGAGTACCTGAAAACTTATGGGGCGAATCCCGAACAGGTGAGGGTCAGTATCGGTTTGGAGAGCGAGGAGGAGCTGTTGGATACCTTCAAGTATGCGCTGGAAAAGGCCGAGGAGGTCAAGAGGAGAGCATAGTCATAAAGAATGATACCCTTGTAGAACGGAAAGAAAAAAAAAAAGAACTTTTGCAGCTTAAGCGAGATTTTTGGGTATCCCAAAGAAATGACGAGACAAATATCAAGTAACAAGAGCAAACACAGTATCCTCATAATTAACGTCCAACATCAAGCATCAACACTCTCCGTCCACCTCTTGCCGTTCTTCATCCTTCTAAGTATATAAATCTTGTCCGCCATCCTCGGACCGACCCACCAACCTCCTGTTAACGCCCTCACTCTCCTCTTCCATACTGCCACTGTCTTCCCCCTCCCTACAACCGGCACTGAGGACTCGCCCTCCTCGCTCTGTTGGTCAGGCTTCAAAATTTCCACTCCAGCAAACCCCTGAACAACACCGACGGTCTCCCACTCTTGCTCCCCGCCTCCGTACTTCCACACCTTCTCCGGCTCTTCGGTCAAGACATACCCAAAAAGTCTCCAAAACTCCTCCATCTCCAGGTCGTCACTCTCCTCCGTCTTATCAACAGCAATCGTCACCCCATCTCCATGTTGATGTACCAGCCCGCCCTCAGGCGTCAAGTTTGGCAACTTGCTTCCCGTCGCTGTGCCAAACAACGTGACGCCGGTCATGCAACTAAGTACATCCGCGTGTACAGGGACGATCGCCGATGACAAGTCTGACGAGTTAGCCGTTTCGGCAAGAACAGTTGACCTGACAAACGACAGGGCTTCGCCTCCCGGGTAGTTGAGCGACGAGAGGAGTAACATCCCCGTCGAAGCTGCCAGCGAGGCAATGATTGATATGATCATGGCCAACGCCAGAAGTGAACCTAAGAACGACTTCCCCCTTTGATTGAAAACAGTGTTGGCCCCCAACGCAGCTGCCGCCGTAATTGGTGGCACGACGTAAAAGATGAACCTGGCTTCTTTGTGTGGCTGGACCGAGTAAATCGCTACAAACAGTATAGATGGGATCGTCAAGCGTTTTGCAGCATGTGAACTAGCCGGGTGATAGAAGGCCAAGGGGATGAGAAACGTATATGTCAATGGGTTGACAAGTAACCTAGGGACGGCCGACACAAAATAGTAATACCAGGGCGAAGTTCCCCAGTTTGACGAGCTTCCCTGGATGACGTTGTAGTAGAAGCCCCAGAGTTCAGGCCAGATAGGGAACTGCTGCCAGAAGTAGCTATCTATAGGCACCGAAGTTGCCAGGGCGATGAGGAAGGATGTGCAAAAGGGGTAGATGACACGCTCGAGGGAGATGGCGGGGAGGAGGAGAAGGTAAAGGATGTTGGTGGCGAGCAAGAGAGCAATCTCCGAACGGAAAACAACAGCAGAGAAGACCAACAGTGCGATGGCTAGACGTTGTCGGCTCGGGGTAGATTTGATGAGATTGGGGGATGGCCGGGGTAGGAGAAAGGCAAAGGCAAGTGTCGTCAACCCAAAGGCAAACATATTGGGGAGGGTCCTTGAAGCGTAGAATATGATGTGGAACTGGCTTGCTTGAAGCATCATGTACCATCTCGCTGTCCCCGCACCGTAGGCCAGCCTGAGATTACGAGCAAAGATGAGGAGAGCGGCGGCGTTGAAGAGGCCTAGAACAGCCCTGACGACGAATTGAGCATGTTGGAATCCCACGGTGGCGACGAGGGGTTGTGCGACTCCAGCAAGCAAGACGGGACCTAAGAAGGTGCGCGGAACCGCACCTGAGAAAGTGAAGTGGTCGTAGGTGTGAGACAGCCTCTCGTAAACATTGGAGGTGGGCATCCCATAGACGAGCACATCGTGTGTGGCTTGGATGTTGAAGGACTCTTCAACTTTGGTGTAAGGGGCCAGAATGAGATGGAGTAAAATCAATCCGGGTATTAACAAAGAGAGAAATGAGTCTGCAAACCTCTATCCGTTAGTGGATTGGAAATCGGGGAAGCGGATGTGTGAAGTTCTCACCAAAGGTCCTCATGATTCTCACTCCTGACGCTCCGTCCCAAGTATCTTCAAATGCCCCGTCGAATTTGTTTGCGGCTGCGTCAAACCGCACATTCTTTTTGGGTGCCATCGAGTCAATCAGAGCTTTAAAGCTGTTGACACCGATACTCCAGCAATTTCACGCTAACTTCGTATTGTTATTTTGAGCTTCATCTCACCATAGACAAAGCTGAGGTGAAGATGACACTGCGGGTAGGGCGGTTGGGGAACCCCTGCCAGGGGCTCGTGCGCTGTCAGGACAGCCCCGCCATTGTTGCTCCACCAGGCACTTTCAGGCGTTTGGGAAGAGCTCCTGGGCGACAACGTTGGAGCCATAACGACCCCGCGACATTCCATCATTGACACCACCAAATCGTCCATAATTTGATATATACGACAGAATGGCTTCTGCGGACCCCTTTGACTCGGCGCTGTAAGCTCTTTGCCTCCTCCTTGATAAGTTCGATCGGCACCAAGAACCTGGGACTGACCAAGGACCCTATCTTAATAGGGACCTCCTCCGGCGCCTGAATCCCAAACACACCGCAGACCATCTCAACAACATCATCTCTCTGGCCCCTGATCTCACCGAAGATCTCCTCTCTTCTGTTGACCAGCCCCTTACCGTGCGCCGATGCAAGCAAACTGGTCGCGACTACCTCCTTTGCGACTACAACCGCGACGGCGACAGCTACCGCTCCCCATGGAGCAATCAGTTCGACCCTCCGCTCGATGAGCACGGAGTGGGTGGAGTAGGTGCTGGAGGCAATGAGGGTGCCGGCGAAGGTGCCGTTCCCGGCGAGCGCGTGCGCAAGATGGAGATCAAGGCCAACGAGGCCTTTGATGTGTACCGGGAGCTGTATTACGAGGGGGGCGTGTCTTCAGTCTATTTCTGGAACTTGGATGACGGATTTGCGGGTGTAGTATTGTTGAAGAAGGGTATGCATATACAAGAGTTTTCTTTGGATAAACCGAGACTAACACCTGACCCCGTTTTACAGCCTCCCCACAAGGTGACAACACAACCTCGGGCGTCTGGGACTCGATCCACGTTTTCGAAGCCAGCGAGCGTGGCCGCACCTCCAACTACCGCCTTACCTCGACCGTCATTCTCTCCCTCGCCACCAAGGGCTCCTCGCTGGGCGAGGTCGACCTCTCGGGCAACATGACCCGCCAGGTGGAGAGCGACCTCCCCGTAGAAAGCGACGAGAGCCATATCGCCAACATTGGCCGGTTGGTTGAGGACATGGAGCTCAAGATGCGGAATCTGTTGCAGGAAGTCTACTTTGGCAAGGCAAAGGACGTTGTCGGAGACCTGCGCAGCATTGGCAGCTTGAGCGAGGGCCAGCGCGACAAGGAGACGCACCGCGAGCTTATTGGCAGCATGAAGAGATGATGATTCGTTTTGTGTGTTTTTAAAAACTGATACTGCAGCTTAGCGACATCCCCGCAATAATCCTTGTTTATACCATGCTCGTTTCTGTTTTCTGCAAAGCCTAACACGTCGGCACCGTGGCCTCTGGAACTGAGGTCAAAACGTTTCTGCATTGGTAGCCCCGGAATCCCCGAAGCACACGTGGTACGCCATGGTTGTGCTTTGCCTGATACTATCGGTGCATGTACATCATTCGGATCGCGAAGTCACCGGTGAAATCCACAGTCAATGGATGTTCCGCCGATAGTAAATTGCACCATGCTATTGGACAGAATCAAAGGATGGCTTCGGCTTTACATGACGGTTACAACCCACGCTTCACTCCCACTTGGTGCCCTTTTCCCTTGCCCCGAGGTGTAATTAAACAGGCATGCAGACTACCTGATAGCTCCATCGGCTGTCCACACAATGTGTGGAGAAATGCTCAGCACTATGAATTACTTGGCTCCCTGTATTAGTAAGTTTAAACGATAGGTTATCTTGGAAGTCCCTTGCTTGTCTGTGTTCCAAAACGCCCTGACGACGACAGCCAACCACCACTAACTCCTAACATCAAGTTAGCCGCACATAAATATTGGCCGGCGTAAGGCCCGTGAACAGATCTGACAATTGTCATATACCTCATGCAAGGTACGGGAAACGGACGTGGCTTCCGCTTCCGTCCAACGATGTCATGAATTTAAGGTAGGTACCTGCACCTGAGTTTGAATCTAGGAGAAACATGCCCTCTAGCTCTCGGCAGAGACCGACGGGACCGAAGATGGGGTCTAAATCTCTTATTTTTCTTGCCACATTGTTTGTTGTGGCCTAATATTTGTTCTTGTATTTGTGTCTTGTGTACGTACAAGATCTGTATCGCGCTTGTAAAGTAAACAAGTCCCGTCTCACACACAATAGTTTGGTTTGTTGCCTCCCTCTCCCCTTGCCCTGAATCCCACCTGGGATTTCACCGAGTATCCGACCCAGCGGCTCGGGGCCAGGCAGACGAGAAAAAAAAAATTACCTTCATGAGTAAGAGAATCCCGAGATTACTCCCCGTGTCTGAATCATGGAGATCAATCTCTTTCCTTTTATGCTTGGCAATATCAGGACAGTTAAGTTTTCAAAAATCTAACAAAAGTTGGCTAATTGAAACCCCAGAGTATCAATAAGGTAGTCTTTAATATGCAGCTTTATGCTGTCACTCATTTCAAAAAACAAAAAAAAAGACTTACTGTCTTGATCTGCTGGAACATGGGGTAGTTGGTCTTACTTCAAAAAATCTTGTCAAACTCTATTCATTCCATGATCTCCCATCTATGTGTATTCCTCTTCTGGGCTTGATCAACACGGTCTCTTTTCACACCGGTCACTGCGTCAGTGGTTTAGTGGTAAAATCCATCGTTGCCATCGATGGGCCCCGCGTTCGATTCGCGGCTGACGCAAACTTTTTTCTTCCCGCTTTAATTTCTCTCGGAACCTTCCGTGTGTTAAATCTTACTTGATACACGTCTTTCGTCATGATCAACAGGGGGACGACGGGGATGATAATGTCGATGTATCATGACACAAACTACACTTTAAACTGTTTGCCTTTTTTTTTTTTTTTTTTTTTTTGCGTGTGTGTGTGTTTTGCCTTGTTTTACTTTTCACTGTACATCGTAATTTGAGTATGAACTGATGAATCATTATCAAATCGTGAGAAATCCATTGTCCCTTCACCATCAACCACCTATTTCAAACTTCACTTCCTTTCTCTCCCCGCAATGATGCCGTCCGCTTAACAATGCTCAATTAGGTTTAGACAGTAAAAGTTGACGGGTCAAAAATACCGGGTGAACGTTTGCCAGCCGCACACTAGTGGCGTTGACGAAAGCGTTTGTTGTGGTAGTATCCGGCCGTAATAAGTAGTCGATGTTCTGGCCAGACTTTTTTCTTCTTCCTATTGACGAAGGTGGCTGGAGACTGTACACTAGAATGTGGCACGAGGGGGGGGAGAGCAAGCGCTTCAAAGGTCTAGACCACGATGGAAATTCTTTCCGAGTTTCACGGCTATGCCGAAAGCTTGAAAAAATAATAATTTGAAAGGCTGGCTAAAAGACCTCTGAGACGCGAAGGCGTGAAGGTTTGGAGAGGGGAAAATGTCAAACTCACAGTGGGAAAAAAAAGTTACATACATGAGGTCAGATGGAATGTGATACATTTGGCGTCATTACGCCCCATCTCTGTTTTACAACTGCAGAAGACGCATTGACGAAGGGTTAGGTAATTATATTTACACTTTGAAATTGTTGGTATATTACCGAGCTAATTCGGAGTGGGGGTTAATTTGAGTTGATTAGTATTCAGATATCTGTATTGAACGAGACAGTTTAAACTGAGGATCAATTTGAAGATCATCCAAGCTTGCAAGTGCAATTGGCTTTTCTTTTCGGGGAATTTTGTTTCTCAACAAGCCCGCGTATCGGATCCGCGGGCGGGGCTGTGGTTCAGGTGGTTTCATTTGGGACGACGCTATGCAACCATGTAAAACAGGGCCGATATAGGAAGTCTTCTAGAAAGAGGGACGGCACGGGAAAACGATAGCGGTTGCGCGCGGGTGTGGATGTTTGTCTGACGCAAACCGAAAGTTTTTCTTCTTCCCTTTCATGGCTGCCCCTGAACGGGAAGAGGACAATCCTTGTTACGTCTTGCTATTTGCTGCTGGGATTCGCTAGGAATCTGGGGGCGAGACGGCCCGAGGCGAGGACGGAGAGCAACACACACACACTGGACCTGCCGAATTGGATGATATTGACAAGTGATATTAACATGCTCAGGTGTTGTTCGATCAACAACCTTCTCAATTCTTCTACGAAAACAGGACCTTTTCTGCCCTTGGGCAGGTAATACAAGGACAAGAGATAAAAATGGCAAGGAAAAAAGGGGTAGAAGAGACCTACTTCCCGCCAAGCCGATCTTCACATCCAGAAGAAAAAACAGCAGAAAGGAACAAAAGCTGCAACCACACAGACCCCTCCACATCTTTCTGCAGCCTGCAGGTCGTGTTGAACTTGGGACGACGCAACGTATGCAGGCATGGCACGGTGCAGTCATGACCAAACAGCACCAGGTCTTCCTAATATGTTCTCGTTGTGTGTAGTGTATGTGCTGCTAAGCGCGCGATACGCCGGCGTTGGTGAAAGGGTCAGACTTGGGGGCTTTAATGCTTCATTCACTGTGAGTCGGCTCGTGGCATGTGTCTCGGACTATGCTGGCATCACCGTTTGTCTCGGCAAAGACGGCGTCACAGGTCATCCGGATAGAGTAATACTAAGAAAGGCGTCAAAGTTTCTTCGCTTGGGTTCCAGGTTTGGTTCGTGATCGTTTGTTGGAAGGGCAATCAATTCCCCTTTCAAGGGGGGGGTTGGTTAGGAGCTGAAGCCAAGCAGTGTCCACCAGACAGACCGTGCGGCCGAAAGGAGCCCTTGAATGAAAGCTCCTGCACGCTGCAGAACGCTTGCTGCAGAATCCCCGACGAACAAGCCTGAGCCCTGAACGGGAAGGCACAAAAAAGTTCGGATGATGGGCGTGACAGGTTGCTGACAGGTCGTACCATGCAGGAATTAGAAATGTATTGTATATTACAGGTACGGAGGTCCTGTACTGTACGGGACACACCCACACGGAGCACATCCCGGGGGCCCCTCTCGGTTCTTGACGCCTCTCTCCCTCTTTCAGACGAACCGGGAGCGCCGCCGTGTTGCGCGCTGCCTGTTCGCCGTGTGAGGATCAGATGAATGAATCAGGATTCTGGCAGGATTCACAGTGGACGACAGGTAACAACTGACTGTCGAGATCCCCAAGATCCCATGGGTTTGGGATTCGCATAAAGACTCCACAGCCGCCCCCCGTCAAGTGGGCTTTTCTGCTTGGCGGTTCCTCAAATCGGTTGTCCATCGCACACATTTATATGACTATAAGGCAGCCAGAAGAAGCTGCAGAACATTTTTCCCAGACGTGGCCCGAGATAGGTAGCCCCTCCTTTCAACAAAGCCGACCTCACCGGGCAACCCCTTTTTCGAGTCGAGTGAGATCCCCTCGTATCCGAAGGAGAGCAAAAAAACATACAATCATTGCATCGCTTCAGCCCTTTTTGTTTCAACGCGGTAGCATCTATCCATCTTTCTCGGTTCCATATTCCCTGGTTCCCGCCCGCCGCTGCGGATCTCTTGGGACCATTTCAACCCCTCGTCTCTTTTTCGCACCTCCACCCTTTTAGTCTCTGTTTGTTGTACCTTACCCTTTACTACTGCTACCTCCTGTACCTCCTACCTGCTCCGTCCTCTTCTTTCCCACTCCTCTCCTTGCGAAACCCGCGTCTTCCGGTTTCTTTCCCTCTTTTTGCGATTTGCAAACTCCCCGGCTCCGAAAATTTAAGACAGGACATCCCGGAGCAGCCCGACATCTACGAACGCCTACCTACCTTTCTGGGACGAATCTACCAATCTAATAACCTTGGAGCGGAACCGCTCCATTATTAGCCAGCCAGCTTTTGCAACATTACCGAAACTCCAAGTGTAGCTGTTACCTAAACCGTAACCCCGCCCGCCGCCCAAAACTTCTTGTGCCTCCACGACCTCTCCTTCAGCAAAAGGCACAAGTTTTGCCCACCCCGGGTATCCAACCCCCCGAATTACAGAAGCCATGGCGGAGAAACCGTCGGTGTTGATCATCGGCGGTCTCGGGTACATTGGCCGGTTTTTGGCCCTCCACATCCACAAGAACAACCTCGCGTCCGACGTGCGCATCGTCGACAAGGTCCTGCCGCAGCTCGCATGGCTGCCCCCGCTGTTTGAGGAGGCATGCGCCGGATCCAAGTTCGTACAGGCAGATGCAAGCAGAGAGCGTAAGTTTATTTTTGGACCAGTTCCTTTGATTTCCAGACTTAACCCTATTCATCTCTCAAACGTGGTTGAGGCTAACGCCGCACCTTCTTTGGTGTCCAGAGTCCCTCCCCCGGATATTCGACCGAGCCGACGGCAAGCAATGGGACTATGTGTTTAACTGTGGCGGCGAGACGCGCTACTCGCAAGAGGACGAGGTGTACAAGCTGCGATCGCTTGACCTGTCCCTCACCGTGGGCAGGGAGGCGGCCAAGCGTGGCGTCAAATGCTTCGTCGAGTTGAGCACAGGAATGGTTTACAAGCCGGATTCGTCGCCCAGTAAAGAGCAGGACAAGCTCAAGCCATGGAGCAAGATTGCCGTGTACAAATTGCAGGCCGAGGAGGAACTGGCGAAGATTGAGGGGTATGTGTTGCAATGGAAACATGAAGACTGAAAGGTTCTTGCTGACCCCCACACAGGTTGAATCTGGTAATTGTGCGCCTTGCACATGTCTATGGGCCTTATGCTTCACAGTGGGTCGCTACGGCGCTCTGCATGGCTAGAGTGTATCAGGCGCTCGAAGAGGAAATGAAGTGGCTTTGGACAAAGGGACTCCGCCAGAACACGGTCCATATTGACGATGTGTCGCGCGCGCTCTGGGCCGTTGCTGACTGGTACACTGCTGGGAAGGATAAGTGGGACGACGCGACTATGGGTAAGGCACCAACGTTCAACATTGTCGACAAGGGCGTCACTACGCAGGGCACCATGTCCGAGATTATCGGAGAGATCTTTGGCATCGAGACTGGCTTCCAAGGAACGGTGATCAGCTCATTCGCCAAGTTAAATCTCGATAGTGTCGTGGACGACGTCAACGATGAGCTTTTGGGCCCGTGGGCTGACCTTCTCGCCGAGGCCGGCATCACACGACCTGGGCCCCTGACTCCATTCATGGAGAAGGAGCTGCTCAAGGACACGGACTTGAGCATGGATGGTTCGAGACTGGAGAGCGTTGTCGGATTCACGTATGAGAAGCCTGCCATCACAAAGGAGCTTGTGGAGGAGGTTATTGAGAGCTATAAACAGATGAATTGGTGGCCTTGAAGTCGTGTACGTGATATACGTACGGAGGAAGGCAGTTTTTCTTTTTCTTTTTTCGGAAAGCAGCGAAGGGGGGGAGCATTATACCTTGGTGGCTCGGCCGAGTCGGTCGAGACTCAGCAAAAAGAGTCATCATGAATGATTTGATACGGGCAGTTCGTAGCGGAATGCGGCTGCCACGTTCCATATTCGGTACCGTCGGAAAAGCGGACTAATGTAGGAGGAATGTGGGCGCGCGGAAGTCCGTGCTGCTGGGAATCAGTGAGAACCATATGTGTGTAATAAGGGTAATAAAAGCGTCAGTTTAGAGATAATGGCGTTGTTTGCTTCCTTATTTTAGATGCTGAAAGTATAATCATTACTGCCATGTCTCACGAATGCTACGATCCCCAGTCGTTTTCGCTTGAGATGCATGGTGGCCAGACTCCGGACCGCGTCCCGTTGGGAAACGTCTTTCACGTGGGAATTGGGATCTTTGGGGGAGGGGTCGTAGTGGCAATCTACCCCGCACTAAAGCCCCCTTAAACTGCCTTGGCTTGCTCCCGTCAGCTTGGCTTGGGGACAGAGGGACTCCATCGTACTTTTTTTCGGCCTCAAACAACGGCGCGCCCAGACATGATCAAGGGCGAAACGGGGTTAACGGGGAGCTTTGCTGGTCCGATTCCGAGTTTTCGATGTTGAACGGAGCTATCGGGACAATAAAAGCTGCACGGACAAATTAAAGACCTATTATCGTTAGGCATTCGTTAAGGTTTGGCTGGAAGATAGACCGGGCGCAACAGTAAATCGAACGGCCGTAACGGTCGAAAGGGGGCTAGTCGACCTGGAAACAAACGTGGTGGACAGAGAAGAAAAGAAACTGTGTAAACGGAAACAAGAACAGGAAGCCCAGGACTATGAACGGGCATCCCATCTCGTTCCCCCGCAAAATGGGATACGAATGCTGCGTCATCCAGCTTGGTTGGGGATGGATCATCGGAGTCGATGGCTGGAAACAGGGGATCAATCCGCAGTCATTACAGGCCTATCCCCTGGTAGGTGAGCTTTTGCCAGGTTGCGGTGTGCCATCTGTTAACATGGGGAGCACTGGGGAGCTTTCAAATGCGGTGGTGTGAGACCGTGAAACACTAGGAATAAGCTCGTGAAGAAGCTAGATGCCTCGGCCGCCGAGCCCAGTTCATGCCTCTCTCGGACAGCCTTGGAACCTAAACGCTACTCCTCACACTCTCTGAGATGCAGCTTGCATTGCCCCACACTTAGCCTTCACAATCACTGGAGAAGTAACTCCAGAAGTGGCAGACCAGAAACTGGATACCAGGTACTTAAAGATCCAAGGGATAACCCTCCCTCCCTCTCTTTTTTGTCTTTAAATTAATCTCTCATTCTATTCAACAAAATCAGCTCTCTACAAAACAAGCTGCCACACGCACACACACTTAATCAACTCAACCGCACAAACAGCCCTTTCAAAATGGCCGCTCCCGCATCCAAGACCATCGGTGACCTCAACGGCAAATGGGTTCTTGTACGTTCTGTTCTAGCTTTGCGCTCTCCAATCCTCTATCTTCCCTCCTCCTCCTTCTCCTAACCAAAGCCCCGTGTAAACAGAACAAGACCATCTCCTCCCCCGTCGAGCCAGCCCTCGCCCTCCAGGGCGTCGGCTGGGTGACCCGCAAGATGGTCGGCCTCGCAACCGTAACCCTCGACATCAATCAGTTCACGGCCCCCCCTTCCCCTCCCGCTGAGCCCTCCGGAACCCCCGTCACCCACATCGAGATCGAGCAGACCGGCACCGGCGGCATGAAGGGCTCCACCGAGAAGCGCTGTGCCGACAACGAGTTCCGCGACCACTCCGACTGGCTCTTCGGCCACGTCAAGGGCCAGTCCCGCTGGATCAAGACCGAGGAGATTACCGACGAGTTCCTGAAGCAGGGCTGGCTCGAGGGCGACGAGGAGAAGACCGGCCCCAAGGGCGAGTCCCACTTCCTCAGCCACGTCGAGAGCTACGACAACGGCTGGACCGCCACTCAGATCTGGGGCTTCAAGCTCGACAAGGAGGGCAAGAGACGGTATGCCCGCAACATTGTTATCGCCAAGGGCAGCGAGAGGGTCGAGTTGAACTTGTGGTATGATTACCAAGAGTAAATCAGGGGGATCGTTTTAAGGAGGGGGTAGAAGATGAAAGGTTTTTGTGGTGCGGCAAGCTATGTCTCCTTTTTTATTTTGTGCTGGTTTGATGCATCTGATGTTACTGGTAAATCCTCCCAACTAAAAGGGTTGGATAATGCAGTTGGCTTTCCTTTGCGAGGGGGACGATTATGGGAGGAGTATTGCTTATCCTTTTTACAAAATTTAAACCTCGCATTATAGATTGCCACTGGACTATTCGGAAACTCAAGAATAATAAGCACCAAGTACCATCTTTTTGATATCGCCATACGCTGTGATACTGAACTGCCAACTTTATGTTTGTGGAAAACAGGAAGCTTCGGAAACGCGAGCCTCGAGGAGAGCCTTGAACTAGTATATCCCTCTCAGTCTCCCGTGGGTATGGCTTACCTCGCTCTTATAGTACCCAAAATACCCCCCTTTCCATGTTGAATCCCCTATTTTGACTGGGATGAAATTATGCCGTGCACGAGATATGCGATGGGCATCCCCTGCCGTCCCACCCAACGCCATGTTTAATGATAACGATTTTCCCCTCCCGGACCGAAACTGGCACACTGTTCTTTTCTTCGGGGTTCCTCTACGCCAATGTCTCGCGTAGAATAGCGTGCCATTTTCAACCTTCCTCTTTGAGCTTTTGCCAACCCGCACCAATAGCCACTGACTAAGCCGGTCTCCGCTTGACAAACTCTTCGAGGTCCTCTCTTGTCGCAACACCCAGCACAAATCGTCTGTTGTCGTCGGTAATAACGGCAAAGTCCTGCTTCTGTCCGCCGGTCTCGACGCCCTCGAAGAAAGCCTCCAGCTCCTCCAGTGGAGTGTCCATAGAAATGACTCTATAGCGTGTGCCCTTGCGCTGGAAGCGCGTCATAGCGGTGCGAACCTCATCCTCCGGCTTGACTTTTCCTTGTTCAAGCAGTGAGTGAAGGTGAGGAATGGAGATGTAGCCGAGCAGGGCGCGGTTGGTGGACGAGACGACGGTCAGGTGGGTGTAGTCGCGCTCAAAAGCCGAGAGAAGGGCAACAGAGACGGAATCGCTTGGTGTGAGGGAGAGGGCCGCAGGTGGGTCGAGGTCTTCCACTGTTGCCTGTATGAATTGGAATAAGGGTCGTTAGTTTGAGAGAGTTCTGTTGGTGTACGAGATTATGGTGATGATGATGCGATCTTACCCCACGATACCGGGAAGCCCATTTCGAGACAAAAGGTTGTTCGGAAGGCTGTGACATTATTTCTGCCATTTTAGGGGCGTAGAGAGGTTGACAGGAGTGTTAAAAATTGGTAGGTCTTCTTGTACTTTAAAAGCTTATTCCTTCGCCCACGTTGTTGGTGCGACTCAAAAGTTTTATTATACGGCGTAAGAGTTGAGGTCACTCTGGCTCCCTTGTTCAACGCTCGGTGAGTAACCTGAGCGGTGACCCCGCTGCGGCCAATCACATGCCAATTAGCTAATTCTGGTAGGTGGTGGGGGTTTTTGGATCGTGGGATGAACCGTGCAGCGTCCAAGAAGATGGGGGGCATGGGGCGGGTGGATTTGTCTTCAAGGTTTCTGTTCCCCGGACACGCCGGGGCCGTGGTGGGTCTTTTATAGCATCAATTGCTCCGAAATTTCGGGAGGGGACCGGGAAGACTGCCGGACAGAATTGATAATAGGTATTCTGGTCAATTGGGGATGCAAAACGCCAATCAGTCAATTGGAGATCATTGAATCAACGTTTAAGTGCCAAGCTGTCAGTATTGGCCAAAGACGGTTAGGAAGTACGGCGTAGACCCCACCAACCCAACGATGTCACTTCCCGTGGTATCCGATGTCGTCACTGCACTGACTGGATTCCATCGCATTGGTTGAAACCAGCTGCGAACAGGAAGAGCCTGAGTACGAGCCGTAGCAGCTAATCCTTAGTAAGGGCAAGTGTAACCTTTCCCTGGATGGATGAACGGCCCTGAAGGTAATAAACCGGGATGTTGAAGCTGTCCATCCTTTCCGCCCGGAACAGAGGAGACAAGGGGGGTTTACTATAGCTGTCATCCACCCCAGCAGCAGCACTTATCTCCGTGATTCCTGTTTCGCCGTTCCAACTTCTTTTAATCTACCTAATTCGCTCACTCTTCATCCCTTCAACCTCTCGTGATACATCTCTGTACGAGATACCAAGGTTGATTTCCTTTCTTCGACCTCAAAGCCTCTCCCTCAATTTCATTCTGCATAGGCCGGTAAGCTCGGATCTTTGAGACCCTAGGAATACCTTCTTTTTTACAGCGCAACTTACACACCACCAACTTCCAGGTAACGGTTCGTTTCACCAAGATGTCGCCGTTATTCCCCAACCTGGAGCTTCTCCAGCAGACCTTCACTAGTCCTCTGTCGCAGTCCAAGCCGACCGTGACGTCTACAACGACTGGTCGTACGCCTTACGAAGCTCGGATGGACCTCTACCCCGCCTACTCGATTGCCGACGATACCAAGAACAAAGCGAAGAAACTTAGTGCAGAGGCTGCCAAAGAGTTCGAGGCTGCTGCTTCTAAAGCTCGTCCCAAATCTGGCCACATCGAGCTATATTCTGGTCAATACTATGCTGCCTGCACTTTTGGCGGTCTCCTTGCGTGCGGCTTGACCCATACCGCAGTTACCCCTCTGGATCTCGTCAAGGTCCAGCGCCAGATCGACTCAAAGCTATACAAGAGCAACACCCAAGCCTGGGGCAAGATTTATCGTAGCCATGGCGTCCGTGGCATCTTCACCGGTTGGAGCCCGACCTTTTTTGGATACTCTGCTCAAGGTGCCTTCAAGTATGGCTGGTATGAATACTTCAAGAAGACCTACTCGGATCTCGCGGGCCCTGAGACAGCAACGAAGTACAAGACGGCATTGTATCTTTCTGCCTCGGCTTCTGCTGAGTTCCTTGCCGACATTGCCCTCTGTCCATTTGAAGCCATCAAGGTCCGCATGCAAGGCTCCATCCCGTCGCCCTACACGGGCACACTCCACGGTCTCAAGACCATTACGGCTGCTGAAGGTGTTTCAGGGCTGTACAAGGGACTGTATCCTCTTTGGGGAAGACAGATTCCTTATACCATGATGAAGTTTGCTTCTTTTGAGACCATTGTTGAAATGATCTACGATCGTCTTCCTAGAAAGAAGGACGACTACAGCAAGGTTGCTCAGACAGGCGTGTCATTCACGGCTGGTTATCTGGCAGGCATTCTTTGTGCCATTGTTTCTCACCCTGCCGATGTCATGGTCAGTAAGTTGAATGCGTATCGCAAGCCAGGAGAGGGGTTCGGCACTGTGACGTCGAGAATCTACAGCGACATTGGATTCCGTGGGCTCTGGAATGGGCTTCCCCTGAGAATTGTCATGATTGGTACCTTGACTGGCCTCCAGTGGATGATCTATGTGAGTAATTTCATGCCAAAATGTGACGGATGAACCTGTTATACTGACCCATGAGCAGGACTACTTCAAGATCTACATGGGCTTCCCGACCACCGGTGGCTCGGCCCCCGAGAAAAAGGACTCATGAATTTCGAGATGATCATAGCCACGGTATAATGTTGTTTCTTTTGTCGTCATCATGTACCTGTTTCTGTAGTCGTTAGTGTCACTTTTTTGTTACAAAAGGGGATTCTGGGGTCGTTTCGAGGGTTCGAGATGTAAATCGGATTGCAACAACAAGATGAAGGCATCGTCGGATTTCCCGAAGAGTTTAAGCTAGCATATGTCTTGTTTGTGTTTCGTTTTATCATTTCATTCTCATGAGGTTAATGAAGGCAATACGCGTACAGGCTGATAAAATTGCAAGGCGGAGCCATGGAGGCAGTGTTGATGGGTGAAATTCCAATCCATGTTTGAGCTGAACGTGCGGGGCGGCCCGTTTTGAAACCCCAGGGCTGCCTGCATCAGTGCTTGTTATGCACTGGACTCGACAAACGCGTGTTCTAGTGGGGTTTTAGAAGGCTTAGCACCAATGCCTGCTGTATATTCTGTGACCAATGGCATCGCAAGAGACCGGTTGTGCAACTTTATGGCCGACCCCGCCACCATATGCCATCGTCATCAACAACCCTGTTTTCTGGCATCAACACGGAAGCCTCCAACGGAACGAACATTAAGCCACGGGACTCCAGCGGACGAAGCTTCAGACCCCGTTGTTTTCACGACTTTATTATCATTGCCTATACCAAAAACCTATCCGCGTATAAACACGGCTCTCATTGGCCGACTGTCTCCGTTCGCACCTACTTGCAGTAGCTCCTTGACTTACCTGCGACCTTATCCATACCTGAAGATAGAAGAAAAAGAATCGAGTTCATTTCAAGAAAAGAATATCTGATAAACTCTCTCACACTTACCTTCTACCTGAAATTCCCATAAATCAACTCAAGATTGTCACTCACTGGTTATTTCTCATTCCTCACCCTTCCCAAACAGGAAGTTCACATCATACGTAATACCTACGATACATACCACCTTTATTCAACATGACCTTGACAGAGGGCAAAGATCCGCGCAGGACGAACGCCGTCCCCATCGCAGAAGAGCTCGACGTCAATGATCAATCCGACCTCGACGTACCACCTCCTGCCTACGGCGACAGCCTTGACCAGCTTCAGCTCTCACAAGCAGGGTTTGCTGCCGATGCAGCCATCACGTCAAATGGACGCATCAACATCAACATCTCCGAAAAGAACAGACGCCTTTCACAGTTACTTGCCCCCGCTATCAGTAATCAGTTGTCAGCATCACACTCACTCCCTTCCGGTCCTTTACCACCGCCATATATCCCACCCAGTCTAGGCGGCTTACCTGGCCAGACACCACCGCCCCGTTTGAATGTCGTCATACAAATTGTTGGCTCGAGAGGCGATGTTCAGCCCTTCATTGCACTCGGCCAAGTACTACGAGATACCTACGGCCACAGAGTGCGAGTAGCCACACATCCGACATTCAAGAAGTTCGTCCAAGAGAATGGACTCGAGTTCTTCGATATCGGAGGCGACCCAGCTGAGCTCATGGCATTCATGGTCAAGCATCCCGGCTTGATGCCTGGATTTGATGCGATTAAAACCGGAGAGATCACTAGGAGACGACGGGGCATCGAGGATATGCTGAAAGGATGCTGGCGGAGTTGTATCGAGGCTGGTGATGGCAGCAATCCTCCTGCAAAACCTTCCCGGCGCGGGGACGGAAGTGGCGGGTGGGACAGCTTCGTTCCGCCCGGTGAAGGAGAGAAGAACAGACCGTTCGTGGCGGATGCTATCATTGCCAACCCGCCGAGTTTTGCGCACATCCATATCGCAGAGAAGCTGGGCGTGCCGTTACATGTCATGTTTACAATGCCGTGGACACCGACAAGAGCTTTCCCACATCCGCTGGCTGATATTATCTCAACAAACGCGGACGATGTCATGACCAACTATGTGTCGTATGCGCTGGTTGAGATGATGACCTGGCAGGGATTGGGCGATGTCATCAACCGATTTCGGACTGATGTCCTTGATCTGGAGAGTATGAGCCTACTGTGGGCCCCTGGAATCTTGAGTCGGATGAGGATACCGACGACGTATTGTTGGTCACCTGCTTTGATACCGAAGCCAGCGGATTGGGCGAATGAGATTACGATATCAGGATTCTTCTTTTTGAACCTGGAGTCGTCTTATACCCCTGATCCAGAGCTTGCTGCTTTCCTGGCTGCGGGACCACCCCCCGTTTATATCGGATTTGGGTCGATTGTGGTTGACGATCCGGACGCTCTGACGAGAACCATTTTTGACGCCGTGGCTGCTACTGGTGTGAGAGCATTGGTGTCGAAGGGTTGGGGCGGTATTGGTGGTGACTCGCTACGGGTTCCTCAAAACGTTTTCATGTTGGGAAACTGCCCTCACGACTGGCTCTTCAAGCGGGTCTCGGCCGTTGTTCACCATGGAGGTGCTGGAACCACAGCTGCTGGCATCAAGGCAGGAAAGCCGACTGTCGTCGTCCCGTTCTTTGGGGACCAGATCTTCTGGGGTACCATGATAACCCGAGCCGGAGCTGGTCCGGCCCCTATTCCTCACAAGACGCTCAATGCTGCTAACCTGGCTGCTGCTATTGAAGAGTGTCTGAGGCCAGAGACACAGGCGAGAGCTCGAGAGCTGGGACAAAAAATTCGGGAGGAACAGGGCGCCGACGTTGGAGGCAAGGCTTTTCATCAGTTTATAAACATCGACAAGATGAGATGTTCACTTGCCCCCAGCCGTGTCGCTGTCTGGCGGATAAGGAGATCACAAGTCAGACTGAGCGCATTGGCAGCCGCAGTGTTAGTCAAGCAAGGATGGCTGAAGTATTCGGATCTCAAACTCTATCGCTCGATCGAGCACAATACCGAAGAACAACCGTGGGATCCCATCTCGGCCGCTACAGCTGCCCTCGTTGGAGATATCGGTGCTCTCGGCCTGGCAGTGGCAGATTTCCCTCGAGAAATATTCAAAGGGACCACCAAGGGGAAAAAATCGAAATCCAACACAAACAATCAGGATGGATCATCTGCTGCGGCAACACCCACCGGTTTACTCACTCCGGAACCCAACAATCACCGTCCTGGATCCTCTCGCTCTCGCTCCCCAACGACTAGTAGTATCAGCTCTCTCTCAAGAACACTCACCAACAGCACGGTAGATGCACCCGTCACGCAACCATCTCAATCACCCTCCAGCCATGCGCCCTCCAACCCCACAAATAAAGACGAACCTTCCGCCAACAACTCCAACCCAATCACCCTGGACATGGCCCTCGGCGCCGGCAGAGGAGCAATGCGAATCCTAGGCACGTCCGCCAAGATCCACACAAACTTCTGTCTCGGTCTCGCCCGCGGGTTTCGAAACGCTCCAAAACTGTACAACGACGATACCGTCCGCCCTCAAAACGAGAAAGTCACATCTCTGTCATCGGGCCTGAAACTAGCCGGCAAGGAGTTTGGTCAAGGCTTTTACGACGGCGTAGCAGGACTCGTCACGCAACCAATGCGCGGAGCAACAAAAGAAGGTGGTGTAGGCTTCATTAAAGGGTTTGGAAAAGGAATCGGAGGACTGGTGCTCAAACCCGCAGCAGGGGTCTGGGCTTTGCCTGCTTACACTTTTGCAGGTGTTCAGGCAGAGGTTAGGAGTAAGGTCTTTGGTATTGGGAGGGAGGTAGCGGAGTACATTATTGCTAGCAGAGTTAAAGAAGGGGAAGCTGAGGAAGGAAAAGCAAATGAAGAGGAAAAGATGGACTTGATTCGACGGTGGAATATTTTGGTCGAGGGAGGTGATGGCAAAGAGCTGAAAGGGTTTCGGGGGTGGAAGAACAAGGAGAAAAGGGAGGCAGAGGTGCATAAATTGCAGAAGCACAAGAGCAAGGAAGAGGGGCGCGAGAAGCCGGTGGTGGTTGGGCCGTCGAGGAGTGGCACTTCGTCGCCGAGTGAATCGGGAGCGGAGAATAATGACCCCGATGCTGCGGCGCTCGAGGTGGCTATTCGGGAATCGGTTATGCGGACTTCAAAGGGGGACCCGGAGGAGGATGCGCAGATTGAAGCTGCGATGAGGGCGAGTGTCAAGGAAATGAGGAGAGTGGCTGTGGCTGATCAGCTACTGCAGCAACAACAGCGCGCAGTTAATGAGTGGCCTAAGGATGTTAAGCAGCCTATCAACATGGTTGACAAAGGAGATGAAAGATTGAAAGAGTTGGCCAATATTACGGACGAGGAGTACCAAGTTCTCATTGAGGAAGCGGTTAGGAGGAGTTTGCTTGAGCAACAGCAACGGATGTTCTGCCATGAGCAACAACAACAACACCAACAACACCAAGGTATTGACAATCAAGTGTTTGTAGATGAAAAAGCGGCATTGAAGAAGAGTGGTAATGCCGGCGCAGTTGGGAAAGGTCGACCTTCTTCTTCTTTGCCTGCCTACGAATTAGAGGGAGACTCATTACCTGCCTATTCGGTTATGGCTCCTCCTTCTCAACCTCCTGCTCTGCCTCCTCGATCTCCTCCTCGGACACAGGAGGATGGCGATGAGGAAGAACAGCTCCGCCGAGCGATTGAGGAGTCGGAGCGAGACCATCGTAGTCGATCACAGCAACAAACGGAGGAGGAGATTGTTATGAGTTATGTCATGCGGCAGAGTCTAGCCGAAGAGGAGTTTCGGAGGCAGCAACAACAGGCAAAGGGAAAGGGTTTGGATCAAAGCGAATATGAGGATGGGGAACTAAAGAGGGCGATAGAGATGAGTTTGAAGGCTGCTGCCGGCGTTCGAAATTCTAAGGACGTGGGTGGACCAAGTGGTACCGGTGGCTCAAGTTAGGAAGGAGGCAATCCTAGCGTCTTTGTGATTTTCCGAGTTACTGCTAGACTGAATATTGTATAATAGACACACTCTCGCTCTATTCATTGAATATGCTTTTGAGCGTGCTGCAGGACTGCAGTATCTCCCCTTTCCCAAGACTTGATGACTTTGTATTTTGAGATTCTCCAGGGGTTAATGGATTGCGCTGCTAACTCGGGGTCGTGTGTGAGTTCAGCTTCTAGAATACCCTTTGAATGCCGGTCAGCGAGCAGGTTCAGTAGAATCCTGCTGAAAAGAGGCAACTTACTCCGTTTTGAGAGAGTGCAGTGGTGCCATCTGCCGAAGGGTGACCGACCATGCTGCCGTTTGCTTGAGCGCGGATGGTGACGGTTGACGGGCGTTTGGGTAGGGGAGGAAAGGGGAGGCTGGTGACTATGCCGCTGTTTTCAGAGGGTTAGTCTTTCTGCGTGACCAAGAGAGTGGAAAGCTGGGAAAGCAGAGCCTACGTAGTAACATGCTGGGTTGCAGAGAAGCCTTCAAAGATCTTGGCTATTCTCTCAATCCATTCCAGGCGGGCAATGGTGAACGGCTCACCTCCAAGAATGGAGGTGTAGTCTATGAGGATCTCGGGAGCGTAGACTTCATTGAGGAGACCGGCAAGGTTACGTAGGTCATAGTAGAGAGGAACCTTGAGGATGGTGTCGCATATATTGGCCCTGTCTAGGAGGTAATCACCGAGCTCATATGAACCAGCCATTTTCTTGGTCGGTTTGCGCTTGGGTTTGCCGAGGCTTGCTTTGCCGATTTGTATGAGGAACCTCAAGAACAGTTCCTGTCAGATTGAAGATGCTTCCAAGGAGGGCCGACGCCACCATCTTATAGGTCTTTTTTGTATTTATAATAAAGAAGTGATGACCGAGTATTATCTCCGTTGCGCCATCTTCGCAACCATGTCTGCGGGCACTTGCAATACCAACAAAGTCATGGTCGTTGTTACCCTCTCGGACTTAAGGTATGTAACTCTGTTGGCAATAATCTAGATGGTTCCAATAACCATTTTATGTTTAATGTTAGTGTCCCAATTGGGAAGCTTCCATCAGAACAGGAGTTCCTGATTGGTTAACAAAGAAAACGGCTAGATCTGCAGGTGCAATCCTACCGGACGCTCACTCCATGATTTCATCATGGCGTTCATCTGACCCAAGCATTCAAACGGTCCCCATTTTATCATCCAATTTTTGTTATGATTATAAATTCTTCTTGAAATCGCACACAGGTATTCTCAACTGCTGACTCTATCCCTATTCACCATACACACATCAACCATCATCACAATGTCCTCTACTTCCTCTTCTTCATCAACCCCCATCCTCGTGTTAGGCGGCACGGGCACCGTCGGCTCCCGCATAGCCTCTCAACTTTCTTCTCAAGGCTTCACCCCCCTCGTCGCATCACGAAACAACAAAAAGAACTCGCAATCCTCAAATCACACACACGTAAATTTCGACTGGAATGACCCCGAAACCTGGTCCAACCCATTTTCGTCTCCTCAAAACTCACCCCCAAAAAGCATCTACCTCATTGCCCCTCCGTCCCTAGACGGCGACAAACCAATGATAGAGTTCATCGACCTCGCACGCTCCAAATACGGCGCCCGCCGCTTCGTTCTTCAGTCTGCGTCAAGCATCGAGCCAGGCGGTCCCGTAATGGGCAAAGTCCACGCCTACCTGCGAGAACTGGGCCAGCGCGGGGAGGTAGACTGGGCGGTCCTCAGACCGACCTGGTTCCAACAAAACTTCGGAGAACAACATAACCACACCAAATCCATCAAGGAAGAAAGCAAGGTCTACTCAGCCACAAGCGACGGCAAGATCCCCTGGGTGTCGGCCGACGATATTGCCGCCGTGGCCGTGAGGGCTTTGACGAGTGACGATGCGCCGAACACGGAGTACTTGGTCCTGGGCCCGGAGCTGCTGAGTTACAAAGAGATTGCGAGCATCTTAAGCGAGGTTCTGGGGAGACAGATCGTTCACGTTGACATGAGTGCGACGGAGCTGCAGAACAGACATAGGGAATTCGGGATGCCTGAGGAGTACGCGAGGATGATGAGCGCCATGGATACTTCGATCAAGTTTGGAGCCGAGAATCGGACAAATGATGTGATTTTTAGCGTTACGGGTGTTGCGCCGAGGAAGTTTCGGGAGTATGCATTGTCTGTAAAGGATGTGTGGGTTGGAGCGTAGGAAGCTACTTGTTTTGAGGGGAGTGTACTGTACGTAGTTTAGTGGCTTCTGTAAAGACTAAAATAAAACTATCTTGTCTCATCTTTCCGGAAAAGAAATCCTTCTCTCTTTGCTTGCAGAGCTCGCTGGGAATTTGTGTAAGTGGTATACGCCTTGAACACAGACAACCCTAACCCATCTTCCTGTTTGTTGATTGCTTGCCGAGAATTAGCAGGCATGCCGGACGTGTTTCCAGTGGAACTGTTGACGAAAACGGAAATATCCATCTCATCTCGTCCACGTATAAGTCGGGCATCCACAGCACAATAATCATTTGGTTCCATGATCACTAAGCACAACCACAGATTCAACGGCTTTAAAGACATCACTAGAACTGCCTAGAACTGCCTAGAATAACAAAACTATGAGAAAAGTTTTTTTTTGCTCGTGGATTCCGTAATGCGTATTCAGAGAGAAATCGTTTTCTTAACTCCGGAAGGATCTTGACTTGTCTAGTGTAAAAACCCTTTTCCTCTTTGGGAATTCGATCAAGTCTTGGCGCATCGGCCACTTGCCCTGTGCATTTTTTTGCTCCACACGAATGATCCTTCTCATTTTCTTGTTTGGCTGCGCTAGTCTGAGAAACTTGTTCATTTAACACGCGGAAATCATTTTACAGACCAAGTCACCAAATGCTAATAATTATTCAGGGGTAGAAAGAAATGACATCATTTTCTTTGGAGACATTTTGCAAATGTTTATTTTTAAATTTCCAAAACCGACACACACAAAAAAAACGAAGGCATCGCGACATTTCTGAGTGATTGTTATTGGTGTTCTTCAGCGTTATACCGTAAAGGATAGTCACAAACAAACCGTCGATCTCATTGAGACACAGTTACGTACGCACATCAAGCGCCACCTTCATCATCATAACCAAGCTGAGCCAAGAAAAAAAAAACCTAACTAAAAAACTAGCCTCTCGTGCATCATCATTCAGTATCTTAACCGACTAAATAAACAAAACCCAAAACCGTTTCATTCAGCAGCAATTCTTCTCTTCCTTCATACTCTTCGACGGACTCTTCTTACAAAAATCCTCCGAAGATAAAGAAGCCAGCATCATATTACTCAACATCTAAAATAGCTTACTTGATATTCCTAGAATCATGCACCCGCCTCCTATTCATGCGTGTGCCCCAACTACTATCCCACCACTTCCACCACCGAAGCCCTTACCGCCTCCCAAACTCTTCTATCAACATTTCCTGCCCACGCTCCCCGCATACACCGGCTCCTCCCACGTAGGATATATCGACCTCGAACTCCCGGCCTCGCCCCTCTTTCAGACCCAACTTCCCAACTTGTCCACCATCCTTTTGGCAATCTACTACCCAACCACATTCAACGACGACCTGCCAAAATCTGAACGGAGGAAGGTCATCAAGCACAAAGCCGGCTCGCCCGTCCATTGGTCCTCGGGCAAAGGAAAGGCACGGAAAGACCTAGTCACGGCCGTGTACACTGGTACTGGGCTAAAGAAGAAGAACAAAGGAGCCAAGTCGAATGGAGATGCGGAAAGGAATGGAGACAGGCACGGACAGGGTGCAAGATACGTATGCGGAATAAGACTCCCCAAACAGGCAGTAAGGGGCTGGGTGAAACTGACCGGCTGGGGCGTGACGCTGCCCGTAATTCGCAATGGAGCACTCAAAGATTTCCCGCAGGTGTTGGAGAGGGTTAAAGGAGAATCATACTCGTTGGACGTCATAGAAGAGGAGGACGAGGAAGACGAAGGGGATCAAGACCAAAATGGGAACATGAAAAAAGAGCAGGATACGAAACGAAAAAAGTATCCCGTAATCATCTTCAGTCACGGATTTGGCGGTTCGAGGACGGCTTATAGTTCCATTTGCGGTGAGCTAGCAAGCCATGGGTTCGTCGTGGTTGCACTTGAGCATAGGGACGGGAGCGCTACGAGGACGTGTGTTACTAAACCACGAGCAGAGCACACTGATAGTGATAGCGATGATCAAGGATTGAAGACGCATGACCAAGACAGGAAAAAGAAGAAGCAAAAGACAAGTGACCACTACACAGTCCGCTACGTCGCTCCGACAGACAAGAATGCATCGCCTCATGACGAGGGCGGATTGGACACAGAAACTCGACAGGCACAACTTACCATGCGGCTGGCTGAAATCGAAGAGGCATGTCGCATTCTACACCTGATCAATGGCGGAGACGCAGAAGACGAGATCCAGGAGAAAAATCTTCGGAAAGATGGCGACGTGGACTGGAAAGATTGGCACGACAGGCTTCACCTAGACAGCATCACCATGATGGGACATTGTTTTGGGGGCACCACAGCACTCCAGGCCCTCAGATCTGAACGTCTGGGTTGGATTTCTCAAGGAGTGGTTCTAGATCCTTGCGTGTTGTGCGCGATCCCAGGTTTTGCTACCGGGAAAGATACGGAGCGCCTTCAGAAGCCGGTACTTCTGGTCGGCAGCGACGAGGCCACTACGCAGTGGACGGAAAAATTTGAGCACATCAAGAAAATGTGCCGGCAGACCCAACAGCAGCAGGAAGACGAGCGCACTGGTACTCTCTGTATGACGACGTTGAAAGGATCGACAACACACATCTCGCAGACCGATTTTGCGGTCCTTTATCCAAATTGCATGTCAGCGCTGATGAAAATGGGGAGGACAAAGCCAGTGGTCAAGCCTAAGCGCGCCATTCACCTTAGTTTTCTCTCGGCACTTGAATTTCTCAAGTCCACGCTGCCGCCACACCAGACGAAGTTTCTTGACATCATCACCGACTCGGATCGCTTGCCAAAAGACATGGCTGTCTCCAACGAAACAAGTGTCGGGTTTGATCACCGACTTGTTGGGTGATAAGTGGGCCGTTACTCGGGTAAAAACCCGAGTAGAAATAAAAGCCATATTCCGGCTCGGAAGCCTAATCATGTGGGGGTGTAGACATTGGGGCGTGCCACGAGACGCATCGGAAAAGCCCCTGAAAAGGAGGTGCTCTCGCCAAATCTGCAAGACAGCATGACAACTATGACAGATGTCTCCATCGCTTGTCTAACGATGCCGATCTGCCGCGGAATAACTGCGTTTACAGATTTCCATAGTAAGGGATTGCGTGAGTGGCGGACGCGCGGTCATATTTTCAACGAGATCGGACCCCTTAGATAGGCTTATTGCACCCTTGGCGTTGTATCCTAGCTGAGCGTTCGCATCGGAGGCAGAGTAGACCCCCCTTGATGTGTCAACCAAAATAAACAAACGGACCAAATCCGGGGGCAGCGTTTGTTCATAGAAACTCGGCGAGCCAAACTTGACGCCAAAACAGAGACTCCGGCGGGTTGTCGAAAGTCAGACTAGACTCATCACCCGCCGATTGCCGGTCAGCCGTACAAATTAATAGCCCCCATAAATCAAGAATAGCAGCCCGGGTTCCCCACGGTGCCGAAGACACAACAAGAGAGCCAATAGCAGCTACAGGCTTCCCCCTCATGCTCAGGCGAGAGGTCGTGGAGGTGGCAGAAAAAATAGCAAGCGAAAATAAAAGTCCGGGGGCGGGATGAAAGCGCAACCCAAAGTCGAACGCGTAATGCCCAATTTAAGAAGCTTTGTACAGCGGACGACACCACCATTACCGGGGGCCGGGGATGATGGCTGCAGCGGGGAATTGTCTCGCGTGCTGGGAAAAGGCGCTGGATAAAATGCTTCGACCTGGGAAGCCAAGAAGGGCGACGGCGGCTGGTGCAGCCGGTGGTAGAAAGCTTTTTTGACCGCACACGATGTATCAGGGTATCATCGAGCGGGTAGTAAGCCCTGAACAACGAGCCTCAATCGAAACTTGTCGCCCAACATCGGAGAGATCGTCGAGGCACGGTCCGAAAAGACGAGTGCGTCACATTCTCATTCAAGAGCTGAACCTGCGCTGGACAGCAACGGGCATCGCGAGCATAGGAGGGTAGGAGCAGAGGAGGGTTGGAGCAGAGGAGAGCGGATGGTGTTGAACATGTTGTCTGATGGCGCCACATCCACCCTGGGTTGCTCTAGATCGCACGGTTTGTCCCGCCGTCGTAGTCGTGATGAGTGTGTGAGACCAAAACCCAATATCGCGAAATCTCGCAATTACCTGGCGTCGCAGTAGCTCACTCACAACCACGCACGGCGGGGCCCGCCTCTGCCGGAATGATGACTGGACGAGAAGGCCGGAGGGGGTTTCCTAGCTGCAAGGCAATTAACAGAAATTTCTTTCTATGGGGCTCGGAGGCTGAACCAGCTGTCGGGGCCATTCCTATTTTTCTATTTTGCGCGCCTGACCTTTGTGTTGTTCATTTGCCGTGATTCGTGGTGGCGAGTTATCACTGCTCCTCGATGGAAGATGCAGAATTCCATAATTTTATGAAGAGAGAGATGCCTAGAGATAATACGAGACGGGACAGTCCTTGGGGTGATCTCTTGGGAAGCTTGGGCGTCTCGGCGCCACGAGATGTAAATGGCATGAGAGCGCAAAGGAACGTGGATGGAAAGCTTGTCAGTGGATAGTGATGCTAGAGAAGAAGAGGCCAAGGCTAGGCGGGGAAGCTTGAGTGTCTGGAACTTGGACATCTTGGGCCTGGTAACATGGTAAAAAGCCACCGGTACCTGGCTGATGCAGGTTAGGGCAGGTCCCCACATGGTATGTACATAGACGGGACGACCTCTCTCATCAACGACGTCCTTACCTTGTTGGCCAGCGAATGGATCTGTACGATCTTACCTTCCGTCAACAGAAGTACCGTTGAGACGAGATTTCTCAGACCCGCACAAAGTAAGAACCAATTTTATCAAATTCGGACCCGAACCCGATGCAGTCATTCAATCAATTATTTTCATCAGCTTCCAGGTTCCCGCAGCCCACTCCCGGGTTTCGTGCGCTTCGTTTCCGGCCCCCCCCCCCGATCACGCATCGACGGTCTGACTTTCTGTCTGTTTCCTTGTGTCACATTCAGTTTGTGAAACCTCACAAAATTACGGCTTGCAAAAAAAAATATAAAAAAAAATGCTGGTGCCAATGCCCATGCCAATACCCAGCTCGGCTGGCTCACCTGGAAACACCATCTCCATGCAGCCTGCCGTGTCCCCGTAGCTCCGTGGCTGTTGACCCGAGAATATTTCAGGTTGTTGTATTTGGAATCTAGACTCTAAGGGGACTCAAAATGTGTTCAGGAGAAAGCTAGATCAGGCGTTGAGTTACTGTTCGTGACGTCCACGGGCTCGTGTTGACGCTATCATGTAGTCACCGTTCCTGACTAACATAGATTTCCCCCAGATCCAGAATCTCCGTCTAGGGTATCAGTGTGCCTGACGCTCCCTTTTGTTCTTTCCTTCCATGCGTATATGACGGTTGATGAGGTGCTCTTGCGTTGTTCCTTCAGGTTAAAGTATGCTACGCAGACCACGCAAGCAGGTGGGATTCGCAAAAAAAACAACCGAGAATGCCCGGTTCCAGGTTTCTTTCTTGTTAGTTGACCGGGACTTTTGACTACTCAGCTTAATAGCCGTCTCCCGTAGTTGCTTCCCAGTTCAGAAGTGCGACTCTGCAAGTTCTACATGCTTGCCACCGGATGAAGAAATGGAATGTGGGATGGAGACAAGGCACTTTATCCGCGGCCCCAGACATCCATCACGCATTCACCCACCAGCTGCGGCTACGCGCGCCAAATTTCAAGACACCTTCAAGAAATACATACATAACCAATTCCCCTGTTTCTCTCTGCCATCGACTGTCGAGCTTCTGTTCGGCGCCACACTCCACACTCTTTGCCTTCGTCTATCCTCTCCGCTCCTTATATCCCATCGTGATGGACATCCTTTTCTCTCCTTACGGCGTTGGGGCCATGCCCAAGTCGGTCGAGGATGAGATTGAGCAAAGAGCCGAACATCTCCTGAGATCCAGCAGCTTTCAGCAGATGTTGGAGCTGGAAAAGAAGTACAAGGTATGCCCATGCTTTCTATATAGTCCGGGTGTTCGTGTCTTTGATTGCTCGATGTCTCAAACCGCACCATGTTTCTAACGTTGCGCTCGTATTACACAGACGGAGCGTTTGCAAGGGGCTCAATTACACCTCCCGGCGTCCCCTACAGTTACTGGTGTCAATGATACTCCTCCTTCTCAACAACACCAATATGCCGACTCGCTGGCTCAGCAACAAAAGTCCCTGATGATCAAAACCACTCGAGGAAACGCTCCTCTGCCGTTGCTATCCATCACCATTCCACAAAAGGAAAAAGAAGACGACGTTGAAGCTGTGACGCCAACCAATAGCGATTCTTTCCATAAGCAGGTGAAGTTTCTTGCTCCTTACGAGAACGACGAACACGACAACGAGGACGCCATGTCGGAGCAGTCATCCATCTGCCAGTCACCAAGCTGGGAGAACTATGGACAAAAGAAAAAAGATAAGAAGCTCGAGGCTGAACGCCGGAAGAAGGAGAGGGCTCAGGCAGATAAGGAGGCCAAGGCCGCAAAGAAACGAAGTTCATCAAGGCTGAGCAAACTCCAACCATCAACGACTACCCCCAGCCGGAACTACAAGGTTGCATCTACCTTGGTTTACCCAGAACGCTCCATGTCAGACCCGACATTCATCACTCAACATCTCACACACCACCGCCAAGAGGATGTTGGAAGGGCTGCCTCTGCAGACCACCTGCAAGAACAGGATGCACGCTACCCTTTAGCTGTGTCTGAAGTCTTCAGCAACGCCGATTCAAGATTACCGCTTCGCAGGTCCATGTCGGAAGGACCAATGCTACCCCATCAAACCATCGCTCCATCACATGTATCCAACCCTTGTCCGCCTTCCGCTTCGAGGACCCCTATGCTACGACATTTGTCTCCATCCCGTCATAGTCGGAGCAGCAGCGGCAATATCCTCCAAACCACCGGTTCGAGCCACTCTCAAGAACCACTCACAAGCATTTCGGCAGCGAATTCAGGTCCGCGAGACGGATATGTCCGCTACCAAAGAGCTCAAAGCACAGAGCGAGCTTTGGCCGGGCTGGCAGATGAAGAACTACTTGCGAATCCCAATTCCCACGCTGGCTCAGTAGCACCGCCCCGCAACGCCTGGCCTGTCCGACGATCTTCTTTGACGCAAGATGCAAGGCTCGCAGCTATGAAGTTGGTTGGGGGAAGAACAACACCAGCAACCAAAGACAACAGACTAAGCACCCAAGGCGACTACTTTGCCTTTTCGTCACACCCCTACTCGTCTTGTAATGCGGACACACCAGCCCCAATCGCAGTGGAGAGGCTACCGAAGACATCTCAGAAAATCAATACACCTCAAGAGTCAACGCCCGAGCGGCCACATACCGCACAAAGCTCGGCCAGCTTCGGAGCACAATCAAGCGCCGGATCCATTACCAGCAACCAGAGCAAGAAAAGCCGAAGCTTGAAAGAAGCTGCGAAGGCTGTTTTGAGTATTTCAAATGGCCCAAAATCTCCATCCGCCGTTTCATTGCCACCATATTATGCCCTCCGCGCTCGAATGCAATCTCGCCCAACAGTATACAGTGAGGTGATCAAGTCCTCTTCCCTTGACACTTCTGTGCCACAGCTAGCGACAGCTTCGGTAAGATTTTTTCAACCAAACCCCATCTAGCATGCAGGAACTGACAAAAAGCAGGAGACGACCAGCGATATCTCATCATCGGGCATTGTCAAATCCCCCGAGATAATCAACCAAGCAGGTAGTCGAGTGTCCGAGGGTTCATCATCGTCCTCGGCATGTGAGGATGGGTCTCCCCTTCCTTCCCCAACCACGACACCGGACACTTCACGACCACAGTCTGTCAAAGATATGCCCTTTGCAGAGACTGAACTGAGCAAGGCTACTCCTGGCGCTGGTGAAGTACAGGATGATCAACGCACCCTTCGCGAATCCCTAGATTCGAGCAACTCAACTACCCCCCGACTTGAGCATACCATGGCACCGGAGCCTACTCAGGTGGCTGATGAGGACCGCTGGAGCAGGACAGCCTTGCCCGTTGATATTGACTGCGACGCACAGTCATTTATGACTTCGTTTCCGAAGTTAGAGGACGTGAACAATGCTGCTAAAGCGACGCCGGAGTCAGCTAATGGACCACGAGTGGACTCAAAGTCTTCGCAAGAACTGCGGGACACAATCGCCCAGACTGATCTAGTAATCTCTATTCCACCACGGTCCAAGAGGAGGACTCAGAGTGTAACATCAGCGACTGAGATATCCCACTTAGCTCAGGAGCATGCAGTGACTCAGGAGAAAACGATGTCAAGAGGAGGGAAAGCCAACAGAAAGCAAAAGAGACAATCAAGGGTACAAGAGCAAGAGGAGTCAGTTTCATCCTCGAGCTCAACTGTTATTTCTTCCGGCTCAGTATCGCCAACTGGTGGATTTCCAACACTATCTGCCGACTTCCAAATCCCGTCCAACCCATATCTGGAGGATTATCCCGAAGCGACAATCCAATCTCGTCCTCATCAAGGAATTGAGAGCTCTAGCGCATTTGCGACCACTTCTTCGGTGTCTCTTCCTAGTTCAAGAACACACAGCGTTTCTTCCAAGCCACTCGCCCCGCCTCGGACGAACTCGGCTCCGGTTTTGTCCTCCGCTGCGTCCGGAGCTCCTGGGCGACCTGTGAAGTTGGCTCCTGTATCAATCCTCAAGCAGCCAAAGAACCCAACAGATGGACCATCACCGCCACTCTCTCCCGGCCGAGCGCCACCTGTCTTGTCAGCACTCCCTAAGCACATGCAACAATTTTCAGCTCGCCAACCGCCTGTTCCAGCGGCGCCAACAGGAGCGGCACCCCTTGCCAAAATGTTTGTTGAGTGCTGCAGCTGCAAGTTTTATCACGACATGCCATCAAAGATTTATGAGTGCATGGCCAAGCCGGATGCCGTCGTGGAGGACAGGACTCTGGGTATCTCGGGGGCTATTACAACCATGGTCAAATGTCCCTGGTGTAACCATAACATGTCTATGAGTTGCTGTTCAGGATATGCAGCTGTTGTCTATTTGAAGGAGAAGTTGCATTGAACAGGGTGAAGGGATTACTACGCACACATTCGAAGATTTTCCTTGTTGTTATAGGGTCAGGATATCTGGCGGTCAGATTTGTCTATTTTTTTGTTTCTCTCTTTTCGATTCATTGCAGGTTGTTCAGGGCATTTGCATGGTGTCTTTTGTTGGCTTGAATCCTGTCTTTTCTTTTGTTTGCGGCGTCATAAAAGGGGTATGTATGTAGGTTGATACAAACCGAAAGCCCCAAGAGAGCAGGAAAAGCACTGGCACTTCCACAGCTTTTTCTTTTGTTATTCTTCGTCTGGTTTCTACGTTCAAAATCTCAAAGAATGCCATTCTCATTAGGTTGTAAGAGTAGCAGCCATGATCAGGTTGTATGTATGTATATATCTATTGATACTTTAACATGAAAAGTCTCATATACCTTTGTGCTTGTGTCCACTACATTTAGTTAGACATTGTTCTTTTATTGTTTCAAATAGTCAGACATATATTTCCCAGCAATATCTCCTTCCGGCCGGCATCCCCGAGTTAGATGAATTTTGTGGGGAACCTTGTCGTCGTCGTCATCGTCACCATCACGGTTCATCTGGGTGTTCCCCCGCCTTCCCCTTTCCCTTCTGGCTTCCGCTGCCCCATTCATTCCTATTTCCCCTCCACTCCCGAACATGCAGAATCCATCATGTGCCGACATGCCAGGTATTATACCGCATACATCCTGCACCCCACAAAAGCAAAGCACGTTTTTCTGCCTCACTTTCACATAGACCCGTCTCGGAATCCGGCAAGCAAGATTTAATTTATACAAACCATTACCCGAACCGAACAAACACCAACTACCGGCATCTTTATCTTGGCTGCTTCTTCTTCTTTCTCCTCTCTGTCTGTTTTTCCTCACCAAAATGTGTTGTTAAGTTTGTTAAGGAAGAAAAAAAGAAAAGAAACGCGCGCATTATCCGCCGCCGTCGCCGCCGTCGCCGCCGACATCGCCTCGGCTCCTGCGCGCTTGGGTCTATTAACCCCCCCCCCTGTTTATATGATTCCTTTACTTTCATTTCTCTCGGCTGCTTTCCACAAATTTGCGCATGCGCAAAAAGGGAAAACAAAAGGCTTACGCGGTCGTTCATATCCATCATCTCACCCATCTCATCTCACTATCCACCCGAACTCGGTTCGCGAATTTCTTTCTAGGGTGGATCGGGGTGTTTATATGTACAGTTACTTCCAATTCCATTGAGGGAAATACTTGGATACATTGTTCAGGCGAACCCAAAAAAAAAGGGGTAGACAGTACCTAATAAGTGGTGTGTCTGCACGGGCGCCGACCGGCCGGCAGTTGGGGGATAAACTTCAACTCTGTTAACTCACCTCACCTCACATACCCACACACCCGCAACACCCGCACACCCACACACCCACCCCTACTTTCCTACGTGCCGGTACATACATACATACATGCATACATACATACATATATACGGATATGCCTATCCGGAAATACCGAAACGAATGGGAGTTGCAAAAGCCGAAAGGGAAAACCAAACAAAAATGGGACCAATAGGCAAAATAAAAAAAGTCGTTTTCTTCGACGACTTACACGACGAGGAAGCTTTTTTACCTAACCGCTGGATCAGAAACCTCTCACTTGACAGTATTATGTAATCAAATACATGGTATGTACAGACAACGACAAGGCTATCTATCTATCTCTATTGTAACTAGCTCACTTTGATAGCATAGAACAACCAACAAAAAGGTCTCCTTGTCTGATATGGGATCTAAATGAAAGGATTAACACATACTAATATAGATGATGAAAGTGCAAGAAAAGAATAATATTTCAAAGGGTATGATTTATTTACCCAAGTTCCTTTGCAGAGAACCGACCACGACTACCACCAATTAAGCTATCAAAAAGTTACTCCCGATATTCCATATTCCTTCTCCAACTCTTCAACGAGAAGTTAGAGCCAAGACCACCCAAACACAAAAGCAAAAACAACTAAACAAATTCCACATATCAGTCTGCACTTCAAGGAAGCAATCAATACACCGGGAGCCAGAATTCAAGCAAGTATCATATAATGCGTGTTCACAGCTGTGACTGTAGGTGAGGATAACAAGGTATGCGGAGGAGGGATTTTGCGAGCTCGTGCCACACACAAACAACTCGAGCAAAGAAAATAAAACCAATGAAAAACAGAAAATTGACGAATAACCCCTGACAAAAGCAAATAAACGCCACAACTCTGTCAGTCGTACACCATATATTGCCCCACCCAACAAACAAAAACGTTCGACAACAAAACCTCAGGTCACCCAAGAACTCCCCGTTTAGTTCCGCTCCATGCTTCCCTTTTAGCTTTTAAGCTCCCCGCCTTATGACCCGGGACTAGACCGGTATTATCATTTGGTTCCCCTTGAACCCTTATGTAGCTCATTTTTTTCTCTTATCGTATTCTGGCATCTTCTTCTCCATTGCCACGCTAGCTGCCCTTTCCGCAGGATTTATGGCTTCAAAGAATCGCCCTGACTGACTGACCGAGTATAACTTCGGTCCCCATCTGAAGTCGCTTTGATACGCAATTGAAGCACAAAAACACACCCCCCATAGATGCAGCGTTTGAAGATAGGGTCGCGTTGACCAATGTAATCGTCCTTCTGTGACGTTGTCCTGGCTAACTCGGTTGTGGTCCGACTGAAAGAGTGCTGTTGCTTTGGAGTAGAGTCGGCTGCTTTAGTCTCATCACCTGCTTGCGCAATAATCGTCGTGCAAGACAGATTGTTCGTCAACGTGAATGAGCGAACTCAGCCACTTCTGTGGTTGTTGCTGTAGTAGTTGGTATCACCCCACACTGTGTGTCATCAACTAGTCTCTTTCACCTAGTTAAAGCCCGCGAATCGGTGACGTGTGTAACTTAGGCTGGAAACCCATGGAGTCTCTTTGGAAGCATATCACTCATGATTTTGTTTCTTGGGATAATAAAAGGGATACCCAACCTTAATAGCGATCAGACGCTCTGAGGGTAAACCGCGGCAGGCTGGAAAAAGTGTCAGCATTCAACATCTCGTTGTTTGAAGTCAAGAGGAACTTTCAAAACGTACCGGACTGTTAAGCATATTATTGCGTTTGTTCCGCCCCTTCTTTATGTGGTTTTTAAGGGCATTTGAATCCAAGGGCTTGAGCAGTTCAAAACTGCAAAGGAGCTCCGAGGAAACGGACATGACGGCCCCCCAGTTATCAAACTCGCCGCAGTACTAAGTGGAAAATTTGTTAGTACCAATAGGCGAAATCTCCAGCACCAAGTAATTAACACTTACATTAGGTGCACTGAATACAGTGACCAGAACGCGATCAGTAAAGAATTCATAGCCATCCTCAACTACCATGTGCGCGCGACAGACGAGGTCGAAGTCATTCGCTGCCAAAAAGTCGGTGATAACCTTCTTCCCAAAGCAGTAACTGACACCTCTCTCGTTGGCTTCCCAATCTGATTCCATATCAGCGGGATCTGACCATAGCAGGTCGTTGAGTAATCCATAATCAGGAACATCGGTGGGCCTTGCAATGTTCCGAATATCATCCATATGGCTGAGGGCTGGCGATAGGCCGCCGTGGACGCAGAATATCTTGGCGGCAACAATGGCAGCGATTGGGAGGGTATTGAAAGTATCGATGAATGTCTTCCAAATCTTCACATTGCACCTGCGTTTGCATTCATCGTAGAAACCATAAACGCGCGTTACGTTCGCACACTCGTGGTTCCCACGAAGCAGGAAGAAGTTCTCGGGGTACTTGAGCTTGTAGCACATCAAAAGCAAAATGGTTTCCAGGGACTGCTTTCCGCGATCGACGTAATCACCTAGAAACAGGTAGTTTGAGCTCGGCGGAAAACCACACATCTCAAACATGCGAATCAGGTCGGTATACTGGCCATGGACATCCCCGACAACCTTGACTGGGGCTTCGAGTTCGAGAAGGGCGGGCTGCGAAAGGAAACATTCCCTCGCGCGGTGGCAAATAGCCATAATCTCGGCATTCTTGAGGCAAACACTCTTCGTGACCTTTCCGGCATACCCGGCATCCAGCAGTCGTTTGATGAAATCGTCAAGGTCAATATCCTTGATATCGCTCATGGAAACACCTCCATTTTCTTTCTCCGACTCGTTGGGTGAGGAATTATTGGTAACCAAGTTAATCATGTCCTCGCGCTTGACAAGAATGGGCTTTCCAGCAGGCTGAGCGGGAAGCCCAGAAGCCGCGGCGCCTGTGGGAGGCTTATCCGAGACATAATCCACCTCTCCGCTTGCTTGGGCGGCAGATACATCATGAAGTCCTGACTTCATCGAAGCAGATTGGATCGGCGACGGTGGCGGCAGGTCCTCAGCCACAGGAGAGTTTACAACTGCCGTGTCAACTGATGAAGGCGAGCTTGGGGACGGGACAGAATCTGCTCGCATGAGTCGCGGCGGCGATGGCTTTGCACTCTTCGAAGACTTGTCCGAATTGGCATCTACCTTTTCGTTCGCATCTATTCCATTCACAACAACCGACGAACTCCTGGGACTGTCCGTCTTGGACCCGGGGATCTTGGAACGAAGCGATCGGAAGGACCTGGACGACTCCCTAGTGTCGGTCCTACTGAACGATGGATACGACTGGAAGCCTTCGGGCCCCGTTTTGTCGCCATTGCCGGCGCTCCTGGCAGACGAGCCACCGGCGTCTTTGGATGATTGGTTGCCCATGGTTTCTCGGTATCAGAAAATGCTCGTTGGAAAGCTCTGAAAATGAAAAGGGGCTGGACGGCGTGCGCGCGCGTGGTTCCGGCAGGTCGCTATTTGAAGACCTACACAGCCTACCGCTGCACCCGTCTAGAAGCGATTGTGATGATTGCGTGCCCCAGGGTACTAGGGAGGATGGTAGAGTCTGTCGAGGCAAGAAAGCAACTGGGTGGCGGTGAAAGACCGACGTCCCGATGACCTGTCCGTTTTCAAAGATGCTAGAGGAATCTGATAGAAATCAGGCTGGTGAAGCGGACGCGGATGACGAGGCACCGTGGGTACCCCGGCTTAGTATAATCGGAATTATCGGGGACGGGTAAAGGCCGACGGATGGAGCCCGGGATTGAAGATCGAGTCCCGGCCGGTGTGGAGGAGGGAGAATGGACTTGGGGGAAAAGACGGAGGTGAGGAGGTTGAGGTCTTAAAAAGCACACGATGATGTCAGCCTTGCTTGTCCAGGCACGTTTCAAAGGCGCAGAACCGCAGCTCCTAGAGAATGGGATGAAGAAAAAAAATGAATTGTGGGGATACAAAGAAAAAGCTCGAGCCTGAAAAAAAACCTACGGGTATGAGAAGAGTGACAACCGAGAGCGACCAAAAAAACAAGTCGCCAATGCCAAGGCTGATGTGCTAAGAACGGGGGCCGGCTAGGTGCCTTTCTACGGAATACCTGAGTCGGGAACTCGTGCGAGCGAGGAAGGGTCGGATGGGATAAGAATCAGCGGGCGTAGGTGACGAGAGGAAGAGGGAGGGAGATAAGGTAAAAGGTAGACGATGCAGAATGGAGCGGGTTAGGCGGCGAAAAAAGGCGTATTAGTGATTAGAATTTGTTGTTCTGCTGTGCTGGTGGCACGGCACTCCGATGAAGCCGGTGCTTTGTACCAGGTGAAACAGGAAGTTGATTGTTGATTCGAGCTCCAATGTTGGTTGCCACGACACACACACACACAGCACAAGATGCCCGGGCAGGAGCGTTCAGTTAGCAGGTCGGGGATGATGTCCTGTAATAAGATTAAGGTTTTGGCCTTTATCGCATACGAGAAAGAAATCGAGGTTGCGGGGGTCGGTGGGGGAGGCTGATGGCGGATTGGGAGAGATGCAGTAGCCGTCAGTGTCTCGAATTTACCGAGTTCTGCTGCAGCGTGTTTGTTGGGAAACCTGGTGGAAGGCTGATGGCTTGATGGCTGATGGCTTGATGGCTGATGGCCGCCGATGACGATGCGGCTGGCTGTTGGCTACACTCCGGCAAATGCCTGCCAGGAAACAACAGACGGGAGACCGGGTTACTGGATCCAGACAGCCAACAGGACGTTCCGGAAAGTGCAGCACGACAGGACGTCGAATGGCAGGCGCAGCTTAAAAGAAGTCGTGCAATCGCCGAGAAAATATGACGGAGACGGTCGGAGTGGTGTGTCTGTGGACAGTCAGTGTCGTGTTCTGACTTGCCGTTCCAGGTTCGATTCCGATGGCGTGCCCCTGGAAGTGTGGATAGAAGCTGCGAACAGAGAAGGCACGTGCCTATTGGAGGACGCGGCATGTCGGGGCGGGTTGACAATGCAAGATTCTGGGGCCGTTTTTTTCAGCTTTGCCCCGCAATCGGTCACAGGCATCTGACAATGGGCCGCTTCCAGCAGACGGCGCCGTACACTGCATACATTATCAATCTGGAACATCCATATCTTTACCTACCTAGTATTTGGCAATTAAAATGCAGGAACTGAAGTCTGGCATACCACCCATACCACCCACCAACCTTATGATCTGCTTACCCAGCGCATCCAACGTGGTGGCCATAACTTCATCAGTGCTGACGCTTCCAGGTCAGTCTTAACCTATGAGACACTGGTTGTACACATGGGAGTCGTGTGTGTCTGCCGTCCCCCGCCTGCATGATGCTCTGACACCCGCTCTCCAGCTCTTCGGATCCGTGGGGGACTGGGCTGTTGACCCCCATCTAGAGCAAATCCGGCCGGAGGGAGATCTAATTGATCTGTCGACATATCTCAACTAAAGTTAGGTATGGTGCGGGAGGTGCCCGGAGGCGGATGCTGTGCGATGTGAGACTTCCGACAGAAGGCTACCCTACCCTCCTTCTGCACACACACACACACACACGCTGGCGACGATAGCCCACGTTTGGTACCCAATTGTGGGCCTTTGAGACAGGTTTCACCTTGTTTAATCCTTGACGGTTGAACGCCATGTTCTCGGCCACCTGACCGTTTTCCCCTCCCCCATTTGCTGATTGATTGAAGCGGTGTAGCCTAGAACATAGTCACTCGCAGCGACAGAGTTTTCTTCAATGGGGTAATCATCGCCTATGGGAGTGGGTTATCGGTCGCGGATTGGAATTAATGTGCAGAAATAGATGAAGGTTGGGGGTGGAAGAAGAGACCTTTGTGGGAGATATGTGGGGGATCACTTTATCCTTTGAACAACACATCAATTGGGCTTGAATTGTGGAATACGTGGGCTTGAAATCGACATGACGCCGTTGACATCGCCATTGCAGTCCATCAAGTACAAGGTCGATGATCAGAGCAATCCTGTTGGAAAGGCTCTGACAGTTTGTTCACCATGAAGCAGGGCTTGGCGTTGGGCCCGGTGTTTGGCCTTTTGTTTGTTTGAAAGAGCCTGGCCGGCCCAAGCAGACCATCGGGAGGTTATTTAATGTCGGGTTGCCCTCAACAATCGGTGGCCGGGCCCGCTCCGGAGCCGGGTTTGCCAAAAGATCGTCAAGGCGCCCGGCGGTCTGGACCGGCCGGTGTTCTTGAGGATTGGAAGCCGGGCCTTGGCAAGTCGCACTTGGAAATCTGGTCTCTTTTTTCACCGCCTGGATCCTTCTTGGCCCTTGGCGTCCAACATCCCAGACGTTTCCATGTTTCTCTCCGCTGGATTCCATCAGGTTGGGACCCTCAAGTGGGCCGTTCCATTTATAGATTAAGCCAAGAAACAAGCCACTTCACGTTAACGACTGGGCAGACCAGCTATGGAAACTGGCAGGCAGAGCGCCACAGCTCTTGACAAATGACACAATAGACTCGGGTCGACCCATACCAGGCACTGCAAGGTTAGTGCTAACGAAGTGGCCGAGCTCAATCGCAATTTCTACACAATGTCTTCAGATGGCGACCGAGGGGTGTGTTTTGAAATGATAACCTAATACAATATTCCGGGTGGAAGATCATCTCAGCTCGGATATTTTTAAAGGATTGTGGGATTTTGGCAAATCATTTCAAGACAATATCCATTTCTGAGCGGGAAGATAATTTCTGTGCAGGAAACCCATTTCTGGGTGGGAAATCCGGGATGAAAAGATATTTCATGTCTTTGGTATTATACCTGTAATGTCTATTACACAAGACCACAAGACCACCACCCACAATACCACCACCCACAATACCACCACCCACAATACCAAGTCAAGATCACGAAATCAGAGATCACGAAGTAAATCAAGAATTTTAAAGGAAGTCTACAAGTGGGGTTAGAACACGGGGCCTACTGGGTCACAGTCTTTAAGTTTATATTTACACTGATCACAGTTACGTGCACTAGTGCGGGCGGGCAGTTAGTCATTTGAACTTTTGAAGGCATGGCAGGATGTTAAGAAGGCATACTTCTCCCACCTGCCCTCCTACCTGTGAGCCCGGCTTTGAATGGCTTTTGGCCAAGCAATGGCTTCTTCTGGTAGAAATAGATATTCATTCAAAAGGTAATTTGTTGCAAATCAGTCCTTGGCCTAGTATAAACTTCGGGTAGTAAAAATAGCTGTGAGCTGGCACGAGTAGCAATTAATGCAGCGACTTTTTTTTACCAGTCTCTCTTGAACTGCTATAAACATCTCTGGTTTATTTATGCAGGTCTTGGATCTTTACGACAGATGTGTATGTACTATTGCATGACTGTCTTAGTAGGTCAAAACTGTCATCTAATTTACCACTCAGGATGGTAACTGTGACCATTTCGGAACAACCCCCCTCGGGTGTTATGGTACGTGGGTATCCAAGAAGGTTGCGGACAAGAGTGTATTTGGTGGGGTTCAACCGTTGAGGCTTTATCTCAATCGAGGCTTGGCATCCGGTGATTTTAGTATCGCACCGTCCCCAGTCCAGCTCCGCCAGAAAAGGCTGTCGTAAGCTCACACCATCCAGTGTATTGTTTGCTTGCCATCAACTCGGCACTATCGACGCCCTCAAGGCTCTCTCGTCCCGAGCCCTCACGTTTCACTATGGCGATCTGCAAGCGTGGGTACTCTGCAACGCGGCTCTCACCCACAGATCTCCTTGGCGCGTCGTCACTGCGGAGTATCACGAGCTGTTACGCCAATGGGATTCGCCTTCTTACGATTCTGACACAGCACAGGAATTTGCAGTGGATTGTTGACTTTCATCTCTTGTCGTATTCCTTCGAACGGAGACCAGGCGTTCCAGGTATGCACGCGGTCTTGGAAATCACTTGGGACACTAAAACAATTGTGGCTGTTAAGCGCAGTGTCCCGAGTTATTTCGAAGACTGCGTGGTATGCCCCCCCCCCCCCCCGAGTACCTTATCGTGTGCGCACATCTGGTGTTAGGTATCCAAACACAGTGTGTATATTTTCTCGTGCTTCTGGATGGTATGGTTGCCGTTTGCGGTCACAACATCCAACCAGGGCCGCTATGCTATGCAACCCCCTTCCTCGAATGTCAAGACCCGATTTAGAGAAAGAACGATGAAGCTCGAAAAAGAACGAGCTGGGATTTCGGGAACCTTGACAACCGTGACAAAGCCATTGGACCCCTTCTTGTAGATCGATAATCTCGCAGTCTGACTGCATTTGGGATTCTCTGCGACGGGATCGGATTTTTTCTCTGGAGACGGGAACTTCTGGTGGGCTGGGGGCTGGAGGCCTGACGGGACGGGAACGCTGAAAGAAGGCCATGAAGGCCCAAACCAGGCGAGCATTCGCTGAGATCAATGGGACACTTGAAAAAGTGGGCCCATATCGTCACCCACATGGATGGCGGAAGCTGCGCCACTTTGTCCGAACACACAGCCTTTCCCTAGCGTACAGTTACAAGGGACCTGCTGGAAACAGGGGGGACCTGCGCCCATCAGCCCGGTTGGTGTTTGGGAATTTCAGGCTTCGGGCCAGCAAACGTGCCAGCCCTTTATTTATCTCACCCACCCGTTCGACCCTTCCCGAGCATTCTTTCTGTTATTTCATTCTTATTTCTATCTGTTCTTCATCTGCCTTTTGAGACTTTGGCACTTGCATCTTTCGCTCGTTTCAGCAGAGCAGAATATTCGTACCCTAGAATCCGCCGTTCTCGACGTTGCCCCTCCCCCGCCCCCGCCGTAACTGAGGAGCCGAACAAGACGTCACTGCGTAGGAAAACAGAAACATCACAACAATGGCAAATTTTGGGCGGTTCGTGTGCGTGCTGCTGCCATTCCTACTCACGCTGGCAGCTTTGGTTGCCATGCTGATTGCAGGTCTGGCTGGCGTTGCCGACAAATCACTTTACATGTTCCAAGTCAACACCACGGACCTCTCTATCGACCCACTCAAGGCACTGGATATTGTCAGCAAGGCTACCGACGGCAAGGTCAAGCTTCCCGACGTTAAGGGCCTCATCAACCGCGACGCACCTGCCGCCGTCGTTATTGAGACCCGCCAGGACTCAAAATCGAGTAACATCACGGCCGAGGATCTCGGTCTCTACGACCTCTACGATATCAGCGTATGGGGCTACTGCTACACCCCGAAGAATGGCTCTCGCGCGTGCACCAAGGCCGAGTTCAACTGGGCTACCAAAACACTCAACACGACCACTGGTGATCTCAACAGTCTTCTCACCTCTACGGGTCAGAATGTGACTCTCCCCAAGGAGATCACCGACGCAGTCAATGTCTTTAACACCGCCTCCCGTTGGACTCAGATTGTTTTTATCATCGCCTACCTTGCTCTCGCCGTCGAGCTGTTCCTTGGCCTCTTTGCTAATTGCAGCCGCATCTTCTCGTGCTTGGTCTGGATCATCGCTGCCTTGGCTGCCGTTGCCACGGGTTGTGCTGCTGGTCTCGCTACTGCCACCTCTGTTATCGTCGTTGGTGCTGTCGAGGCTTCAGCCAAGATTTATGGAGTGCGTGCAGACTTCAACCGGCGTTTCTTGGCTACTGTATGGATCGGTGCCGCATTTGCCATGGCCGCTGCCTTCTTTTGGCTGTTTACCATCTGCTGCTGCGCTCCTGACCACTCCAGCAGAAAGAAGCGCACTCGCCACGGTAGCGACGAGGGCGAAAAGCTCATTGGTGGTGGCTCGGCTGCCTACCAGCGCATCGGGGAGCCCAACCAAGGGTATCAGGGCTATGCGCAGCAGTACCCTAAGGCATACCCCCAACAGTCCTACAGTGGCCAGGGGAGAGAGGCGGCTTATGAGCCGTATTCTCATGCTAGAGTTTAGGCGAGGAGAGGGGATTTAGGTTCAATCATGAAGCGCATGAGTGAAAAATTAGGTGTATTGGCTGTTTTAGAGTGAAGCAAGCAGGCAAAGCGAGTTTCTTCTTTCGGTTTTTGCCCTTGTAGCTGCTGCTGCCTGATGATTATTGGGAGTGGGTTTACGAGTTTTTATTCTTTCTTACTTGCATCTTAACGGGCGTTGATTTGCTTTCTGGGAGGTGGCGGTGATAGTTTCTTTGCTTTTTAACTCAAGCAAGGCAAATATTGGGATGGAAGGAAGGGTAGACTATGGGCTAGCTGAGACGAAAGGAACACTCTGGTATGGGTGCATTGGACGGATCACTGGATTTGGAAATGAATCAATGAATACATATTTTCTAGCTTTGCTCATAAATGATACCCTGAGATCCCTTTTTGGGTTATTTTGGAAAGTCATGATCTTTAGAACAAGAAAATTGGATATACTTGTTTTGCCATCTAATATCTCTGTTTCTGTCTCGTGCCTTTTATTAATCATTATCTGGATCTAATCCTTCTTGAGGGTGTCATCTCTTATTTTGTGGAGGCGAGACCGGCCAGAAACAGTATATCTATTGTTGTACCTCTTTGTAGCATGTGGTCATGCAAAGGAGATGATAAAGATTCTGGAATTCTAGAGGGAAATGGCCGAGGTAAAACCCTGGCAATCTCACGCTCGTTCAGACTCGTAAACCTCGACTCTGCGTATACGATCATGAGGTACAGTAATTTCGCCCCAGTAATTCTGCGACTCATCTTGGGTGTTCATTTTATAGTCGCCGAGTGTAATGCAAACTCGGGAATGTGATGGCAGGTCGTGTCTGTCATACTTCGTGTAGGCAGTATTACCAACTCTTCATGAGGGCAGGGAAACCCCGAGTTGATGAGTGAGCCTTTTGCACAGATGGTGAAGAAGTGCATCTATATTCCGCGGCAATGGGCTTATTCCCATAAACATCAACTCACAATCCACGATTGTGTTCAAAATTAACTATGTGGTATTAACATCATATTTACACCAACCCAATCCAACTCCATATTCAGTCTTCAGCAATATTTCTGCCCAGATAAACGCCCATATGTATCATTGACCCCAAAACGACCCGCTACCCAATGAGTCCATTTTATATACAGACCACTATTCCCACTTAACTCACAGATCATCCTCCTCAACACTCCACTCCTTCCACCCCTTTCTCTCGCCCGGCAACCTCACCGCCTCCCACTCTTCCTTTGTGACTTTATTCCACTCCTCCTTATCGATCCAGCCGATGTACGCCCGATCACCGAATCCGCCAACCCAGTAGACGTGCTCAACCACCAACCTAACAAAATGCGCCTCATGAATCCTGTTACCAGGCAACCAGTACTTGGCGTCCTGGTGAGTCTCAACAAAACACTTGGAGATATCCGACCCCTTCTCGTCTGCCGAAGGGATGGCCTCGACCCAGCCGTGAAGAGAGAACCGAGGCAAATTGGCAGCTGAATATGGAACTGGCTCTTTATGATGATGATGATCCCCGGAAGAGAAGAGAGAAGAGAACCAAGAGGACTGGATCCGTTTAGCTGGTGGGTGAGGAGGGGTCCACGCGATAGAGAGGGAGACGTTGCTTCCTGCTGCAATGTTCTTGAAGGCCGTGGCGATTTTAAGTGCTAGGACCGTGGGATTGCCGTGCGATTCACAGTCGGCGATGTACTCCATCAGGCCGAGGGGGCTGCCACCCAGGTGTGGTGGGCGGTTTTCAGAGGAGGAAGTTTTGTTGGAGTCATCGGAAGGGAAGATGGTTGAGAGGGTCGCGAGCGGGGTGAGGGCGAGGATGCGCCGGCCTAGGATGGCTGATTCGTAGGAGGTGGGGATGCGGAAGTCATTGGTTTCCGGGAGGGTGGCTGCATTGGTGCAACTTGAGAGGAGGAGGGAGGTGAGGGATAGGGAGATGGGTTTCATAGTGGGCAAACAGAATGGACATGCAAGCTTGTGGAATCTGATTTGATTGAAGAAAGAGAAATAGAAAGAGGAAAAGTCAGGGAATAATGTTTACTTGTACGTAGTCGTGAATTGGAGTTGGTTACCCTGGCGGCCAGGTGATCCATGATTGCCAATTCGAACGGTAGCGTTGGGGGTTAGCAGCTTGGCGAAGCGGAGCTGTGGGGAACCTGCACGCAGTTGCCAAGTCATCTTATCAGATCATCTCTTTCATTAACTTTATCATTGGGCTTGATAGATCATGAAGATACAACATCTTCCAGGTTCTAGAAGCATCCTACGAACTTACAGGTTATTATATTGAGATACGTCGTAAATTCAAGGGTACCTATCGGACATTGACCACGCTACATGTCAGAAACAACGGCTATGTGACTTCTTGCCTTGGTCGCCAGATACTCGAAGCCAAAGTGCGTCAATGTCCTCCTCAATACCATTGGTCCTGAATGGCAGGTTACCTTAACCACCAATCACATGAAAGTAATTTGAGCAGTTCTGTAAAAATGTACCTTCCTGGCTATTGCTGTGGGCCTTTCTAATTTTGTGGTGGCTCACATCTGATCACCCAGTCACGTGCACTGCACGTGATACTCAAGTGCATTGCTACAAGACGACGCAGTTGGTGCCAAGCGCAATTGTCAGGATGGTAGACACAAAGTGGGCATGTATCGGAGCCATTGCCGGTGTTATCTTCTTGGCTTGTGTTATGTATCGCTGCTGGAAAGACTGGATGCAGGACGAACCTCGAAAGAGACAGTTACCGCTTCCACCAGGCTGGAATAATCCACTAATCTCATCTCGGCTAGTAGTCTCTGACGCTCGGACTCCCTCTCAAACCCTACAGCCACAGGTTCCGATTCCCCTCATTCGAATTGTTCCGCCAACAGCGCCACTGCCAACTTACCTAGCCACTGCACGGATCACTGTTAGCAAAGGTTGGTTTGAAGCCCCAAAGGCAAGCCCCGCAGCTCCCACAATTCTTAGCTAATCGGGAGGATAATCCACAGAAATCGTTCAGAACGGTCTTCTTCACCCCGACAAACCGCCTTTGAGAGAGCTCGTCGCGCCCATCGCAAACATTCAAAATGGGAAAGGTCCACGGAAGGTATGTATTGAATCATCTAAATGGAAGTCAGGATCATGATTTATTGACTTTTTTTCTTCTGCCTACAGTTTGGCTCGTGCCGGTATGTTTTTCACATCTGCTCCCCGCCATCTTCAACACGTACCAGCAGCAGCGACCGAGCGATTCGCATCTGTTTCTCTCGACATGTTCGAAAACTCGACGATTTCAGTTAATATCTTGTTTCGGATGGAGTTCTAATAGACAAATATAGGAAAGGTCAAGTCTCAGACCCCCAAGGTCGAGAAGCAGGAGAAGAAGAAGACTCCGTATGTTGAACCCTCGCTCCTCCTATGAAGCCCCGTCGCTCTCCTCTTTTTCTGTCTCTACGGGATTGGAAGTGGGCGCGGCCGGGTGGCTAGGGTTGATCTTGGACATGTTCTGACTCTTGAACAGTAAGGGCCGTGCGAAGAAGAGACTTACTTACACTCGCCGTTTCGTCAACATCACCCTCACCGGTGGCAAGCGCAAGGTGAGTTCCACTTGATGCCCTAGCCAGAATACGGCACACGACGCAAGATATTGACAAGATCTGCAATTAGATGAACCCCAACCCTACCGCCTAAATTAGCCCAACATGATGAGCACTTTTCAGCAACCTTCTTGGTGACGTTCTAAGAGAACGATCGCTAGCACGATGTGGAAAGTCTAGTCTTTGCGTGGGGTGGATGCTGGGGAAACGGGATCTGAGCGTTGATGATGATGGGAAATGGTCGGTAAACGCTGGGCGATATCTGGATTAAAAGAATCGCTTGCCGGTCATGGATGGCTATGACTTATGCCTTTGCAACGTCATTTCACGCTTATTTCAAGGCAAAGGGCAATAACGGATTCTCTTTTTTGCGCTTTTACGGTGCGTCGCCTCTTAGATGGGTACGACGCGCGATTAGAGAAAGATCCCAAGAACATACGGACATTCTCTGCCAAATCCGTGTCCCATATCCCAGTCAAGATGGGAATATCGGCTCGACCTAATGCGAGCAAGGTATTCAGGGGTCCTCCATCAACCTGCCGTTTATCCCGTGATGCAAGTAACGTCGTGCTTAATCACAAATTCCATCTGGCCGGTGCCTCCGTTATCTTCCCGTCCAGTCTCTTGCTCTCAACCCCCTTGTTCATCATCTTCACCTTTTCTAGCGTCCCTTTCTCAATGATGGTGTCTCCGAATTTGAACAATACTACGTGACTTGAGGCGTATCATGGCAGAATTGTCTTCACATCTAGAATTTAGTCTACTTTGCTACTATTTCGTCACTGTTTTGATCCACCTCCTATACCGTAAGGCTATGTTTGTAACATGTGCAAATAGCGACTAGATAACATGTCTTCCTGTCTCCTTTGTACAGTACATACGCATATTCTCTGACAGATACACCAACTTTGTCCCCCATGTAACGTGCACACTTGTTTCCGCAACGTCTTCTTTTGATCCTCCACATCCGTATTCCGTACACAGTACACAGTACACTCAGATTACAACACCTCTAGTGTTGAATCTCCTTGACCGCAGATTAAGTACTATTTTCTTAGCAAACGTGGTCTGCGGCCAATAAGAAGGCCAGAATACGGATAATTATTACTGTACTGGGACTTTGAGATCATGAGATTGGAGAAAAACTTCAGAAGTCTCTCATCACCACAACTAGTTAAATGCATGTCTTTCAGTTATTATACGGCTCGAAATTTGAGACAAGTATCTTCAGTTTATACATATTGCTTGCGTTCTTTGGTGTTAAATACCAGAACGGTTCTGGATCAATAACTTGTCTAGTGACCCTGCCAAAAAAAGGTGCTAATCTGCGGTCAAAAAGATGAGAACATTTGATAGCATTTACCCCCCCAATATTTTAAAGGCATAAGCATCGATGCCCTGCCTCCCCATAGATTCGGACTTCTTGCTTGCCTTGAGGAAAACTGGCCACTGGCCTTGAAACACGTTGAGCGAGTTGAAGAGGTCAAGCATTGCCGAGGCGAGGAATCTGTCGTTCTCGTCTCCAGATCTTCCCTTCATCATGATTTGTTCGTAACCATCCCTCGTCAGCTCGTAAGTTTGATTTGGATGTATCCGTGACCCCGAACGTATCAGCCAGAACAGGAGCTTTGTTTTGTCCCAGGTTGGAGAGCCGCTGAGAAGCCAATCAGGGATCTTGGCCCTTGGGTGGACTTTCGGGGTTGGTAACCATCGACCTGGTCGTTTAGTCGTCGGCCTAGTAGACCTTCTGCCCCCGTGATCCTGCATGAATGACCGCCATTCATCGTTGAAGAAATCCGCGGCATGTCGTAGAGAGACAAACTCCTCTTCGGGGTTGACCTTAGACTCCTCGCGGTACCACATCTCCACGGTCTCCAGGGCCAGGTCGATACTCATCCAGGGACAGGCAAGCACCTCGCTCTGCAGCAAAAGCAGAAGGTTTAGATAACGAGATCTGATTGGTTCACCTAAAAAGTCTCACCTGGAATATCGCCCGTCCATGAGGCTTCTCCTTCAAGCTGGTGCTCTTGTCGATTTCTTCGATAATGAGGTCGTCATCGGTTATGGTACTGGCAACTTCTTTGGCGACTCGAAACCACTGATTCCATGTAGGCCGGAAGCAGTTGAGGAGCAATTGAAGGTAAAAAGACCTATGTGTAAGCAGTCTGCTGATCCGTAAACTACTTCGTACAAAGTTTACGTTCTCAGACATGACGGTGATGCGCTCGAGGATTTCCGGTGGGAAGGTCTCAATCGTTGCAGGAGGTTTTGTGGCTCTCTGTCGTTTTGAGTGCCCTGAGGCATCCCTATTGCTGCTGGTACCAGCTTCATCCCCAACTTCGATGGCCTCTCTCCGTCTCTTTGCAATTAGTGATGAGTCCGGTGGTCTCCATTTCGGCTTTGGGGGGTTGCCGCGTTTGCCTTTGATTCTGATCGGTGTGAGTTGCATCACTCAGTATAACAGCAAAATGTAAGCTGGTAGAGAGGAGGGGAAAAAACTGAATGAAACAAATATATATGGGCATAGACTGAAATGGCAAATAAAGTTCGCAAAATGGAGGGGTGAATCAGTCGGAGAAAGAACAGCTGAATGTGAGCCAAAATTGCTGGTGGCTTGACCATGCGTCACCTGGAAACTGCATGATTCGAGGTAAATACAGCCTTGGAAGCTCGGAGCAGAGATTTACTTCTCAACCCGGAAAACAATGAGAACGCCCACTTCAATCCATCATCATGAATTCTGCAGGTTTGATTTTGTTATTCTCCGTGTTGTCGATTAAGATTCAATCACGCTCAGTGCCATTGAAAACTTTTATAACCACACACCCATGTAGTTCCTCACTAAAAAAACACCTGGGGCCCTGCGTTCAGCAACAACGGCTAGGTGTGAGGCACTGGAGGGGGGGGGGTGTCCACATCTACTCCCATGCAATTCCTTTGTGCCAAGATTGAGAACTTGAATTCTTGAATTTTTTATATTCCGTCGAGATCAAGCCTGCGACCGACACGAACAGGTGGGCAACAAGAGTCCGTACAGTCCATCCTTCCCGCTGCTGCGATGCCACCGGCATTGAGACCTGCAGTGCCGTCACAGAACCTTCTCCGGTTTCTGCGCGCCCAGTCGGAGGGGCTATTCTTCGCAGAGTGCGCTGCTGTCGGCCACTGGCCAAAGACGACGGTTCCACGTCGCCATGCCTGCGCCTGCAACACCACTTTTCCAAAGTCGAGGCCATCGTTGAAGCTTTCCCTGAGCAGCTTAAGCAAACTGCCACAGAAGCGCAATGCCTCGCTTCGAGCGAGAATCGATGCGATCTTCCCGAAGTCCTTAAACAAGCTGCGTGCCACTTCGAGTACGAATGTTCAAGGATCCTCACAGACTGGCGGCTCTCCTCGATATTCGTCGTCTGATCGGACACCGAGCGACGAAGATAGCAGATCGTGGCAGGACTGGATTTTTGGGCCCAGCCCCAAGAAAGCGCGGCAAGCGTTAAAGGAAGACGACATTCAGGTTGAGCTAGAGGAGGAGTCGGGGTCCATATTTCAGCGCAGAGCTCTGACTTCCAAAGCAGCACTGGACCCGAGATTGCGGTGTACAGAGGTGGATGGTAATGGAGACGTTATAATGGTAGACGGCGAGCTCAAAAAGAGCGAGCTAATTGCCAAGGTAGGCAGTTGCTCTGAACATGGACAACGATTGTGCTAGACTGACAAGGCATATCTCGATATAGTATGGTCTCCTTCCTCGCGATCTTCGCAAGATTGACTCTTCCAACCTCCCGCATATTCTAGTTCGCCCATCCGCCATTCTCCTCAACTTGCTTCACTTGAAAGTGCTGATCAAGCATGACCGCGTCCTTCTGTTTGATGTCTTCGGCTCCAAGTCTTCATACCCACAGTCAGCATTCATGTACGACCTGCAGGGGAAGCTACAGCAGAAGCAGGCTCCAGGGGCAAACAGTCTACCCTACGAATTCCGAGCTCTGGAGGCGGTCCTTATGTCGGTCACGTCTGAGCTAGAGGCTGACTTTGAGTCTGTGCGAGACCCGGTGATTCGAGTTCTTAGCGAGCTCGAGGATGACATTGACCGTGAGAACCTCCGGGTTCTTCTTGTTCTGTCAAAGCGAGTCAGCACCTTTGAACAAAAAGCAAAATTAGTGCGCGATGCAATTGAAGAACTGCTTGAGGCAGATGATGATCTGGCGGCCATGTACCTCACCGAGAAGACGCACGATCTCTTGCGAGGGGATGATGACCACACCGAAGTAGAGCTGTTGTTAGAATCATACAACAAGATCTGCGACGAAGTGGTCCAGGAGGCGAGCAATCTTGTCTCCAGCATCAGGAATACGGAAGAAATGTAGGCTGATTCCACAAAACGTTTTCGGGGGCACGAACTGCTTAACTAATGAAATCGATAGTATCCGGGCGATTCTTGACGCCAACCGTAATTCTCTGATGCTTCTTGACCTCAAGTTTAGTGTGGGCACACTTGGACTGGCCATGGGGACCTTCTTGGCTGGTCTCTACGGAATGAACCTCGAAAACTTTATCGAGGACACTTACTGGGGTTTTGGAGCCGTCACGGTTACGTCGTCCATCTTCTCGCTCATTGTCTGCTGGTACGGGCTCATCAAGCTTCGGAAGGTGCAGCGGGTCAAGATGAACACAAACGACCTCCGCAGAGCAGGCGGTCACTGGTTCCGTGAGGAAGGCACCAATGTGAACAATATCCTGTTGGACCCCAGCAACCGCGAGCGTCTCAGAAGGATCAACATGATGAAGAACGCCCAACAGCAGCGGCCTAAGAAGTGGTCATTCTAATAAGCTGCGAGCGAGCTAAAAAAAAAAAAAAAAAGAAAGAAAGAAAGAAAAGCGCTGTACGATGGATGTTTTGTATGTGTCTTTGCATCTTGGGTTCCTGGCATTGGCGTTCAGGCAGGAAAATAAAGAGAAAACTCATTTTTTTAGATGCCACGGTGTGGGTAACGGAACATGAATAGATGGGAGGGGGGCGTTGGAGAAGGAGTTATATAGAGGGAGGGCTCCCTTCTTGATCTGCCTTTTGTTTTTTCTTGTTATCTGTTTCGAAAATACCACTCTCTGAATTTCGAGGTGTCGTGCTTTGGATCTGTACTTATTCTTCGCTCTTTCGACATCTCAGCTCAATTGAAAGGGCCTTGTATGTTCTGTGATACCCAGTAATAGGAGGACCTCAGGGATAAGTAAAGAAGGGGGCGGTTGGGGGGTGCGTGGGCGCCTAAATTAGGAAGAATAGTTCGCGATGGTGATGTTTCTTAGCACGTTCATTGTGTAACGATATCATGTGTAAATCTGAACAATACCCTCCTGAATGAATTTCAAGTTTATCATCCCTCTGAACTCCCTACAGTTGTAAATCCCCTGCACATTGAGCAGAAAAGGAGAGAAAAAAACCGAGAAGAGAAAGAGAGGTAATGATTTGACGAGTAAAATCTGAGGATTTTTGGGGGGTTCCTTCTTTGGTTTTTGTATATAGATGTGTTTTGGCTCTTTTTTCCCTCTCTCTCTCTCGCATGATTGCTAGTAGGCAGTCTATGTGGTATGACTTGTTTCTTGAACAGCAGCAAGTATGTATGTACAGTACTTGGAGATAGTCCCACAGATTTATCAATGCGTTCGTTGTTGGGGGAGAGCAAGCTTACCAAGTGATTATTGTTTATACTCTGCGGTATAGATTGAATCGACCAAAGTTTTTTTAAAAAGTTTTTTTCCTTCTCGAATATAAACTGGGTTTTTTGTGATGTATTCTGTGATAATACCAGTTGGTTTCCAGCATAAAATAAAAAAAGAAGAAGAATGAACAGTGCATGTCCAGTTGTCGAAGGGCTTTGTCTTTATTTATAACCGGCCTATGAAAGAAGAAACAAACAAACATGGGATGAGGTTGCGTAAGAGAAGACAGCAAAGGGGGAAAGAAAGAACTTGGGATACAGTTCGATACTCCGCTCGAGGTTGGGCTCCGAGTCGTCTCAGGGGTCTCGAGGGTTCAGCTCATTCAGGTCATTGGTTTGTGTTTAAAGCTAACAAGCATGGTTGGATGAAAGGTTGGAGGAGGCTACCTATATACATGTTGTGTAATAGCTGGTTTGTTGCTTGAGGGAGTTTTTTTCCTCTTGTTTCTCTGTTGCTGGTATGGTGGGAGTTGTGCATGTTGCGCAACAGACTCGGATCGGTTCTGCCTTAGAGCGTTGTCATGTGCTTGAGGCGCTTTCCTTCTGCTGCTGGGAGCGCGGTTGGTTGAAAGTTCTCGGTAGGTAGTTGTGTATAAAACGTTGCGGGGGGGGGGGGGGGGGGGGGGTTGGGTTTTTGTTTTAAATTTAATTTGCATTAATGGTTTTGTGTTTTTGATGGGGGTGGGTGTTAAATGGGGGTCATGTTTGCGAAAAGA